>CM061142.1:561896004-562182807 GCA_030789695.1 Scilla litardierei
AGTCGGTCGGTGGTTATTCTTAGACCGACTAAGAGTAAACAGTAACTCGTGTACATTAGATTCAATGAACTAGTCGGTTCCAGTAGAGTTCCTGACCGACTAGATCTCAATCTAGTCGGTCGGTCCCCCTCCTTGAACCGACTAAGGTGCACGAAAAGTGCCGAAATGAAGCGTGAAGTTCTAAGAAGATTCCTACGGCTTCTAAGATCACTCTAACTCTAAAATATGAGCGATTTGAAGTTCGTCGTGAGTGACTTACTCCAAGATCAACGATTCTAAGGAAGAAGCTAGAAATCACGACGAAACGATCGAAAATGAAAGCTACGGAGACGAAAACCACACATAAGGAGAAAATCCACCAAAACATATAATATAATATAGATAATCCGGATACATGAAAACCAGTCGTTACATCCTCCCCAACTTAAGAAAAATTCCGTCCTCGGAATTTCCCAACACTCACGTGTCCGGGAACAAAAGTGGGTAGCGCTCTCGCATCTCATCCTCATTCTCCCAAGTAGACTCTCCAGGCGAGCCATGTCGCCACATCACCCTCACAAGATTGACAACCTTGTTCCGGATCGACTTCTGACGCCTGTCCAGAATCTGCACTGGCTGCTGGTCATACGTCATATCAGGGCGAACGGTAATCTCCGAGAAATTCACATCATGAGATGGATCGCTAATGTATCGACGAAGCTGTGACACATGGAAAACATTGTGAACTCCTTCCAAAGACGGCGGCAAGGCTAAGCGGTAGGCTACCTCGCCAACCCTCTCCAGAATGTCAAACGGTCCAATGTATCACAGGCTCAGCTTCCCTCGCTTCCCAAAGCGAATCACACCACGATTCGGGAAAATCTTCAAGAACATATGGTCGCCTGGCTGAAACTCCAAAGGACGGCAATTAGCATCCGCCCAATGTTTAAAACGGTCCTGAGCAATCCTCAACCTCTCCCGAATGTTCCTGACAACATCCACAGCCTCCACAATCATCTCAGGTCCCAACAGCTCCCGATCACCAACGTCGTCCTAACTCAACGGCGAACGACATTTCCTCCCATACAGCGCGGCAAAAGGCGCCATGCCAATACTCGCCTGGAAGCTGTTGTTGTAGGAAAACTATACCAGATGTAGATGGTCCTCCCACGAACCCTTGAAATCTAACATGCACGCCCTCAGCATGTCCTCCAAGATCTGAATCGTCCTCTCGGACTGTCCATCCGTCTGCGGATGGTACGCCATGCTGAAACTCAGACTCGTACCCAAACTCTTCTGCAAACACTGCCAGAAATGAGATGTGAACCTCGTGTCTCTGTCTGACACGATACTCATGGGGACTCCGTGAAGTCGTACGATCTCCTGCACGATTCACGTTACATCACTATGTTGGATTTGGACGACATGAATACACCCATGAGGGGATGTATGAGGGTATACGGACCTCAGATGTCGCGTGCACGAAAGCGTGCACGGAGGGAACCTTTTCTCGTGTGAAAAGGACCACTCGATAAGTGGAAAAAGCCACTCGATAAGTGGAAAAAGTCACTTTATAAGTGCATAAAGGCACTTGATAAGTGAATGAAGAAGAGGATAAATGAATGTGCTAATATATGCTAATAAGCTTATATTTAGTTATTTCCTACAATAACTACCCCTAAAGCCTATAAATAGGACCCAAGGGTAAGGCATTCATACTACACTTTCCATGCCATAAGTTTGCAAAAGGCATCTTATGTTCTTCTTCTCCCTTCCATTAAAATCCTCTTCTAAATAGAGATTTAGACGGTGAAACTCTGCTTCAGTCCTCCGTGACGAAGTATCGACCGTTGTGGCGAATCCGAGGGCAAAGTTCAGAGATTACGATGCCGCGTACACAAACGTAAGTCTCTACTTTAATTATTCGATCCTAACGTCGCCGTTTTGACAGGATCCAACATTGGTATCAGAGCCATACGGGTTCGCCCCGGTCAAACCGTCGCCCCGTCGAACCGATGAACGAGGCGTTGTCTTTTTCACGAATGGGTATCCTACCATTATGGATATGGTAGGAACGCTTTGTGACGGAGAGAACGCAGCGGTTGTTCTTTTCACGTTAGGGTCTTCTGTCATTACGGATATGGCAGGAACTCTCCGTGACGGGAAGAACCGACCGTTCATATCGTCAAGCTCGCACTCTTCATGGATGCTGAGTCTCCATTCATAGGGAATGTGAACTCTCTTCATGTGGAGCGTGTTGTTTGCGAACTTTAGAGTATGTTATTTCTTCATTTTGGCACACGGCCATTAGAGAATAACTACTTTCTCGACGAACGGGTGCTTCATCGACGAACGGTTGCTTCATCGAAGAAGACGACGGTAGTTATTCCCATCGGAGAAGATGACCTTTGGTGCATGATCACCATGGCCATATGGGCCATGGAGGCTATGCATCCCCCCTCCCCATGCGGAGGGGGTTGGCTACGGCCAAATGACAACGAAAACCACCCCGTCGGGGGGGAGTGTGTGCGGCCAACCCCATGCAAGGGGGTGGCCGGCCATGGCCATATGGGCCATGGCCGGCCCTGGCCAAAGGGCCCTGGCCAGGCCCTGGCCAGGCCCTGGCCAGGCCCCGGCCAGGGCCAGGGGGCCAGGCCTGGCCGTGGCCAAGGCCAGGCCTGGCCGAGGCCAAGCTAGGGCCAGGGGCTGGCCAGGGCCGACGCCCTGGCCTCTGCCAGGGCCAAAATGCCCTGGCCTCTGCCAGGGCCATGGCCGGCCCTGGCAGAGGCTAGGGCCAGGCCCTGGCCGGCGGCCAGGCCCTGGCCGGCAGCCAGGCCCTGGCCGGCGGCCAGGGCAGAGGCCCTGGCCGAGGGGCCAGGGCCCCTGGCCAGCCAGGGCAAAGGCCCTGGCCGAGGGGCCAGGCCTCCCTGGCCGGCCATTGGCCGGCCTCAGCCAGGGCAGAGGCCCTGGCCGGGGATGTCCGTGTCCTTGGCCGGTGAGGGCAGAGGCCCTGGTCGACCAATCAGTGACTTTTGGCCGGCATTGGCTGGCCTCGGCCAGAGGCCTTGGCCGATGGAACATGAACATGCCGACAAGCCCTACGGTGCCGGTGGTTTCGGCCCCGACCACCTACTAGCCCATACGGGGCCGACGGCAGTCGTCTGCGGAAAAATTCTCCTATAAGGGGGGAAGCGCCTGGATCCATATGGGAGCCGGCGACAACGGCTTGCAGAAAAATCCCCAAGGGGGGATCCGGCCTTGGCACGACTTCGGCTCATCCCGGCAAATGGCCAGGGATTACCGTATATTTCGTTAGTATCATAAGGGTACTGAGTTGAAATATCGTTTTTGCTTTTGAAAAATACGTTTTCAAAAAATGCTTATCCGCTGCGAAGTACTATAAGAGTACTATCATTTGATAAGTGAGGGGGAAATATTGAAGGATTGTTCTAGATGGTGATTGGAATCGTAGAGACCTTTCCGATTCTAGAGTAACATCTTCAATATTTTTCGAAAGTAACTTATCAAATTATAAATATCATTCCAAGTTGGAGTTGAAATTAGAACTATCCAAATGGGATATTCTATTATCATTTCAAGTGGGAATTATATTTTAAGAATTTTTAATGCAATGATTTTGATCAAACCTTCGGTTTTGTGTCTTTTGCAGCATTTTAAAAGTAAAATGTCTTCCGCTTCAAAGAATATCGTCGCTGAGTTAAACAGAGGTGAAAAACTCAACGGCGATAATTACAAACTATGGTCCATCAAGATACAATACGTTCTAGAGGAGCAAGAAGTGCTCGAAACTCTAAAGAACGTAATGATTGAACCCGAGTTGGGCACTACGGCCCAACACAGACGAGACAAGGAAGCTTTTGATGCTTGGTCTCGGAAGAATAAGATAGCCCGCATTACGTTATTGTCCAGTATGGCAGATGACATAATGCGCATCTTCCGAGAGCATGACCTAGCCATGGACATATGGTCCAAGCTAGAGGAGAAGTTTGGTGGCACATCGGTGTCTAAACTTCGTGCCTTAACTATAAGATTTGATTCATACAAGAAACGTCCAGATCATTCCATGGGGAAACATCTACGACATATGGCGAATCTTATCTCAGAGTTAAAGGATGCAGGTCATGTGCTCACTGATGAGCAACAAATCCAAGCAGTCATATGTTCCCTACCAAATGGGTGGGACCAAATGAAGATGCATCTCACTCACAATGAGAGCATCAAGACCTTCAGCGATGTTTCCAAGCACCTCGAATTAGAGGAAGAGCGGCTTGCGGCTGCCAAGCCAAGTGCAGAAGTGCACATGGTTGCTAGTTCCTCACACGGGGGAAAGAAACGGAAAGATCGTTCGAAGTCTACTAATGAATGTAATAAGCAACCTGAGTCTACCAAGAAACCCAAACATAAGGGTGGGCACAAGAAATGGCACAAGAAGAAAGACTTGAAGAGGATCAAGTGCTTCAAGTGCAACAAGCTCGGTCACTATGCTCGTTCGTGTACGAGTGGAGGTGACGAGGTAACTTGTAATTATACTAGTTACATATGTGTTTCTAGTTCAATATTTCTTATGGAATCTAATCCATTTTGGATAATTGATTCAGGTGCCACCGACCACATAGCAAGGGACAGACGGTCCTTCGTGGAGTATCACCGGATACCCCAAGGAACGAAGTGGATCTATGTAGGAAACAACACTCGTGTTGAAGTGAAAGGCGTTGGGACTTGCAAGCTAGTCTTGGACAACGGCCACACTCTCCTACTTCATGATGTTCTCTTCGCTCCAGATATTCGAAGGAATATAATATCTATGGTCGTGTTAATGGGTCTTTGTTATAGCTGGTTCTTTCAAAATTGTAAAGTGGACTTGTGTTATAATAATTCCTTAATTGGTACTGGTTATGTATTCAAAGGATTTATTGTATTAAATACAATGTATGACTCTTCATTTTGTAATGAAAATTTCCTTGTTACAAATTCTTCGACTTATGAGTCTGATATAATTTGTTGGCATGCAAGGCTTGGTCACATTGGACCAACACGAATGGATAGACTTGCCAAACGTGGCCTTCTATCCAATGTTTCAAAGGTTGAAATGTCGACCTGCGAACATTGCCTTGTAGGAAAATCTTGTCGCAAGCCGTTTGGAACCGGCACAAGGGCCGAGGTTCCATTACAGCTCATCCATTCGGACATATATGGTCCGATGAATGTCAAGACAAGACGCGGGAAGTCCTATTTCATCACTTTTATTGATGACTTCACCCGATTCGGACATATCTATTTGATATCCCACAAAAGTGAAGCATTAACCTACTTTAAAAACTATATGAGTTTAGTGGAAAATCAATTAGATCGCAAGATTAAGGTCTTGCGAACCGATAGGGGCGGTGAATATCAATCAACAAGTTTTAAGGAACTTTGTGATGAAAAGGGCATAGTTCATCAGGTAACTATGCCTTACACTCCGCAACAAAATGGTGTTGCAGAAAGGAGAAATAGGACTTTAATGGAAATGGTCCGTTCAATGATGGCGCAAGCTAACTTGCCAATCACCTTTTGGGGTGATGCATTATTGACGGACGCTTTCATCTTGAACCGCGTTCCCTCGAAATAAGTTAGCTCCACTCCTTATGAGTTGTGGAACCAAAAGTCTCCTGACTTAAACATTTTAAAACCTTGGGGATGTGCATCCTACGCACATATTTTCTCCCATAAGTATGGCAAACTTGGGCCACGGGGAAGGAAATGTATCTTTATACGATACGCAGAAAACTCCGAAGGTTATGTTTTCGTTGGTCAGGAAGACAATGGAGGTCTAATTGAATTTGAGTCGAGGGATGTCACTTTCTTGGAAAACGAGTTTCCAAGACAGGGCGAGATAAGTCAAAACTTATCTCTATTTGAGATTAATGATCAAGAAGGATTACCTCATTCGAGTGGGAGAATTCTTGGTGAAGACGAAAATACGTTTCAAACTTCACCAATGGATGATACGAATGATGCTAATCCTATTCCATACGGGAATAATGATCCAAGTGGGAGCATTTCTAACGACATTCCAAGTGGGAGTGATATTAGAATTGATCTAAATTCGAGTCAACAAGGACTTGAAGAATCTCAAATATGACGTAGTAGTCATACAAGGTTGGCTCCTCTAAGATTTGAGGATGAATTTCCGCAAACCTTTATGACTTTACTACAAGATGATGACGAGCCTGCTACTTTCAAACAGGCCGTATCATGCCCTGCGAAAGACAAATGGATGGAAGCGATGAAGGAAGAGTTGGAATCCATGAAAGTTAACCAAGTCTGGGACTTAGTTGACTTACCCAGAGGACGTAGAGCTATTGGGAACAAATGGGTTCTCAAGATCAAGCATAAGGCTAATGGCTCTATAGACAGATATAAAGCTCGCCTTGTCGCAAAAGGTTTTACGCAACAGGAAGGGATAGACTACGAAGAGACCTTCTCACCTGTTGTTCGTTTTACCTCGATTCGCCTGATTCTGGCTATGGTAGCTTGTTTAGACCTCGAATTACATCAGATGGATGTAAAGACTGCCTTTCTCAATGGAGAATTGGACGAGGAGATCTATATGGAACAACCAACATGGTTTGTAAAAGAAGGAGACGAACATAAGATTTGTAAACTTCGTAAGTCCATATATGGTCTTAAACAATCCTCGAGGCAATGGTATATATGATTTCAAGAAGTTGTCTTATCAAATGGTTTTTCCATGCTTGATGAAGACAACTGCGTATATATCTAGAGGATTAAGAGCAAGTACGTTATTATGTCTCTATATGTAAATGACATTTTAATAGCCGGAAATGACAAAGGCTTTGTGATGGATATCAAGGCTTGGCTTTCATCAGTTTTTTAGATGAAAGACATGGGAGAAGCCGCATATATCCTTGGAGTTAAGATTTCAAGGAATCGTTCGAAGAAACTTCTTTCTCTTTCACAAGAGACCTATATAAAGAAGGTTTTAGAACGTTTTAATATGCAGGACTACAAGTCCATTGATACTCCTATAAGCAAGTGCGACAATTTATGTCTGAAATCATGTCCAAAGAACCAAAAGGAAAAGGAAATTATGGAAAAAGTTCAATATTCCAGTGCAGTTGGTAGTCTAATGTACGCTATGATGTGTACAAGATCGGACATCTGTTTTTGCCGTTGGAATGGTAAGTCGTTACCAATCCAATCCAGGGCAAGTACACTGGAAAGCGGTTAAGAGGATATTGCGGTATCTCAAAGGAACTACAGACTATGCTTTATGCTATCAAGGAGATGCCTTGAGGCTCGAAGGCTACACTGAGCTGATTGGGCGGGTGATCTCGATGAGCGACGATCGACCTCAGGATATGTTTTTCTACTCGGATCTGGTGCAATATCCTGGAGTAGCAAGAAACAATCCTGCATCGCACTTTCAACTATGGAAGCCGAGTTTGTAGCATTTAGCATGGCAGTCCAAGAGGCTGTTTGGCTTAGGAAATTCTTAGACAGGCTAATTGATGAAAGTGACTCAGGTACTATACCTATACACAGCGACAGTCAAGCATCTATAGCCTATGTCAAAGTAAATTCCATTGTAAGACCAAACACATAAATATCCGCTACAAATTTGCAAAAGACTATGATAAGACCAAGAAGGTAGACATAAGGTACTTATCTACTCATGAGATGATAGCGGATCCGCTTACGAAGGCGATCCCCAGAGATGTGTTTTATAAACACTTATCATCTCAAGGATTGCGTAAGAGCTGAGTTATACCAATGTAAATTCACATGTCTGTAAATGATCAAATTTAATAAAAGAATAAGTTCTTTTCAACATTGCATATGAATTTTTTAAATGTTTGTGTACATTTTTGAAATCTCAGCTATACTTTCTAGTATGTCAGACAGATTGAGGTTGGCTCTCTCACATGAGCACCCGCCTTTATTATATCAGACGGATAGAATAAAGATGAGACCTGTTTAAAGTCAAAATCGTCAGACGGACGATTTAGAGTCATGACTTAAACAAAATGGTCGTATGAAAGATCTGCAGCATATGGATGCTTTCAAAAGATCTAAGAGGATTTTTGAAATCATATCTGTCTTATGCTGGATGTGGGTCCAGAAGATTATTTGAGTAGTAAAAGGGACTCAAAGTCAGACATTGTGGTGTCTGGTTATCATCCTTACAACATCATTAAGACATACGCTCCCTGGGAAAGGAGTGATGTTGTAATACGTATTCATACTACGTACGCATTTTGACCATTGGGTTAGAATAGTAATTGTGTTTACTATTATGTGAGACCCAAAGACCACATGGGTCTTAACTCATTACCCTTATGGACTATAATTGGTTCCTTTAGATTTGACTGGGTGATTGCTATCTTAGCATGTTGCTTATGAACTATGGTCAATTCGGTCCGGCGGGGCATGTTAGAAAAGCAAGTCAAGTCAAGATCAAAAGGATCACAAGAAGAGGAAGATTAATTTCATATTCACATTTGGACTTTAGAGATTCAAAGCTGGCCAGCCAATTGTAATCCAGATGGGATTCAATTGTTGAATATAAAGTATAAGAAATGTGAAGAAATAATCTAGGGTAAAGTATGCGTTGATCTACTCAACTATGAACCTCGAGGAGTGTTGTGTATCTCTAACAAGTGCACAACAGCGGACTCTATGCGCATGACGGTCACACGGTCTATTTCTCGGTATGATAAACAGAAGAGTTAAAGGAAAAGATGTTTCCTTGCAATCCCCTCAAGTGTGAGTGGGAGATGTTGGATTTGGACGACATGAATACACCCATGAGGGGATGTATGAGGGTATACGGACCTCAGATGTCACGTGCATGAAAGCATGCACGGAGGGAACCTTTTCTCGTGTGAAAAGGACCACTCGATAAGTGGAAAAAGCCACTCGATAAGTGGAAAAAGTCACTTTATAAGTGCATAAAGGCACTTGATAAGTGAATGAAGAAGAGGATAAATGAATGTGCTAATATATGCTAATAAGCTTATATTTAGTTATTTCCTACAATAACTACCCCTAAAGCCTATAAATAGGACCCAAGGGTAAGGCATTCATACTACACTTTCCATGCCATAAGTTTGCAAAAGGCATCTTATGTTCTTCTTCTCCCTTCCATTAATATCCTCTTCTAAATAGAGATTTAGACGGTGAAACTCTGCTTCGATCCTCCGTGATGAAGTATCGACCGTTGTGGCGAATCCGAGGGCAAAGTTCAGAGATTACGGTGTCGCGTACGCAAACGTAAGTCTCTACTTTAATTATTCGATCCTAAAGTCGCTGTTTTGACAGGATCCAACACACTATCTAAACTAGGAAAAGGAAATAGAAACGGAGAATAAAAGAATTTACCTCCATGTATCTCCTCGCTAGCGTCTCAGTGGACTGTCCTACTCGGAATGGAATAAAGTGCGCAGATTTGGTCAATCGATCTACGATCACCCAAATCGCGTCATTCTGCTTCGGACTCCGAGGTAGTCCAGTCACGAAATCCATAGTGATGTGCTGCCACTTCCACTCCGGAATCGGAAGGGGTTGTAGCAACCCTGCCGTACGCTGATGCTCCACCTTTACCTGCTGGCAAACCAAGCACTTGGCTACACTCCGAGCCACACTACTCTTCATACCATGCCACCAATAGTTCAGACGAAGATCCTTGTACATCTTGGTCCCACTAGGATGCACAGAATACGGCGAACTGTGTGCCTCCACCAACAACTCCTCTCTGATATCCCCAGCTGGCACACACAATCTGGGTCCAAACCTCAGCGAGCCATCCTCATGAATCAAAAAGTCAGTCCGCAGACCGGCTTCCACCTGCTCCCGAATCTTCACCAGCTTCAGATCCTCGGCCTGGCCAGCCTTGATCCAATCCACGATCGACGACTGAATCTGCATACTCATCAACGGAGAAGCTTCCCCAGGAAGAACAATCTCAAATCCAGACTCACAAAAATCCTGCTCCAATCTCCACTATGAAGTCAACAACATCACCGTCGGAAGCCTACTCAGCACATCAGGAACCACATTCACCTTGCCAGGGTGATACTGCAAATCAATCTCATAATCCGCCATGAGCTCCAACCATCGACGCTGTCGCATGTTGAGCTCCTTCTGAGTAAAAATATACTTCAAGCTTTTGTGATCGGTGAAGATCTTCACTTTCTCACACAGCAGGAAGTGCCTCTAAATCTTGAGCGCAAACACGACAGCAGCCAACTCCAAATCGTGCGTCGGGTAACTCTTCTCATGAGTCTTGAGCTGACGCGAAGCATACGCCACAACATGCCCGTGCTGATGCAATACACAACCGAGACCCTTGCCAGAAGCATCACAAAAGATCTCAAATCCACCGCTGCGATCAGGCACGACAAGAATAGGGGCAGTCGTCAATCTCTCCCTCAGAATGCCAAAAGCATTCTCACAATCACCCGACCAAACAAAAGGTACATCCTTCCGCGTCAATCTGGTCATCGGCTCAGCAATACGAGAAAAGTCCTTAATGAAGCGCCGATAGTAACCAGCAAGCCCAAGGAAACTTCGGATCTCAGATGCTGACTGCAGAACAGGCCACTCTCTGATGGCCCTGATCTTCTCGGGATCCACTGAAATACCATCTCCAGTCACCACATGCCCGAGAAAAGCAACTCTGTCCAGCCAAAACTCGCACTTCGAAAACTTAGCATACAAACGATGCCTCCTCAGGATCTCCAACACTGTCCTCAAGTGCGACGCATGCTCCTCCTCCGACTTCGAATAGATCAGAATGTCGTCAATAAAGATAACGACAAACTTGTCTAAAAAGTCGTAGAAAATCAGATTCATCAGATTCATGAAAACTGCAGGTGCATTGGTTACACCGAAAGGCATAACCACAAACTCGTAGTGTCCATACTTCGTCCTGAACGCTGTCTTCGGAACATCTCCCTTCTTCACCTTCAGCTGATGATAACCACTCCTCAGATCCAACTTCGAAAACACCCTCGAACCTCCAAGCTGATCAAAAATATCATCGATGCGAGGCAACGGGTATTTATTCTTGATGGTCACCGCATTCAGCTCCTGATAGTCCACGCACATACGACGCGAACCATCCTTCTTCTTCACCAGTAGCACCGGTGCTCCCCACGGAGACACACTAGGATTGATATAACCCTTCTGCAAAAGCTCATCCAGCTGCTTCCGCAATTCCTCCAACTCAGCGGGTGCCATACGATATTGCACCTTCGAAATCGGCTGCGCTCCCAGAATGAGATCAATAGAAAATTCTAGAGCTCGATCGGGTGGCAATCCAGACATCTCCTCGGGGAAGACGTCATCAAAGTCCTGCACAACCGCTGGCCTCTCCAGCTCCATCTGCATAGCCACAATCTCCACCGGCCTGGCCCGAAATCTGACAGGACCAAGCGAACTGCTACATCGGCTGAACTCGAACACTGGATGTCCGGGAATCTCGAACACCACCTTCTTCCTCCGACAGTCGATCGTAGCATAGAAGCTCGCAAGCCAGTCCATCCCAAGGACCGCATCATAATTGATGATGTCGTGGACAATGAAATCAGCGTAAAGCTCATGTCCACAAACCACCAACGGGCAAGAATTACAACCAAGATGCACCGAGACCACGCCATTCCCTGTAACGATGTTCCAACTCTTCGGAAGAGGGGACGTCGACAAGGAATGCTTCTCTACGAAGCTCCAGGAAATAATGCACATCGATGCACCAGAGTCAAAGAGGACTCGTGCAGGAAATGTGCACACCAAAATCACACCTACAAACAGTCTAACAATCAAGCCCTAGTCTAGCAAACAATCAGATGCAAGCAATCAACATAATCTAACAAACAAATCCAAATAAGAAAGGAACAGCTAGAAGGAGAGTTACCTGTGATAAACTCATCCACAGCCATGATCTCCACCTCAGTCATCAGAAAAGCATGTCCCCTCGGCTGCACGGCCTGCCGAAAAGCCTGCCTCTATGGAACAAGAGCTGCTCCACGTCCAGCAGGAACAGACGCTCTTTGCTGCAATGACTGTGCTGCAACAGGTGCCTTCCAAGGCTGCTTCGACCTCGGACAATCCTTCATGGTATGGGTAGGATCTCCACAGACAACACACTGACCCAGGAATCTCCTACACTGATCCTTGATATGCCCGATCTTGCCGCAGAAATGGCAAGTCTTCAGAATAGGCCCTCCTGGCCTCTTGAACTGAGCTGGCTGGTTGGGCTTGAAACCAGGCCTAACCACCGCTCTGGCCTGCTCCATAGGCCTCTTCCCAGCTCCAGCAACATGTCCCCTCCTCTGGCTCAGGTTCAGCTCCTGCCTCCTCACAGCGACCAGAACCTTCTGATAAGAGTCCAGATCAGAGGAAGACACAAAACTCTGAAGCTCCAAAGCAAGTCCCTGCAGGAACCTCTGAGCCCTCTCATCAGCATCCTGCACCATCTTCGGTGCAAACCGACTCAGCCTAGTGAACTCTTGGTGGTACTGGTCCACCGTCAAGCTCCCTTGCTTCAGCTTAATAAAACGCTGCAGCATCTCCTTTCTGGCAGCCTTCGGAAAGAACTCCTCATCAAACCTGGACTTAAAGGTAGCCCAAGCTATCGGCTCCACCAGCATCTTCTCTTCCGCATCCCACCAGTTCCGAGCATTATCCTTGAGTTGCCTCTTTGCCAAATCAACCCATCCAGCCGGGGTGATCTTGGCCATCTTCAAGTTATCCTCTATGTTCCGAATCCACTCATCGCCAGCTAGAGGACCCTCAGACCCATCAAAATATGCGGGACCCAGCTCCTGAAACTGCTTCGCTCCTGGCTCGGAGCGAGGGGCATCCTGTATTGCCCGAGCACCCCGAACAACTGGAGCATTCTGGACTTGCAGGAGCACGCCCTGCTGCACCTGCATCATCTGAAGCATCATCCGCATCATCTCCCCATTGGTGGACTCCCGCTCAGGCTCCTCGTCATGAGGGGGTGCGCTACCACCACCACGGGTAAATCGCCTTCCTGCCATATAATGACTCAGAAAACGAAACAATTTAGACTCATAGCTTATGACTCGGATGTCGAACTTAGTTTATTGGACAATCTAATATTATTATCGTTATTCCGACAATTCGCTGTTACAGTGAGACCTGCATGGGCCACCAACAAAACCTGTCACGCGCCGCTTCCCTAAAATGGAGGCGAGACGTGAGAAGGTCCGCACGGGTGTGGAGCTGTGAAGCTACACGCCCGATAAGCGTCAGTAAAACAAGTGCAGGCCCCTGTAACCACAACGGAACAACAATAATAACACAAGGAGATACAGAAATAAGAGTCCAAATCTCAGCATTGTCCAACATTAAAATTAAGTTCAACATCCAAAAAAGCCACCAGGCTAAAAGAAAGAGTCTAGGCCCAGAACAAGGCCAACAAAGACAACATAAACAGAGTATTGGTGCTACGCACCGACAACAAAACAGTCTAAAACGAAGAACACAAGCAGCATCTACGACTGATCGCCCGTGTCCTCGTACTCCTCAACGAACGCAGGCTCTGACTCAGCGTCAGTAAACACCACGTCCTCCGCAGCACTCTCAGGCTCGGGATCTAACATGTGTCACCCAAAAGAGTAAAGGGGCACATGTCAGCAAGTCTAACAAGACTTGAGCAAGGAAACGAAAGTGAAGGCAACTAGCAACCTAGCAGTTCTAGTATGAAGCATAACATGGCAAGTATAGTATGAAAGTGACAAGTAAAGGGAAGTACAAGTAGCAAGTAAGGCATGGATAACAAGTTTTACAAGTAAAACACGGACAAGTACAAGTCAAGTAGTTCACGTCAAGTGAACACGTCAAGTAAACAAGTTGTGCACAGAGATTTCGTCTGCTGGCTAGAGTGGCTGATCGGGCCAACTCGTAAGCTCAGGTGACCGCTTATCCCTACCCCTCCACGTGTATCGAGCCAGGGCATTACCCCGAACACGGAATGCTCGCTTCTGGATCACGAGCCAGGAAGTGTTTTTAACACGTATGGCGTAGGGTTATGCCTGCAACGCAGGTGCCTAGCTAGAAACAAGTAGATCGGGCATTGGCTATCAACCAACACACGTGGCCCGCTTCTAGAACACGAGCCAGGAAACACAAGTATTGTAGCGTGTGCTACGAATGCGACATTCACATGGATATCATGGATGACAATTAATTCGTGTACCGTTAATTAAGATTAAACATGACATGGTAGTACTTATGCAACATGATAAATGACGGGTCTAGCTTTGTTGTCGAGCTAGATCCTGAAATTGCGCCTAGGCGAGTATCATTTCGTCGCCTAGTCTCTTTTATGCCTACAACAAGCAAATGGCCTAACACATGGCCCAAAACCCTAAGTGGCAAGTTTCACTTGCCTAGCACCGAAGATGACGATCATGAAGGTTCGTCTCACAATCGCTAATCTACGGGGAAAGTCGCTGTTATGGAGAAACAATCATCAAAACAACATCCATTTATAATAGGGTTTCAAAATATCAAATGTGGGTGATGAAAATATTAAAGGATCGAACACTACCGTAAGAAACGGAAGATCGACGCCGCGTAAGCACGGCAACGGAAGAAACGATCCGGGGAACCACGGTTCAGATCTGAAATGGATGGAGAAATCTGGAGAAAATGGGATTTTGTGGGTTTTGGGGGTTTTCCGGCAGCCTAGAGGTGATGGCCGGCCAAAATGGAGAGGGAGAGGAGCTCTTGAGGAAGGAGGAAAGCTAGGGGAAGATGGATGATTTGGGGAAGAAGGAGGCTCAGGAGAAATGAAGGAAGAAAGAAAAATGATTGGGGGGTTTAAATAGGCACAGCCGGCGGCTGGGCAAACCCTAGGTTTACGACAGTGATTAGTCGGTCAAAGAATGGTTGTTGACCGACTAGTTCAACAACTAGTCGGTCGGTCGACCAACTGTGACCGACTAAAACCAAACAGTAACTCAGGTTGTCGAAATGGTCGAAGAATTAGTCGGTTAAAGAACAATGGCTGACTGACTAGTTTATAACCTAGTCGGTCGTTGGTTGTTCTTGGACCGACTAACGATAAACAGTAACTTAGGTGAAATTCATCAAAGGAACTAGTCGGTCTGAGAGCAAGTTCTGACCGACTAGTTTCACATCTAGTCGGTCGGGGGTTGTTCTTAGACCGACTAAGAGTAAACAATAACTCGTGTACATTAGATTCAATGAACTAGTCGGTTCCAGTAGAGTTCCTGACCGACTAGATCTCAATCTAGTCGGTCGGTCCCCCTCCTTGAACCAACTAAGGTGCACGAAAAGTGCCGAAATGAAGCGCGAAGTTCTAGGAAGATTCCTACGGCTTCTAAGATCACTCTAACTCTAAAATATGAGCGATTTGAAGTTCTTCATGAGTGACGTACTCCAAGATCAACGATTCTAAGGAAGAAGCTAGAAATCACGACGAAACGATCGAAAATGAAAGCTACGGAGACGAAAACCACACATAAGGAGAAAATCCACCAAAACATATAATATAATATAGATAATCCGGATACATGAAAACCAGTCGTTACAAACTGGCCCACTCGGAAAGGGATGAAATGCGCAGACTTAGTTAACCGATCAACGATTACCCAGACTGCGTCGTTTGGTTTCGGGGTCCGAGGCAAACCAGTCACGAAATCCATCGTAATATGTTGCCACTTCCACTCCGGAATAGGAAGCGGTTGTAGCAATCCAGCCGTACGACGGTGCTCATCCTTCACCTGTTGGCATATCAAACACTTGGCAATGCTCCGTGCCACACTCCTCTTCATGCCAATCCACCAGTAATTCAGACGGAGGTCCTTATACATCTTGGTGCCACCAGGATGTATAGAATATGGCGAGCTATGAGCCTCGCTCAAAATCTCCTCCCGAACATCACCTGCAGGTACGCAGAGTCTGCTGCCATACCGCAGCGAACCATCCTCATGAATCGCAAACTCTGTCCGTAGTCCAGCTTCAACCTGCCTTCTGATCCTCTGCAACTTCGGATCTCCTGCATTTGCTGCCTTGATCCGATCCACGATCGTGGACTGAATCTGCAAATTCATGAATGAATGAACCACACCAGGTAGGACGACCTCTAAATCCATCTCTTTCAGCTCCTAATGAATCCTCCAGTCGGTAGTATGCATCATCGCAGTAGGAAGTCTACTCAAAGCGTCGGGCACTACGTTCACCTTCCCCGGGTGATACTGCAAGTCTATCTCATAGTCAGCCATGAGCTCTAACCATCGTCTCTGACGCATGTTGAGCTCCTTCTGCGTAAAAATGTACTTCAAGCTTTTGTGATCAGTGAAAATCTTCACGCTCTCACTCAGCAAGAAGTGCCTCCAGATCTTCAATGCAAATATCACCGCTGCCAACTCCAGATCGTGCGTCGGGTAATTCTTCTCATGAGTCCTTAACTGACGAGAAGCGTACGCAACCATTTGGCCATGCTGATGCAAAATTCATCCGAGGCCCTTCCCTGATGCATCACAATATACCTCGAAGCCTCCGCTCCGATCCGGTACGGCTAAAACCGGTGCCGTGGTCAATCTCACCTTCAAGATACTAAAGGCCTCCTCACAAGCATCTGACCAAAGGAACTCCACATCCTTCCTCGTCAGCTTTGTCATCGGCTCAGCAATCTTCGAGAAATCCTTGATGAATCGCCATAATAGCCTGCTAAGCCAAGAAAGCTCCTGATATCAGACGCTGACTGCGGAGTCGGCCAATCTCTGACTGCTCTGACCTTCTCCGGATCTACAGATATGCCATCACCAGACACCACGTGTCCCAGGAACGCGACTCTGTCCAGCCAGAACTCGCACTTACTATACTTGGCATATAGCTTATGTCGCCTCAGCGTCTCCAGCACTGTCCTCAGATGACAGATGTGCTCCTCCTCAGACTTCGAGTAAATAAGAATGTCATCAATAAAGATAACAACAAACTTATCCAGGAAGTCGTAGAATATCAAATTCATGAACACAGCTGGAGCGTTGGTCACGTCGAAGGGCATAACCACAAACTCATAATGTCCATACTTCGTCCGGAAAGCTGTCTTCGGAACATCGTCCTTCTTCACCTTCAGCTGATGGTATCCGCTCCTCAAGTCCAACTTCGAGAAAACTCTCGAACCTCCCAGCTGATCAAAAATATCGTCGATGCGCGGCAGCGGATACTTATTCTTCACTGTGACAGCATTCAGCCCTCGATAGTCCACGCACATTCTGCGGGACCCATCCTTCTTCTTCACGAGCAAAACTGGTGCACCCCACGGTGACACACTAGGGTGGATGAAACCCTTCTGCATCAACTCATCTAACTGCTTCCGCAGTTCCTCAAGCTCAGCAGGAGCCATTCGATACGGCGCCTTCGATATCGGCTGCGCTTCCGGTATAAGATCAATACCAAATTCTAGAGCTCTGTCGGGTGGTAGACCCGAGATATCCTCCGGGAAAACGTCATCGAAGTCTCTGACGACTGTTGGTCGGTCGACCTCCATCTGCATAGCTGCGACAATCGGCACCTCCGGCTTGGCCCGAAATCTGATGGGCCCAAGCGACTAGTCTCTGCTACAGAACTTGAACTCCGGATGGCCTGGAATCCAGAATACCACCCTCTTATTGTGGCATTCGATCGACACGTGGAAGTCTCCCACCCAATCGATGCCAAGGACGACATCGAAATGCGGTAGATCGTGGACGATGAAATCTGCAAATAATTCGTGTCCACTGACCACCAAGGGGATCGATCGACAACCCAAATTCACAGTCACCACTCCATTCCCTGTGGTGATGTCCCAACACTTAGGAAGTGTATGGGTGGGAATGGAGTGCCTTGTTACAAATCTCCGGGATAAGATGCACATGGATGCACCGGAGTTGAACAAGGCCAAGGCCGGGTGAGAGGACACTAGAATGGTGCCTAAGATACGAAAGAACTACGGTCAAACCAAGCTACTCTAATAAACAAGGCAAACAAACATAGCCAACATTAAGATCTACACTATGAAATGAAAGTCTAGATTCGAATTATACCTGCAATAACTCCATCCAGCTCCTCAGTCTCAACAGTGGTCATAGTGTAAGCCGGCCTCTAGGGTTGCACTGCCCACTGAAACATCTGCCTCTGTGGCTGTAACGACCACTTTCCGTTGTACGTTGTTCGTGCACGTGATTTTGACCGTGCACGTGTTTGTTTTAGACTTTGTTTGTTTGTGAACACTTTAGTGTGATATGCCGTTGTGAACGTCTCTGAGAGTATTAAATAGTGGCACTAATTTGGAACGACGTTTCTTGTGTCGTTTTCCCACAATTTAATCTTACTCGATGAGACGTGGCGATTTTCACTTTTGACGGGAGACGTTTCTATTTTTAGTTTCGTCGTCCGATGTCGAAATTGAGATCCGTCTTCTTAGTTAGCTCACTTTCGTCACCACGATCACCCCGATATTTATTTTATAATTTTTGGAGTTCATTTGACCACTTTGATATTTTTAACAAGATTTATAATATTTTTACTAATTAATTTTTAAATTATTTTCGGCCAAATAAAATTTATTTGAGTTTTAAACGTATTAAAGAATTTTTGAGCCAATTTCCAGCTCATTTGGACCAAGTCAAACCCTTGGGTGAGTTGGAGAAATTGAATTTCAAATTTTAAATTATTTTAAACTTCTAATCCTATTAGATTTAGCCCTAGACCAAGTCAACCCATCTACACTATATAAACAACCCCTAGGAAGACCTATTTTCACAAGAAATTAGCCCTAGCCTCTTCCAAAACCCAAATTGGACGTTGCGACGATTCGTCGCAACGTTGCGACGAACGGCAGCCGCACGACCGAGAGAACAGCCCCCGTTCACCCGCTCCGACCGCTAGCCGCCCCGCACCCAGTCACTGCATCGCAGCCGCTTCGCTCTTCCGCTCCGACCGAGAGGATCTCTCGGTCTGACCGAGAGATCTCCCCGCTGACACCCGCAACTCCGCACCGCACCGACCCGCTGCCGTGCCCGCTCTGTCGCCCCGCTCCGCACCGTGCCCGACCGAAGGCCCCGCCCGCACCGACCGCTCTCTGCAACGTTGCAACGGTTGCAACGTTGCAGTGCTCCGCACCCCCGCATCCAAGGCGCCCGACCAAGACATTGCCCCGCACCGACCGAGAGCCCCGACCCCGCACGACCCGCTGCGCTGCACATGCCTGTTCCCCCGCACCGACCGAGCCGTTCCCCCGCATTTGGCTGTGTCCGACCGAGAGCAAACGTTGCAACCCCACATCCGTCGCACCACTTGCCTCCGTGGGCCCCCCAAGTTCTCCAGAGGTATTGTTGTTGAATATTGGACTCCCCGGATTTGGTTTTGGATGATGAGCAAACATAAATAATTCATGAACTAACAATTTGTGAGCGCAGTATTGGAGATCGTCGCCAATTTCACGAGAATATTTAAAGCGACATCTCAACACTTCCAAAAGCTCGTATTCAAGCCTAAAGCTTCGTTGAAGCTCATGCAACGCTTTGGAAATAATGAAGATTCAATCGAAGCTCTCAAAGACCATTTATTAAGGTTTTATTTATAGTCTTTTAGTTTCGATTGATAGAATGTTAAGCCTTGAGTATATCTTACGTTTCTATCTTCATTTCGCTCATTTCGTAGCTCTAGGATTCTTGCACAAGTTCACTCTAATTTCCTCGAAGCGTCGCGCTTCGATTCGGACCTTGTTGTGCATGTTAGTTGGTACAAGAACAAGTACTGACCGACTAGATGGAGATCTAGTCGGTCGGCCACTGTTCTTGGACCGACTAGTTTCTGTCAGTTAAATCTTTGTTCTTTACTGTTTACAGTTAGTCGGTCTACGTTGACTCACCGACCGACTAGTCTGTGAACTAGTCGGTCAGTGATGCTTCTTTGACCGACTAGTTGTGATTTACTGTACATGCCAAATTTCTCCTAAGCTACTGTTTTCCGTTAGTCGGTCTAAGAACGTTTGATGACCGACTAGTTGACAATCTAGTCGGTCAACTTTTGTTCTTGGACCGACTAAGTCAACTTGCCTTCAGACTATGTTGTTTTGCCTCTTAGTCGGTCAGACAGTGTTCTTGGACCGACTAGTTTTCTAGGTCTGAAATTCTATCTCTTCTCTGTTGTGCTCTTAGTCGGTCCATGCTTTGTGACTGACCGATTAGTTGATGAACTAGTCGGTCAGTGTTTGTTCTTTGACCGACTAATTCTCTCAGATTTCTTTCCGTTGGAGATTGACCTAACTTATGTTTTTGGGTTCCTATAAATAGGAACCTAGGTCATTTCTATCTTCAATAGAGCTGCCATTAAGAGATTCATTGAGCCCTAAAGAGATAGCTATTCTCCCTCAAATCTAAAGCTCTCTTCCTCACAAGAAACCCATTCTCTCTCATTTCTAGATCTAGAGAGAAGCTTGTTCTTGGTGAGCTCTTCAAGCTATTGCTTGAACCAAGTCTCCAACTCTTCCCTAGGCACCCATTGCTGCTCATATCCTTGGTGCTAGGGCTTGGTGACTTCATCTTCCTCAAATCCTTCATTCAACCTATTGGGTAAGAAAAACTCAAGGTATAGGATTTTGTGGTAAGAGTATTTATTTCATTTAAACTCTTTATATTGCTTGTTGGCTCTCTCGGTTGTGAGAGAAGTTTGTGATCCCGGGTTGTGGGATTCACTTTGCCATTGCATGTATGATTTGATCTTGTGAAGGTTTTTCACAAGATATTCATAGTGGAAATCTTGAGTTAGGGTTTCTAACTCAAGTATCCGGAGGGGATCCGGGTGGTTGGGACGTAGGATCACCGGGAACAAGTCGGGGAGACTTGGGTGGATCCGAACCCATTAACATCGTTTGTTAGCTTTGGTAATTTCATTGTTGTCATTCAATTTAAGCTTCCGCAAATTGATTTGGTAGTTGTTTGCAATTTAATTTGGAATTATACGCCTTATTATTTTAAAGTACTATTCACCCCCCCCTCTAGTACTTGTGCAGTAGCTGGTAGGGCATTACATTTGGTATCAGAGCCAGGTTCTCAGCTATGTCTGCCAACGACAACAAGACCGTGCGTCCACCTTCCAACTATGACACCTTCAGGAACCGTGAAGGAGCATCTTCCGTGATGGAAGGACATTCCTCTACGAGGCCTCCATTCTTCAACGGTACCAACTACGGGTACTGGAAGTGTCGGATGGAAACCTTCCTCCGAAGTGCATCTTTATGGAGAACTACAATGAAGGAGTATATTGAACCCGAAGAAGAAGATTTTGAGAAATGGACTACCGCGGAGGTCGCCGCGGAGGTAAGCAATGCCAAGGCAATGAACGCCTTGCAATGTGCATTGGAGCCCGAGGATTTCAATAAGATATGCACATGTAAGAGTGCATATCAAATTTGGAACTCCCTCCTCATTCTACACGAAGGGACGAGTAGGGTAAGAGACTCTAAACTCGTAGTCGTAACCAAAGATTACGAAATGTTTCATATGCAACAGGGCGAGAAGATGAAAGAATATTACGCTCGTTTCGTTGACATAATAAACGAGTTAGAGGCCCTCGGCAAAATCCACACTCAGAAGGAGAAGTGCTTAAAGCTTATTGAAGGACTTCCCTCTTCTTGGGAAAAACGTACCTTCGCCATCGAGGAAGGTAATGACATGGACAAATATACCGTAGTTCAACTAATGGGTACTTTGATGTCATATGAGGTACGCAAAGATAGCAAGGTGAAGCTACAAGAAAAGATGAAGTCATATTTGAACCTAGATGCGCCTAAGAAAAAGGCGATTGCATTCAAGGCGGCTTCATCCACCTCTACCGATGATGAGAACTCGGAAGAAGAAATGGACATGGAATCCATTGCACTCATGGCAAAGAAGTTCAATCGCTTCTTCCGAAAGGGTAACTTCAAACACAAATCTAAGTTTACATCTACTAACGCCTCTCCACCTTTGTGCTTTAAATGCAATAAGCCAGGACACATCAAAGCGGATTGTCCTCAAAACAAGCAAAAGGAGAAGTGGAAGGCGCCAAAGTATGACAAGTCCAAGAAGTACACGAAAGGAAACAAGAAGGGACTTGTCGGAGCTACCTTCACCGACTCCGAGGATTCCTCAAGCGGAGAGTCGGACGATGAGCACGTGGAGCAAGCACACATGTGTTTCATGGCAAGAGAGGAGCACGATCAAGGATCCTCCTCTTCCGATGATAGTGATGAAGAAAGCGATGAGGTAACGATGGATGATCTTAGGGATGCTAACACTCAACTTTGGTCAAAATATACTAAGTTAGTAAATAGATATACTAAGGTAAAAGATGACCTAGCTAGCATTCAAACATCGCCTAAGACTATCATCACCAACAACGACACCGTTGTTGAAGAGTTAAGAAATGAGATAGTGAATCTCAAATCTAAACTTGAACATGTTAGCATTGAGGATGCGGAAGAACATGAGATAGCGGATTTAACTTCTCAAAACTCGACTTTGAGTATTGAGAACGAGAATCTTAAATCTCGTGTTTATGTGCTCACTTCGCAAATATCCACTTTGGATACTTCCTTGCGTTCTCTCAAAGAGAAATATGAGGACACATTGGGCCGAATCAACAAATTCAACAAGGGTAAAGGCCATTTGGATAATATCCTAAAAGATTTACTTCCGGCCAAACACCACATTGGCTTGGGGTATATGATGGGAAATTCTTCCAAGTCGGTCACTACCTTTGTTAGGCCAACTTCCGAAGTCTCAACGAGTGGGAGCAAACACTCTATTGGTAGTTCATCTACCAATGGTGCTTCCACCTCGTCCACACCCTCTTTCGGAAAGAAACCCACATTGGGTGGACCTCCAAGGAAGGGGCATGCTTATATGTACACCAATTCCATGCCACGTAGGAACACACGTCCTACTCCACCGTCTCACACTTATGATGATTTTTATGCAACACATTCCCGGGCACGTGCACACCAAGTGAGACACCCTCACGCACGTATTCCCACACATGCATATGTACACCCACCTCATCATATGAATAATTCTCGTCGTGCACCATTCCATCATGTCCCGTATGCCTATCCACAACATGCATCACGTAGAAATCAACGTCGCATGCATGCACCCAATAGGATGATGGCTCCCAAAGTTTTCACGATTTGGAGCCCAAAGGACACAAGCATGGACGAAAAACAAATATATATGAATGCATATTTTTCGGATGTCGTGCATAGTAAGAATTATGTGGGGAAGACTAAGTCCACTTGGACTTGGCTTCCAAAGGTCTAATCCCTTGGACCCAATGACCTTGGGTACCATGATATGAAACTTATCTATCTTTAGGTACTCAAGGAAAAGAAAAAGAAAAGGAGCAACAAGTTTAAATTTAGCTCCAAAGGGAATTGGATACTCGATAGCGGGTGCTCCAAACACATGACGGGTGACGCTCGATTGCTCTCCGGAGTGGTTCCCATTGTGAATGGAAACCGCGTCGTATTTGGAGGCAACGAGAGCGGAACCGTCATAGGTGTTGGTAATGTCGGTAACCCTTCTAAACCATTAATTAGTGATGTGTATCTTGTTAGTGGTTTAAATCATAATCTTATTTCAATAAGTCAACTTTGTGACAAAGGTTACAAAGTTAGCTTTGCGAAAGGATTGTGTCATATTTTAAGAAAGGATAATGAAAAATTATTATTTTCCGGAACTCGTCGTAAAGACATTTATATTTTGGATCTTCCTAAGTCATATGAACAATGTCTCGTTGCCAACACAAGTGAACAACACTTATGGCATCGACGCTTTGGACATGTGAACTTTGGAACACTATATAAGCTTTCAAAATTGAATTCTATTAAAGGTTTTCCGAAGCTTGTTTTTGAAAAGAAAAGTTTTTGTGATTGTTGTCAACGCGGCAAGCTTCCTAGATCTTCATTTAAACCTAAGAAAAGCATCTCTACAAAACGGCCACTAGAGCTATTACATCTAGATTTATTTGGGCCAACTAGAGTAGCTTCCTTAGGAAATGCAAGGTATGGACTTGTCATCGTAGATGACTATTCAAGATTTACTTGGGTATTTTTCTTGTGCAATAAAAATGAAGCTTTTGAAAACTTCACAATTTTTGTTAAGAAAGTACAAAATCTCTTAGGAACCACCATTGTCACTATTCGTAGTGATCATGGAGGTGAATTTGAGAATGAGTCTTTTGAGACATTTTGTGATGAAGTTGGTATTACTCACACCTTCTCTTTTCCTCGTGCACCGCCTCAAAATGGTGTAGTTGAGAGAAAGAATAGGACGCTAGTGGAGTGTGCTCGCACTATGCTTGATGATAGCCAACTTGGCCATCAATTTTGGGCGGAAGCGGTACACACCGCTTGCTATGTGTTTAATAGAATACTTTTGAGGCCCGGCACTAAACAAACTTGTTATGAATTGTTGTTTGGTAGGTTGCCTCAAGTTAAACATTTTCGTGTTTTTGGTTCGAAATGTTTTATTAAGAACACATATGGTAGTTTGGACAAATTCGATCCGAGATCCGATGAGGGGATTTTTGTGGGATATTCTTCGCGTAGCAAAGCCTACCGGATATTCAACAAACGAACCTCGACGATCGAGGAATCGCTTCATGTCTCATTTAATGAAGGATTTGTTCCAACTAGAATTTCAAATGATAATGATTCTATGGATGTTTTATGTGATTCATTTGATAATTCTAAGTCTATTGATTCTATTGAGACTAACCCGACTAATGAAGTTGTTGAGAATGTTCCAAGTGATCAAGGTATTCCCAAGCGACTTCATGTCATTCGCGACCATCCCCATGAGCAAGTAATTGGCAATATTCAAGATAGTGTCAAGACAAGATCGCAAGTTCACCACTTCGCCAATTGTGCCTTTGCCTCATCAATAGAGCCAAAGAATATAGTTGAAGCATGCGAAGATAGTGCTTGGATACTTGCCATGGAGGAGGAGCTCATTCAATTCGAGAGGAATGAAGTGTGGGAGCTTGTTCCATTGCCTTCGAAGAACCACACCGTCATAGGGACAAAGTGGATTTTCAAGAACAAAACCGACGAAAACCAAGTCGTCGTCCGGAACAAAGCTCGGTTAGTAGCTCAAGGCTATCGACAAGAGGAAGGTATTGATTTCAAAGAATCCTTCGCTCCGGTAGCTAGATTAGAATCAATTAGATTACTTTTGTCTTTTGCATGCCATAAGAATTTTAAATTATTTCAAATGGATGTTAAAAGTGCATTTTTAAACGGAGATGTCGTTGAGGAAGTTTACGTTTCTCAACCTCCGGGCTTCATAAATGAAAAATTTCCAAATCACGTTTTTAAACTAAAGAAAGCTCTTTATGGTTTGAGACAAGCTCCTCGAGCTTGGTATGATCGCCTAAAGAATTTTCTTTTGGATTTGCATTTTAAAATGGGCGAAGCCGATTCAACTCTTTTTGTTAAGCATGCGAATAATGATATTTTATTAGTTCAAATTTATGTTGATGATATCATTTTCGGTGCTACTAACTTCACTCTTTGTGAAGAGTTTTCTAATGTTATGAAGGAACAATTTGAGATGAGCCACATGGGCGAACTCAAATATTTCTTAGGACTCCAAATTCGCCAAATGAACGATGCAATCTTCATCCACCAAACGAAGTACACGGTGGAGTTGCTAAAGCGATTTGGAATGGAGAATACCTCCGGGAAAAAGACTCCAATGAGCACGACTACGCATCTTGACAAGGATACGGGCGGTAAGGATGTAGACATTCGTTTATATCGAGGTATGATTGGTAGTTTGCTTTATCTTACCGCAAGTAGGCCCGATATTATGTTTGCCGTATGTATATGTGCTCGTTATCAGTCTCAACCTAAGGAGTCTCACTTAGTAGCGGTAAAGCGTATTTTCCGCTATCTAAGTTACACTTTAGATTTTGGATTACTTTATCCGAGATCTAGCACATATGAGTTAATCTCATATAGTGATGCCGATTATGCGGGATGCAAATCCGACAGGAAAAGTACTAGTGGCACTTGCCATTTTATAGGAAATTCTCTTGTCTCTTGGTTTTCCAAGAAGCAAAATTCCGTATCACTTTCAACCACCGAGGCGGAATATATTGCCGCCGGTGCCGCGTGTGCTCAAGTTCTTTGGATGAGACACACTCTTAAAGACTTTGGTATAAATTGTGATACTTGCCCTATCATGGTTGACAACCAAAGTGCAATATGTCTTTCCAAGAACCCGGTACATCATTCCCGTTCGAAACACATAGATGTCCGCCACCACTTTTTAGATGACCATGTTGCTAAAAAGGACATCATTCTAGTGTACGTTGAAACCCAAAAGCAAATCGCCGATATTTTCACGAAACCCCTAAAGGAGGACTCCTTTGTGAGGTTGCGTCGAGAATTGGGGATTATGGGTGAATCCGAAATATAGGATTCATGTTTCATTCAATAATTTTGCATGCTATTATTCTTGACAATATCTCATTCATGCTAGAATTATTGGATTTTTCGGGAATTTTAAGTGATATCTTAATTTTTCGTTCGATTTGTGCGTAATCGTCAAATTTCTGTTTTTCGATGTTTAATGGGGTAGTTTAGATGTCCATTGAGAGTTTTGAGATTTATCATCCAAGCGTATGATGGAGAGAACTTGATTTTCAAGTTTTTGACTCTTTAGTCGGTTCATGTTCAGTGACCGACCGACTAGATTGAGATCTAGTCGGTCAGTGCTTGAACGCAGACCGACTAAATCTTGTCAGTCTTCTTGGATTCAGCCACTGTTTGCACCTAGTCGGTTCAAGCTCATTGACCGACCGACTAGATCGTGATCTAGTCGGTCAGTGCTTGAACTGTGACCGACTAGTTGTGCCAGGGGCTGTTTGGTCATTTGGGAAATCGACCGACTTAAACTCGATTTAATCGATCGATTTCCATTCTAATCGATCGAAAACTCTTTCTCCTCCGCTCAAAACCCCGACCCTTCCCCTTCCGATCGACTTCCGGCCTATTTCCGACCATCCCCGCCGTCGCCGGCCGTCGCTCTTCCTCCTAGGGTAAACCTACCTCCTCCCTCTCCTCTCTAGGGTTTTGTTTTCTGCTCTAGGGTTAGGTTTCTCTAGGGTTTCAAATTTCTAAATTTCTAGGGTTTCGGATTTCTAGGGTTGTGCTAGGATTCGTTGATTTGATCTCGTGTCTTGCTTCGACTATGGCAAGAACACGCATTCCGATCCCTTCCTCTGACCCCTCTCCGATGACCGTTGATCCAATCTCTTCGGATCCCGAGCATCCAACCCCTCCGAAGCGTAGAGCCAAGACCACCCATCCTTCGTCGTCTTCGCCTCCTCCCAAGAAGAAGAGGACGACGACCGCCAAGCCTAGAGGTCAACCAAAGCCCAAACCTAAACCCAAGGCCAAAGTTCTTGCCTCTCGTTCTTCGTTCCATACTCCTACCGATTCCGATACGGAGTATAACCCCGAGACCCAGACTCATAGGGAACCCACTCCTCCTAGTCATCCCGAGTCTAGCACCCACCCTCGTACGTCTTCTCGAAAGCCTAAGGGAAAGGCTCCGATGCCGGTGGGCGGTGTCGATATTTCCTTATGTCGCGATGACCCTTTGTGTCTTGCGGCATATAACCGTATCGAACATTGTCCGCTGCTTCTGGAGCATTTCGTCCAGTTCAGCGACTTCATAGGGCTAGCTGATCTTCTGTCGTCGTCGGGTCTTCTCGATTATCTTCGATTTGACCCGAAGGCGAATCCTCGTCCTTACCCTAGATTAGTAAAGCTTTTCTATGCCAATAGGATCCGGGGTCAGTACGATCAGACCCACTCTATTGAGACGACCGTTTTGGGGACTCCTATAGTCCTCACTGCGGAAATCTTAGGAGAGATTCTGGGTATCTCTTCGTCTGGCCTTCTTCCTTCTGATATCTCGGTTGATGATATCTCTTCTCTTGATCAGACCATTCTTTCAGAGATTTTCCATCAGATTCCTCCTGCTTTGATTGGCGTGCCCTCTAAATCTTTTAAGCCTAATGCTTGGGTCCTAAATTTGATTCTGAAGTCGTGCTTGCTTCCCAAGTACGGCTCCTCATCTTTACCTTCCCAGCCATTTCTGAAGCTTATCTATGCGATCTTCATGGGGAGCTCGATTAATTGGGCTCGAATTATACTCGATAAGATTGATTCTTTCGAGTGTATTCGAAAGTCCAATAAATCAGCTCATATTCCTTTTCCTTGCATGTTGACCCTCGTGTTCCGTCACTTTCGTGTCACATTGCCTCGTGACGATGAGCGTCCCCTCGGTCCTCCGCTGAATGCGACGGCCGTCAAGAAATCTCTTGCGGCGCTTCGTCACGTTCAGAGGACGACTCCTTCAGCGTCTGTCCCTGCCTCTGCCTCTGCCTCTGCTTCTCCCGTTGCCACCCTTGATGACGTCGTCCGGATACTTCTTCGTCACGAGTCCCGCTTGGCTCGTACCGAGGAGGTGGTCTGCCGTATGGCACGTCAGATGGGTGTTGAGCTTCCTCCTTCCGTGTCTGAGGGAGAGGAGATGGATGAGATGGATGAGGAGGACGTTGAGGAGATCTGTCGTACTTCGACTCGTGCCCCCAAGGGCACCTCTGCTGCTGCTGGTACATTCTCTTCTGCTCCTGGAGCTGCCACCTCTTCAGGTGTTCCAGAGTCATCTGCTGTTGACCCAGTTTCCGAGCCTGCTCTTGTATCTGCTGCTGCTGCTTCTGTCGAGACTCCTGCTGCTGCTGAGCCTGTTGCTGAGATCTCGACTCCTGCACCGACGATTCCATCTGTTGAGACACCTCTACTCCCTGCAGATCCTGAGTCCACTCCGTCGACTGGACCCACGGACGCTGCAGATCCTGCCTCCTCCTCGTGATCGTTGTTCCGAGGACTCTCCATATACACTTTGGATGATGTATTCTTGTGAGAGAGTTTTGGGTTAGGATGGGGTTGAGAGATGCCTTGTTACATTGTTTTTGTGCTTTATGGTTGTTGGTGTTGGATTGTATGATATATTGATGATGATGTATTTCTTTTTGATGATATGTAGCGCTTGATATGATGTATCTCTTATATTCGATGTGATATCTTTTGGATGTACTCATGTTGTCTCCATGTATATATATGTTCATCATCGATCACTTTATCTTTTATACGTCGTGCAAATTGAATATTCGTTGAATATATTTGAAATGTGATATCGAATCGACGCATAACAAGTTGGTTAAATGGATTTTATAGAATTGTTTTCCATGCTCAAAATTAACCAAGAATATTGAATATTGAAGAGTATGTTTCTTTATTCAAGACATGAATAAACATTTGGTATTTTTGATGATTTTGATTATCGTTGATTTTTTTTTATAATGGAAAATTTGACACACCTTGTTTTGATTTCCACATTTTTTCCCTTGGTGTCAAGTTGGTCCATTGTCTTCGTCTACGACTCCAGATGTTGGATTTTACATTTCCTAATTGTTGTCGTTGTATGCCCCCCATTTTTGGGATAATGCCAAAGGGGGAGAGATAATGATAATAAATAGCGCAAATGAAAAATTTAACTCAATTTCCAAGAATCTAGTTTGATATGTTAGATTCAGGGGGAGTTAAGATACAAATAAGGATTTTCAAAATCCGATATTTCAAAAATCAATTCACTTTATTTATCTTACTCGTCTGCTTGATACAATTCATTTATATTCATTTTGGAATTAACGTGTCATCAATGCAGGGGGAGTAAGTATTTCTACATTTGAATTATTATCTTTGATTATTATTTATGTTGGTTTGTCATCACCAAAAAGGGGGAGAATGTTGAATATTGGACTCCCCGGATTTGGTTTTGGATGATGAGCAAACATAAATAATTCATGAACTAACAATTTGTGAGCGCAGTATTGGAGATCGTCGCCAATTTCACGAGAATATTTAAAGCGACATCTCAACACTTCCAAAAGCTCGTATTCAAGCCTAAAGCTTCGTTGAAGCTCATGCAACGCTTTGGAAATAATGAAGATTCAATCGAAGCTCTCAAAGACCATTTATTAAGGTTTTATTTATAGTCTTTTAGTTTCGATTGATAGAATGTTAAGCCTTGAGTATATCTTACGTTTCTATCTTCATTTCGCTCATTTCGTAGCTCTAGGATTCTTGCACAAGTTCACTCTAATTTCCTCGAAGCGTCGCGCTTCGATTCGGACCTTGTTGTGCATGTTAGTTGGTACAAGAACAAGTACTGACCGACTAGATGGAGATCTAGTCGGTCGGCCACTGTTCTTGGACCGACTAGTTTCTGTCAGTTAAATCTTTGTTCTTTACTGTTTACAGTTAGTCGGTCTACGTTGACTCACCGACCGACTAGTCTGTGAACTAGTCGGTCAGTGATGCTTCTTTGACCGACTAGTTGTGATTTACTGTACATGCCAAATTTCTCCTAAGCTACTGTTTTCCGTTAGTCGGTCTAAGAACGTTTGATGACCGACTAGTTGACAATCTAGTCGGTCAACTTTTGTTCTTGGACCGACTAAGTCAACTTGCCTTCAGACTATGTTGTTTTGCCTCTTAGTCGGTCAGACAGTGTTCTTGGACCGACTAGTTTTCTAGGTCTGAAATTCTATCTCTTCTCTGTTGTGCTCTTAGTCGGTCCATGCTTTGTGACTGACCGATTAGTTGATGAACTAGTCGGTCAGTGTTTGTTCTTTGACCGACTAATTCTCTCAGATTTCTTTCCGTTGGAGATTGACCTAACTTATGTTTTTGGGTTCCTATAAATAGGAACCTAGGTCATTTCTATCTTCAATAGAGCTGCCATTAAGAGATTCATTGAGCCCTAAAGAGATAGCTATTCTCCCTCAAATCTAAAGCTCTCTTCCTCACAAGAAACCCATTCTCTCTCATTTCTAGATCTAGAGAGAAGCTTGTTCTTGGTGAGCTCTTCAAGCTATTGCTTGAACCAAGTCTCCAACTCTTCCCTAGGCACCCATTGCTGCTCATATCCTTGGTGCTAGGGCTTGGTGACTTCATCTTCCTCAAATCCTTCATTCAACCTATTGGGTAAGAAAAACTCAAGGTATAGGATTTTGTGGTAAGAGTATTTATTTCATTTAAACTCTTTATATTGCTTGTTGGCTCTCTCGGTTGTGAGAGAAGTTTGTGATCCCGGGTTGTGGGATTCACTTTGCCATTGCATGTATGATTTGATCTTGTGAAGGTTTTTCACAAGATATTCATAGTGGAAATCTTGAGTTAGGGTTTCTAACTCAAGTATCCGGAGGGGATCCGGGTGGTTGGGACGTAGGATCACCGGGAACAAGTCGGGGAGACTTGGGTGGATCCGAACCCATTAACATCGTTTGTTAGCTTTGGTAATTTCATTGTTGTCATTCAATTTAAGCTTCCGCAAATTGATTTGGTAGTTGTTTGCAATTTAATTTGGAATTATACGCCTTATTATTTTAAAGTACTATTCACCCCCCCCTCTAGTACTTGTGCAGTAGCTGGTAGGGCATTACAATTGTGGGTCCCCCAAAGGTCCCTAGGACTACTGTGGGCCCCACCTAGGTGCGTTCTTTTGACGATTTGCTGTGTACGACGTCGTCGCACGTCGTAGCCCGTCGTCGCACGTGCTAGCTTTGGAATCTGGAATCGTCACCCCGGTAGATTGCTCTGAAATTTCCAGCGAGGAATCTAATTGGAATCTGGACTTGGAGCGCGATCTATTATTCCAACCCCCGGTGTCGCTACCCGACGCCGGTGTAGCTTTCGCGTCGTGTTGAGGTAACGCTTTGCATCCCTAGGACCCCAAACCCAATTGCATGCTAACCAAGACTAAAATCAGTATTTTTTAAAGTATTTTAAATGTTTTAAATTCACTAATCAAGATTAATAACATGGACTTTAGGCCGGTGGACTTGTGCGCGTATGATAATTGTGATTTTTGGACTCATTGGACGGTGTGCTCAGACGTCGTACTTGCAGGCAAGTGAAACTTGCCAACTCTTGTGTAGGGCCATGTTTTTAGGCCACTTCCTTGTTCCTAGCGTAAAAGAGACTAGTCAGTGAAATGATAGCTGGCTAGACGCCTACTTGATCTAGTTTGACAACGAAACTAGATCCGTCACCTAATTGATCTAGCTTGACAACGAAGCTAGATCCAATCCTTAAACTTGTTGTTCATGCATACTAAACTGTCACGTTTACTTTTCTTACCTGTACGCACTTTTAATTGTCATGCATTGCATCTTACATGTCATCCAAATTGATTGTTGCATCGTAGCACACGCTACAAAATACTTGTACAATCCGTGTTTCCGTGTTTCCGGCTAGGTGCACCCCTATGCCATACTTGTTTAAAACACTTCCTGGCTCGTGGTCCAGAAGCGGGCCTCATGTGTTGGCTAAAAACCAATGCCCGATACACGTGGAGGGGTAGGGATAAACGGTCACTTGAGCTTAGGAGTGGCTTGATCAGCCCTCTAGCCAAAAGACGGAATCTCTGTGCACGAGGTGCTTACTTTACTTGTCCTGTACTTGTCTTGTGAATGATTCATGCCATGCCATGCTCGTACTTTACTTTACTTTACTTTACTTTACTTTACTTTACCTGTTGCACTCATACTTTAACTGCCATGTCATCGCATTCATGCTAGAACTGCTAGGTTGTTCACTTTACTTTCAGTTTCCTTGCACAAGTCTCGTGTAGACTTGCTGACATGTGCCCCTTGCTCTTTTGGGTGTCACATGTTAGACCCTGAGCCAGAGACCGTTGCTGAGTACGTGATGTTTTGCTGACGCTGAGTCTGAGTCCATGATTGCCCAGGAGGATTTTGGCGGACACCGGTGACCATTCTTTGAGTCTTTGTTGAGCTTTATTTTGTTTTAGGCCTTTTGTTAGTTGTTGGTGCGTAGCACCGTTGTTTTGTACTTTGTACTTTTGTTGGCCATGTTTGGGCCTTTAGTCTCTTTTCTTTTAGCCCGGTGGCTTTTCTGCGATGTTGGAATTTATATTTAAGGGTATTCTGAGATTATTCTTTTGTCTCATCTCATTATTATTATCTTGTTTCGCTCGCGTTGCAAGGACCTACAGTTTTAAATTTGATTGACGCTTATCGGATTTGCAGCTTTGCAGCTTCAAGTCTGAGCGGACCTTCTCACGCTTCACCTCTATATTTTGGGAAGCGGGGCGTGACAGTGGCACCAAGGGTGGTCCACGTACAGCAGCTCCTCTCTGAACCGGGGCTAGTGCTCTACTCTGTAGCGGGGCTGGTGCTCCGACCATGGTATGACGTGCTCTCGGACAATCCTTAGCTGCATGCGAAGCATCTCCACAAACCAAGCACAATCCCAGCTTCCTCCTACAATTGGTCTGAACATGTCCTGGCTTGCCGCAGAAGTGGCATGGTCCCTTATTCTGAATCTGCATAGGTGCTCCTGGCCTCTTGAAAGGCACTGTCTGAACTGGCCTCATCGCCGGCCTAGCAGGTGGCCGGTACTGCTCCATGGGACGCTTCCCTCTATCAGCTGGAGGGGCAGGTAGACGCGATATGGTCTCATGGTTCCTCGCGGCATTCAACACCGCTCCCATGGTCGTGAAGTCTGCCGAAGACATAGAAGCCTGAATCTTCGGACGCAGTCCCTGACGAAAACGATCAGCTCGTTTCTCCTCCTTCCTCACCATATGTGGGGCAAACCGACTCAGCATCTCGAACTCTGCCTCGTACTCGTCGACGGTCATATCCCCCTGCTTCAGATCTACAAATCTGCTCAACAGCTCCCTCCTAGCAGCCTTGGTGAAATACTTCTCCTTGAACATCGAGCAGAAAGTCCTCCACTCCACTGGCTTCTGCAGGCGCCTCTCCTCAATGCGCCACCGGTTCCTAGCATTCTCGGTCAGCTACATCTTCGCTATCTCAACCTGGGTATCATCGGGAATCTTCGCAGCAATCAGCTTCTCCTCAGCACTCAGAATTCACTCATCAGCAGCCAACGGTCCTTCCTTCCCAGAAAATGTCTTCGGCTGAAGCTCATTGAACTGCTTCACTCCCGGAGCAGCTCGAGGGGCGGGCGGAGGCGGTGGTGGTGCAACTGGAGGAGCATGGGCAGCACGATGGGACTGCTGAACCAACTGGTGCTGCACGTCCAGCATCTCTTTCATCACGCCCAGAATTGGGTGACGTGTCGTCTTGCCATTCTATTGTCAAGAAATACAGAGATTAGACTCGTACAAAGTACTGGATAATAATAAAATGAATGTCAATACTCTTATTGTCCCGTACTTGCAGAAAGAATGGGACCTGCATGGGCCACCATAAAAACCTGTCACGCCCCGCTTCCCAAAACAACGGAGGCGAAGCGTGACTAAGGCACGCTTAGGCCGGAGCTGAGAAGCCCGGACCCAATAAGCGTCTGTGTGGTACTCCAAGACGAAGGAACAGGTCCTTGCATGTTAATACAGAACAATAAAAGTACTGAAAAGGAAAACATTCATTTTATTTCAAATTATTCATCCAAAGTACTGAGAGTCTAACAAAAGCCTGAGTCGGCTACAACAACAGAAAAGTAAACTACTGGTGCAAGCACCCAACCTAGACAGAAAGTAAATGGTGCTACACATCAAACAAAACTACGGTGGAACCTCTGAATCGACAACACGAATATCTCTAACTCTGGTCCTCCTCGGGCACGTACTCAGGATCGACGTCCTCCGGCTCTACGTCCTCGGGTAGCTATGCCTCGTCGACGTACTCTGGCTCCACACCTAACGTACAGCACCAAAAGAAGGGAACTATACGTCAGGTAAAGTCTACAAAAGAGGTTAGACTCTACTGCAAGTGTACCGAACTATTAAACATCAGTTTACTGGTTGATTAGCATGTTGGGGTTATAACAGTGTAACAAAAAGGAAGTAACGCAACAGGAAAGTAAAGCGTAGCAAGCAGTAGTCGTAGAGTGTGCTACCGACTACGGGACTAACCTAAAGGGGTCGTGACAAGACGTGGCAAGACCAACAAGACAGGACAGGACTCGACAAGACAAGACACGTGTGACTCGAAGGGTTCACGTCTTACGGTTCGAGGGGGATCAGACCCTCTTGCCGTGCGCATGCTCAACCCTACCCCAACCCAAGTGTTCAAGACAAGTCCGTACAAGGGATCACTTGGAGAGTGCCATATTGCCCGCAGGCTGTGTATCAGTACAAAGGATCACTCGGAGAGTGCCCTATTGCCCGCAGGCTGTGTATCCGTACAAGGGATCACTCAGAGAGTGCCCTATTGCCCGCAGGCTGTGTATCAGTACAAGGGATCACTCGGAGAGTGCCCTATTGCCCGCAGGCTGTGTATCCGTACAAGGGATCACTCGGAGAGTGCCCTATTGCCTGCAGGCTGTGTATCCGTACAAGGGATCACTCAGAGAGTGCCCTATTGCCCGCAGTCTGTGTATCAGTACAAGGGATCACTCAGAGAGTGCCCTAATGCCCGCAGGCTGTGCAAAACAAGACACGACGTGAGACGACAGGGATAGTTCTTCTAGGGGGTCCACACGCATGCACGCACAGGATAACCCTACGATGTCAAAAGTTGTTGTTGTTACGCTTAGACTTCGTCGTCAAGTCTAAGTCGTCAGGGCGTCCCGGACGCTATCATTTCACGTCCGGTTCTGTTTGTTCACAGTCTAATAGTTCTAGCAGTTTAAGACCAAGGCACTACCAAAAGCGCAAGTTAGTACACTTGCCTGCGGTGGCGAGCGTGTCGTCCGTTTGGGGCGTCTCGTACAGGCGTCGCGTCCACGGTAGTCCGTGTGAAACAGTGTCATGGCGACAGTGTCAGGTCACGATTTTCATCAAGTCCTATTAGGGTTTGTTTCTAGGTTATCGAGGCTATCCTATTCGTCAACGTCACAGGTTGGTGTTTCGTTCAACCTTGATCGACCACTACCCTATATGCACAGAAAATTTGTCCGATGGTCGATTTCTACAGTGAGCAGTGTTTTACTGGTGCGGAAAAGTAAATTTAGTTATAGTTGTCCGATTTTTAGTTAGGGTTCAGTTTTACTATGGTTTGGGTTTGCTACGAGTTTGGGAGACCAACCTCTCCGCTGTCTGGAGTAGAGTGGAAGTAGAGTCTGGACAGTAGAAGATCTGCGTCACCTACGGCGTCTCGGCTACGGGTAGCGTAGCCGGGAACGTTCTGGTAGCGGACTGGAGGTGCGGGCAGCGTGCGGGGATAGCGAACAGTGGTCACGGCAACGGGGAAACCAAAACAACGAGTTACGGCGTGTGCAACGGCGACAAGGAACCATCGGAAGTTGGCCACGGCTGTCCGTCCAAGGGCTGCCGCGTGGGGGAAAGCAATAGCAGCCAAGGGCTGCTCTCGGCTAGATGGTGGCGACGCAGGCGGGGCATAGCGGTGGTTGGGTGGTGCAGAACGGTCGGGGCGGCGGCTAGGCACTCCGACGCACTGCAGCGGTCGGAAAACAACACGGCGGGAAGAGGGGTTGTGTATTGCGGAAGGAAGAAGGCTGCGCGACTTCACACGGCAATCGAGGCGGCGTCGCAGCGACGAGGAACGGTCGACCTCCGGTGACTTTGGCGACTGGGGCGTCGGCGGGTCGAAATCGCAGCAGCTCTCGGGCTGCTGCGGCTGCTACTGCTTCGCGAGGGGAGAAAACGGCCGGACCGAGGCTGTTGTCGGTGTCGCGGGAGGCGCAGAGGGTTAGGGAGCCGTCAGCGTGGGTGAGAGCTGCGAGGAGAAGAAGAAGCCCGGCGACGGGGCTTTCAGGCGGTTGTGGCGGCATCGTGCAGGGGTCTGCGGCGGCGTGCGGGGGTCTGCGACGCCGTGCGGGTGTCGGAGAAGCAGGCCGGCGGTCGGGGTTCAGGTGCGAGGGAGAGAGGGAATCGGGAAGAGCTCGGCTTTTTGTGGCGGCTGTGAAAACTTTAGACCTAGGTTTTAGTTCATGTGATTGTTGTGTAGGGTTAGGTGTTTAGGGTTTGAAATAATAATAAACTTTGATATATAAATATAGGATTATAGGTAAAATGTGTTAGGGGTAAGAGATAGTAGGTGTACAATTTGGGGGAAGTCAAGGGGACAATAGACGGGAAGTTTTAGAAAGATACGTATGTTAATATTTGGGAGGAAAAATCAGATTTGACTAATCAATTCGAAATTTGAATTTGATCAGGGCAAATCAACGGTCCAGATTTATCCGGGTGATATCTCTCGCATCGGTCGTCAGAAAAATAATCTGAAAATACCGGGGCGATCGTGGAGACGAGACACACAGATCTACGGAGCCCGATCATGTGTAACGCCTACCAAAAATTTACGTAAAATTGGAAACGGCGTTTTCGAGACAAATGACTAAAACGCCCCTACCACTCCAAGTCGTTTTGCGAGAAAACGAGCCATGAAATGAGGTTCCCAAAAATTACTATAAAATTCTACACTCCCAAACAATCACAACGACATATCACATCGCATATATCGGAATCCAAAAATGGCCAAATAAAATATGTGCACAATAAAGCACGTGCACGCAGAAAATCCATAAGGTCGAAAAGCGACCGTTACACGTCGGTCACATATGACTAGTCTGGCTCGTGTTCCAGTAGGGTCATATGTGACTAGTCTGGCTCGTGTTCCAGTACATGGCGGTACACTTTGAGTGGGGTTGGTCCATTGTAGTAGGGTTTGTAAGTGTGTCTCGAACACGATTACGGCCCCTCCGGTGGAGGCAAGCCATTTGAGAGCGTCACAGTAAACCCCCGGTGATAAGGTGTATCGAGAAAATTTTACCCACCCAGGTATGGACTTATCACGAGCACAAATAATCAAATACTCAACATACAACTGCTTTACTTTTAAACTGCAAATCCATGCATGCTCGTACTTTACTTTCTGCACTTATTATTCATAGATGTGTACTAACGCTCTTTTGTCCTTTTCTAGTTGTTCCTCGTTTCATTACTTTAAATATCTTGCCGAGCTTATCGTTGACATATATTTCAATGTATTTATGAAATATATGTTAGGTTCAGAGACAGTGTACCTCGAGGGCCCTACTTTTGAGGATCCTACCTTAGAGGTGGACCCCGCTGATCAGAGCTAGGAAGACGTTGAGATCTTCCCTACGGAAAGCTAGAGCAGGTTGTTCCCATTCAGTTGTATTATTTTAAATTATTGTTTTAAGGTGTGTTTGCTTTCAGCAGATTGTACTGACATGCTAGGCCTTAATTGTTTGTGTACTTTGCTTTGGACGCTGGTACTTGTAATGTAATGAATATTTATGCTGCTTCTAAGACATTCACGTGCAGGGACCTGCTTTTGCTAATTAACGCTTATTGTGCTTAAGTAAAAGAAGAAAGAAAAAAATAAGTACCTCTTCTTTACTTTAAGCATATGCGGACCCGCTCGCGTCCTCGCCCCCAAGTATACTGGGAAGCGGGGCGTGACAGGTTTTAGTGGTGGCCCATGCAGGTCCTCTTGCACTCTGCGAGACACTTCAGGAATAGTATAAATATTATTACTAACCAGATCGTTTAGATAAACTAGTACATAAATATTTACTTTGTTTGATTGCAGCATGGCAGGTCAACCTAACACTTGTAATGGAAATGGTGACGCCTACAACGAGATCATGAGACTCGTAAGAGAAATGATGGAACTCCAAACTCGATTACTCTCTATGCTCAGTCGTTTCGCTCCTCATCTGGTCGGAGATCCTAAAGACCAAGCGTTCCAGTTCAGTCAAGGTTTAGTCTACAATGCCCAAGCACCAAGGACATCTGCCAATCTAACACCCGATGAGGAAATACTGGGAGCAGCACGTAACTACGAGGATGTAGATAAACTTCGTGAGATAGCCCAAGTTGGAGGGAGTAAGCATCCTGAGGAACCAACTAGAGACACTCTTGGACCAAAACAAACTGCCCTGTTTAAAAGGCCCGCACCTCCAGTCAACAACCGATATCAGATGAAGTGCAACCATTGTAACCAACAAGGGCATGTCAAGAAAGACTGTCGGGTGCTACTGAGACAATGTCTGTTATGTGGAGCATCAGCGCATATTGCCAGAGACTGCACTCGTCGCACCAAAAAGCCAACAACTACTCGATATGGACCACTCTGGCTCCACAACATGAGGCTCATAAACCGGTGAGGCAGAGCTAACTGGGACACCAGGCTTTCATCATGACAGCCACAGAAGCTGAGACTACGGAACAAGTGATTCCAGGTATTGTCTTGATAGCCTCTTATCCAGCCCTATCTCTTTTTTATTCTGGAGCCACTCACTGCTTCATATCCTGAGGATTTGTAGAGAAACATTATATCCATGTTGATTCTCTACCAAATCATTTGAGCATCACTATTGCGAGTGGAGTAGTGAAGACTTCTATTGGCTGTCGATCTTGCCCCATAGTGATTTGTGGATACGAGTTGTTCGCAGATTTTATGATTGTCGACATGTCAAACTTCGATGCGATATTCGGCATGGATTGGTTAGAAAATTTCTACGCTACTATCGATTGTCACAACAAGAAAGTAGTGTTTGAAATCCCTAATCATCCTGTGTTTGAATTCATGAGCGGAGACCGTTCACTTGGGCCTATCAAGTTTCGGGCCAAGCCGAACGAACCAATCATTGCATCGATGCAAGTTGAGCCCGAGAAACCTAGAGTGGTTCGAGACTTTGTAGACGTATTTCCTGAAGATATTTCGGGATTACCGCCTGATCGAGCTCTGAAATTTACTATCGACCTTATGCCGAACACTCAACCTATTTTGGTGGCTCCTTATCGCATGGCTCCTGCTGAACTGGAAGAACTTCAGAAACAACTCGACGATCTGTTGTAGAAGGGATTGATACATCCCAGCGTATCTCCTTGGGGTGTGCCAGTTCTTTTGGTCAAAAAGAAAGATGGGTCAAGAAGGATGTGTGTGGACTACCGAGAACTGAATAAGGTAACCATAAAGAACAAGTATCCACTACCGCACATTGACGACATCTTCGATCAACTTGGCGGATCGCGAGTATTCTCGAAACTGGATCTTCGAAGTGGTTATCATCATGTGAAGGTGACGTGCGTTTATATTTCTTATATTTACGCATGTTTTCTTCCGTGTTTTTCCGTATTTTACCGCTGTCTTTTATTCGTTTTCTCGTGTTTTCTTGTGTTTTCTTGTTTTCTTTCTCTTTTCCGTATTTTTCGTGTTTTGCAGGAGTTTACTGGCATTTGGGGCGTAAAACGATGATATCATGTGTCCCCGGAGCAACGGGAGGAGTCACGCGTGATCCAGGGGGTCAAACGACGAAGATTACATCTTTCAGCCCCTCACCCGGTCGGTTGGTCATCTCCAACCGATCGGGTGATGCACGTGTGCACCACCCGGACGCAGCTTGGAGCTCACGAGAAGTCACACGGTCGGTTCAGCGACCGGGTCAAAAGCTCAAAGTCTCTGGAAATTCGAAGCTGATTTCCAACCGATCGGGTGACCTTCACCCGATCGGTTCACCTATAGCCGAATTTCAACAGCCAAGACTCGAAGTTCCAACCGGTCTCCTCACCCGGTCCGCACCAAGATCCAACCGGTCGGCACCAAGATCCAACCGACCGCACCAAGTATCAACCGACCGGTTCATACTGACCGGGTGAAACCCCCGCATTGCGCTGTGATTTTGTGAAGCGGCTCACCCGACCGGTTGACTTGTCAACCGATCGGGTGATGTCGTTTTCTATAAATAGAACCCTAGGTTTCCCAGATTCGGGAATTGGTTATTTTTTACTGTTTTCTTCATTTTGTGACGGCTGTAATTTCCCAGTTTTTGTAAGTTTTCGGATCTTTGTAAAACTTTAGTATTATCTTAATTGCTTTACTACCTTTGCATTCCTATTGTCTGATTATGATTTTGACTGTTCATTTTCATTTAGATCGCTTTTTAATGAATATTTGTGAGTAGTTCCCTAATCCGGGGTTTTGGCGGAAACCCCTTCGGGGGCTCTTCCCGATGCGTCCAAGGGTTAGGAAATCGATAGGGATTAGGAATCTAACGGTTACGCGGTGTGTTTTATTGTCATCGACGGGAAAAAGACCACCTTTGACCGTCGGGCCAAGGGGGAATAAACTTGGCAGTTGACTCCCTAGCCATAGCTCACGCCTTTAGCGTAGACGCTGAATCCTAGCGCGCGGGAGCGGCATGACAAGACGTTAGGAGTTATCGTTGCGAGCTTAGTGCTCCCAGAGTCGATCAGTGTTAATGGACACGGGAGTGCCCACTGATTGAACCCGGGAAGTCCGGCGTATCATCCTGGGCACCGACCGGAATATCGGGCTCATGGTATGCATGTACCACTTTTAGAGGCAACGTCTCACCATTAGACCCTAATTCCGATCGCCATCCTACCCGTAGGCCGTATCGGCGAGAGTCGCTCGTTGGGGAGGAAACCAAAGTCCCGGGTTTTATTTTCATATTGTTTATACCTCGCTTTCCTTTACCGTGACAACCCATCATTCGATCTGGGCTAGCTCACCCACGGGGTGATTTTGGTCCTCTTTGACACAAGCACATCCTCGCCTCCCTGTGTTCGACCCCCAAGCCACACTACAACACCGTGTGCTTGCGGTTACAAATATTTAGATTTCTGCGCCCCCGTTCACGTCGAGCCGGGGCGCCGGTCAAGTTTATGGCGCCGTTGCCGGGGAGGCAACGTGCTTGTTCTTTTAGGATCTCATGAACCCTAGTGTCTAGCTCTTATCCCTACCTCGCGATAATTTTCGCATTCTTCCTTTTTCCTTTTTATTTTCTCATTCTTATTTCTATTTTTATTTTTATTTCTATCCTTATCTGTTTCTTTCCCACTTGTCGCTTCACGGGTGTTTGTTGTTTTTCATGCGCAGGAGTTCAAGAAGTCTCGATGACTTGATCCCCGTCGATCCAGAGATAAACGCCACCCTTAGGCATTTGGCCGCCGAGAAGCGAAGAAGAGAGGATCCTGAAGCCATGGGGGAGAACACCCCGCCTCACAAATCCCTGCTGGAATACTCGATGCCATCTGTCGAGTCCACCTCCGCCATCCGTCCTCCAGTTATTACGGCTCAAAGCTTCGAGCTTAAGCCATCTTTGGTGACATGGATCCAGCAGGATCAGTTTTCGGGTGCACCCATAGAGAGCCCGATCGATCATCTAGACTCCTTCTTGGAGAATGTGACACCTTCCGGATTAACTGTGTCACAACTGAGGCGATCCGACTAAAGCTGTTCCCCTTCTCCTTGAGAGATAAAGCCAAGCTGTGACTTAGGGGGAAGGACCCGAACACATTCAACACCTGGGAGAAGCTCTCAAATGCTTTCCTGACAAAGTTCTTTCCCCCAGGGAAGACCATGAAGCTGAGGAGCGAGATCTCCTCCTTCTCTCAGGCCAGCCATGAGTCCTTGCATGAGGCTTGGACAAGATACAAGGAGCTGCAGAGAAGATGTCCCCACCATGAGCTTCCCAAATGGTAGATCATAAATCTGTTTTATAATGGGTTGAGGGACGATTTAAAATCTTCCATGGACGCCGCGGCTGGGGGGTCCTTCATGTCGAGAAGCGAAGAAGATGCCGGGCAAATTTTGGAAAATATGGCATCCAACAATGAACGATGGTGTGACGAGAGAGCCACACCAAGGTCTGGTGGCATCCATAGAGTGGAAGACGTCGACAAATTGTCAAGCAAGTTTGACTTGCTGTCAACCCAGATCTCCGCATTGATGGTAGGCGCCGGTGGCGCCGGTTCACAATAGATTGCTGCAGTAGAATCCGAAGTTTTTGGAGAGTTCGACGGTGGTGACATCTCACCACCGTTGGATCAGGCGAGCGCATTGTTCTACAATCCTACGGGGAATGCGCCATTTCCACCACGAACCAACTCAAACTCGGCCTACTCTCCCAACAACCGGAATCATCCGAACCTCAGTTACCGGGCACCTTACCAACAACCGGCTCAGCAACAACAGCAAATATATCAGCCGGCTAGGCCCCAGCAGCAGTTTTAGCAGCAGCAATTTCATCAGCAACAACCACCACAGCAGTATCAACAATATGCTCCTAGGAATCAGCAGCCCACCCAGCAGCAATACGGCCAGCAGAGGGCCATTTCTCCGGTTGAGTCCCTCTTGACTCAATACATAGCCAACCAGGAGAAGATCAATCTGAAGCTGGAGATGGGACAAAGAGTCCTCACTGATCAGGTAACCCAGCTGGGGTTGCAAGTGGCGAACCTTCAGAGACCGCAGAATCTCCTACCGCCACAGCCTGAAGTGAACCTAAGGGGGGTAAATCAGACCTTGGCACTCACACACGAACATGAAAATATGTCTGCCATCGTTTTGAGAAGCGGGACACAAATTCCTACTAGAGCGCCACCCAGCCAACCGGAAGCACCACTGGCCGTTGAGCGGCCAATTGAGAAAGATAATGACGACGGTGCCCCGTCGCAAAAAATTGTGGCTCCGGAGAGACCCCCCGAAGAAGAGAAGAAGAAAGAAGAAGGGAATTTGAGGGTATTCAAGCCCGTTGTGCCCTTTCCACAACGTTTGGCCCAAGCAAAAATCGACGAGAAGTATGGCAAATTTTTTGCCATGGTCAAAGATTTGAGCCTCCAAATCCCCTTCCTAGAAGCCATAGAGACGATCCCCTCCTATGCAAAATTCTTGAAAGACTTGGTGACATGGGGATCTAGAAAAGAAAAGGTCGTGTTAACGGCGGAGTGCAGCGCACTCATTCAGCGCGTAAATCCGCCCAAGCTCAAGGACCCCGGAAGTTTCTCCATCCCTTGCTCTATTGGGGAAGTGCAAATCCAGAGGGCACTCGTCGATCTTGGTGCGAGCGTCAGCTTAATGCCCCTATCATTGTACAAGAGAATAGGGATGGGAGACTTAGAGCCCACCGGCATGACATTACAACTTGCTGACCGTTCGGTCAAGTATCCGGTGGGAGTAGTGGACGACCTCCCTGTGGATGTGAAAGGAGTGCATGTACCGGTTGATTTTGTGGTGATGGACATGCCGAAAGACAAGCATACCCCAATTATTCTTGGACGACCCTTTATGGCAACCGCCGGAGTGCTAATAGACGTAAAGAACGGGAAGCTTTCCCTCAATGTGGGCCAAGAAAGAGTCGAATTTGACTTAGGCTTGTCGATGAAGCATCCAAATCCCCCAGATGATCCTATTATCAATATGCTGGAGAATGAAGAAGATAGAGCTGTTGAAACAAGTGCCTGGGAAGTGCTCTTGAGAAATCCCCCCGATAGCTTGGGGGACCTTGGAGAGCAAGTTGGCTCCCCAAAGAATGAAGTTGCTAGTGAGGCGGTCGCGCGACATGTGATCCCTCCCAGATTCCCTAAGTCTCCTCCCACGAGGAGAAAGGGGAAAGAACCCATGGACATCACCGGTGATGAGGTCCGGATCCTGAAAAAGATGACGGTAGACGCTAATTTGAGGGAGAAGCCCCCGGATCCTGTAGACAAATGGAGGGTAGTCGAGCAAATCTTTTTACAACCGCCGACTACACCCATAGCCACAACCTCTGGAGATGAAGAGATGCCGGATTTTAGGCATCACCCGTATCGCTCACCATGAACATCATCAACGGGCGTCGAGCTAACGACGTTAAACAAAAGCGCTTCATGGGAGGCAACCCATGTTCTAAACTTTTGCTTCGCTTTTTAGGACTTTTTCTTAACTTTATTTTATCTATTTTTCTAAAATAAATCCAGCCGGAAGAACTCTCGTCGTGAAACTTAGGCGATTTTTGGGTTTTTGCAGAAAACAATGCCTCAACCGATCGGGTGAGTTCTCACCCGATCGGTTGGGATGTATCAGCTTACGGCCGTATCTGTCACCAAATGAACCGACCGGGTGGAGGAAGAAGAGACTGGGCGAACAGACCGGGTGACTTGGGGAAACTCTCGGGAAAATTTCAGTATTCATCAACCGACCGGGTGGCAAAATGCGAGACCGGTTGAGGGACCGGGTGAAAAACTCTGAGTTCTCGGGAAAATGTGTGGAGCGGCGAACCGATCGGTTGAGTTCTCAACCGATCGGGTCACCTGTAGCATTTCTTCAGCATCAATTTTCGACCTAATGTCAACCGATCGGGTGAAAACTCACCCGACCGGTTCGACTTAAACCCCAATAAATAGCCGACGCCGCCCGTTCGTTCCGCCCTCACCATTTCCGATTCCTGAACCGACGGTTCGCCTCCTCCTCTTGCGCCTGACCTCGTTCTTCCCCAAAATCAACCCCAATCGACCCCCCCCATCTCCCCAACCATCCCACCATCGATTTCCCTCCATTCTCCTCGATTCCACCCGTACACAAAACCCTAACTTTCACCCGATCTCCCCAAATTTTGAAATTTGCTGAAGAAATTGCGGCGGCTTCACAACGTGCTCCTATCGAGTAGCATCGGGGCGTCTACGAGCAAAGATCTTCATCTCATTTGGGTAAACTCGCTCCTTAGCTCAATTTTAATTTTGCCCCAAATATTCCATTTGCTCGTTGGTCGTGTTTGTGCTTATTCATTGTGTTTTGCATACTCACACACACACACACACACACGACTCCCGCACAATGCCTCCCCGCCGTGCTAAGCCCTCCGACGCCAGCTCTTCCAACCCTAGGCCCACCCGTCGTACTCGTCGCACACAACCCCCCGCTCCACCCACCACCTCCAATCCATCTACCACCCCACGCACCGCTCCCCCGCCTTACGTTGACGATCCCGAATACGGGATGCAATTCCAAGACGACGACGTGGCCGACCGATTCACGGCCATGATCCTCCTAGCTGGACAGGGCGGTCGGGTAACCCAGGAGTCCGTCGATCAAGACCTCCCCTTCCTTCAAAGCTTCATCCGCCACATCCGTGAAGACCCACCCGATGCCTCCGAGCTTAGCATCCCACCTCCCACGACTCCTGGTCCCTAGCACAGGCCCCCATCACCACCCCCAGAGGGTGGTGCCCCCGCTTGATTTTTCCCATCCCACTTTTGTCCCCCCTATGTTCGTGCCCATCTGTCTTTGCGGGGCCCTGCTTTGTCTCTGCCAGGGGGAGGACCCATTCACATGTTGCATCACTTCCTTTTTATTTCTATTTCTTTTCACTTTGTTTGTTCTTGACATCCCCCTCGCATATTTCTGCACTTCACGTTCATATTTCATTGCTAGCATTGTCATGTCTAGCTTGGGGGAAGTCTATTTTGCTGTGTTGTCGGGTTTTATTTTCCTTTGCGTGTGCATGCCCGTTTTACCCTTTGTTGTGTCGTGTCGTGTGCTTTGCTCGTGTCGTGTCATGTCATCTTGTTTGTTCATTTTTCCTTCTTTCTTTTTTTCTATTTTTGTGTCGTGTGGTTTAATTTCGTGATTTCGTTTTTTCTTTATTTTCAGTTTCGTATCTGTGTTTTTTCATTTCTTTTTGTGTCGGTGCATATCCCCCCCATTTTCATTTGCCCTCCCGTACTCACTCTTATTGCATTGAGGGCAATGCAAGCTTCAGCTTGGGGAGTCGCACTTTGTGCGTCGTTTAAGTCTTTCTCTTTCGTTTTTAGGTCGTTTTCATCGTGTTTTTATTTTTTTCTTTTCTTCTTTTTATCTCTTTCTCCTAGAGATGAACCCTATGATGAATTGCCACAAAATCATACACACCTAGCATGGCATCGATAATCACACTCACTAACCCTAGGAAATCGAGTCCCCTGCATTTTCACGCATCGTGGGTCCACTTAGCTTTTTGTGAGTCGTGTGTCGTGCCTAGCCGTGTGGTGTGCTTCTACTTTGTGATTCACTTTATATACCTGTCCAGGAATGACCCCTAGATTATCATGTTCGATATGAATATGCGGTACTTATTTCTACTGTCTGCTTCTTCTACATGCTATATATATATTGTACGCTTCATTTCGCATGTGTCGGGATTCCACAACTAAGGACTAGGATAACCCCATCTAGCCCATGCTCTAATTAGCGAGAATAGTTTCCTTTGCCCAAGTGTTTAGATTCCGACTTCTTTTTTGTTTTACTTGGTGCAAATCCCCTCGCCGTGTACCGTTCTCCCACTTGGGAGAGTACACAAGTGTATAGCCAAAAAACCCCAAAAATCCAAAAAAAATAGGAGAAAAGAAAAGAAAAAACCCAAAAAGAAGAGAAATGAAAAGAAAAAAAATGGTATAACCAAAAAAATACAAATGCCCAAAAACCAAAAATTCCCGTGTGAATATTTTCCTACTTGCCGTGAATAAAGGGAAGGCGAGAATTTGCACCGAGTGTTCTTCTCCACATCATCTCAACCCCCATCGGTTTCGAAAACACTTGGCTTGGGAACTTTTTAGCTATTATCTAGGCTATAGTGGTGTGATTTCCTTAACCCTAGTCGTGGAGCCCCCGACGCATGATATGTTTCGATTCCCTCTATTCTCATGCATGCTTGAACTATAAATTCACCGCTTTATTCAATTCGAATCGATATTTGGGTCGTTTCCTGGATTTGTGTATATCGAGCTTTATTGCACATCATAGATAGTGACACCGACTGCTGGCGCACTACCACACTCACTCGCGCTTCACCGCGTGGGCCCACGGCACTTGTTTGGACTCGTATTCCTAGGTTTAGTGATGTGATTTGGCGTTTGCTTGCTTGGTGTGTCGATTTTGATTTTGTTGGCCCTGACGGGCGATCTAGGATATAGAGTTTTCTTTTTCTCTCTTTCTCTCTATTTTTCCTCCCCGAGCTCCTACTCTCACTCATCTTCCTCGAGGACGAGGAAGAGTTCAGCTTGGGGGATTTTGACGTGCGTTTATATTTCATATATTTACGCACGTTTTCTTCCGTGTTTTTCCGTATTTTACCGCCGTCTTTTATTCGTTTTCTCGTGTTTTCTTGTGTTTTCTTGTTTTCTTTCTCTTTTCCGTATTTTTCGTGTTTTGCAGGAGTTTACTGGCATTTGGGGCGTAAAACGATGATATCATGTGTCCCCGGAGCAACGGGAGGAGTCACGCGTGATCCAGGGGGTCAAACGACGAAGATTACATCTTTCAGCCCCTCACCCGGTCGGTTGGTCATCTCCAACCGATCGGGTGATGCACGCGTGCACCACCCGGACGCAGCTTGGAGCTCACGAGAAGTCACACGGTCGGTTCAGCGACCGGGTCAAAAGCTCAAAGTCTCTGGAAATTCGAAGCTGATTTCCAACCGATCGGGTGACCTTCACCCGATCGGTTCACCTATAGCCGAATTTCAACAGCCAAGACTCGAAGTTCCAACCGGTCTCCTCACCCGGTCCGCACCAAGATCCAACCGGTCGGCACCAAGATCCAACCGACCGCACCAAGTATCAACCGACCGGTTCATACTGACCGGGTGAAACCCCCGCATTGCGCTGTGATTTTGTGAAGCGGCTCACCCGACCGGTTGACTTGTCAACCGATCGGGTGATGTCGTTTTCTATAAATAGAACCCTAGGTTTCCCAGATTCGGGAATTGGTTATTTTTTACTGTTTTCTTCATTTTGTGACGGCTGTAATTTCCCAGTTTTTGTAAGTTTTCGGATCTTTGTAAAACTTTAGTATTATCTTAATTGCTTTACTACCTTTGCATTCCTATTGTCTGATTATGATTTTGACTGTTCATTTTCATTTAGATCGCTTTTTAATGAATATTTGTGAGTAGTTCCCTAATCCGGGGTTTTGGCGGAAACCCCTTCGGGGGCTCTTCCCGATGCGTCCAAGGGTTAGGAAATCGATAGGGATTAGGAATCTAACGGTTACGCGGTGTGTTTTATTGTCATCGACGGGAAAAAGACCGCCTTTGACCATCGGGCCAAGGGGGAATAAACTTGGCGGTTGACTCCCTAGCCATAGCTCACGCCTTTAGCGTAGACGCCGAATCCTAGCGCGCGGGAGCGGCAGGACGAGACGTTGGGAGTTATCGTTGCGAGCTTAGTGCTCCCGGAGTCGATCAGTGTTAATGGACACGGGAGTGCCCACTGATCGAACCCGGGAAGTCCGGCGTATCATCCTGGGCACCGACCGGAATATCGGGCCCATGGGATGCCGGTACCACTTTTAGAGGCAATGTCTCACCATTAGACCCTAATTCCGATCGCCATCCTACCCGTAGGCCGTATCGGTAAGAGTCGCTCGTTGGGGAGGAAACCAAAGTCCCGGGTTTTATTTTCATATTGTTTATACCTCGCTTTCCTTTACCGTGACAACCCATCATTCGATCTGGGCTAGCTCGCCCACGGGGTGATTTTGGTCCTCTTTGACACAAGCACATCCTCGCCTCCCTGTGTTTGACCCCCAAGCCACACTACAACACCGTGCGCTTGCGGTTACAAATATTTAGATTTCCGCGCCCCCGTTCGCGCCGAGCCGGGGCGCCGGTCAGAAGGTCAGAAGTGGAGACATCCCGAAGAAGGCATTCCGGACCAAGTATGGGCACTATGAATTTGTAGTCATACCATTCGGTGTGACTAATGCCCCAGCAGTATTCATGAACCTTATGAACTTGATCTTCTATGAGTTCTTGGATAAGTTCGTGGTGATCTTCATCGACGACATCTTGGTCTACTCGAAGGATGAAGAAGAGCATGTCGAGCAGCTGCGGATTGTACTGGAGACATTGCGACATCATCGGTTATACGCCAAGTACACCAAGTGTGAATTCTGGCTAGACCGAGTCACCTTTCTTGGGCATGTGGTATCAGGAGACGGTATCTTTGTCGATCCGGAGAAGGTCATTTCAGTCAGAAACTGGCCGACTCCTCGATCAGCTACCGACATCAGAAGTTTCCTTGGATTGGCGGGTTATTACCGTCGATTCATCGAGGACTTCTCGAAGATTACTGAGCCTATGACCTGCCTGATACGGAAGGATGTCGAGTATGTATGGTCAGACTCGTGTGAGCAGGCGTTTGGGATATTGAAGGCCAAGCTGACGACTGCACCAGTGTTAGCTATACCAGACAGAACTAGAGGATTTGAAGTCTTCTGTGACGCATCTGGCAAGGGCCTTGGATGTGTCCTACATCAGCATGGTCATGTGGTCGCATATGCTTCTCGACAGTTGAAGATTCACGAGAAGAAATATCCGACTCACGACCTGGAGTTGGCTGATGTCATCTTTGCTCTGAAGATTTGGAGGCATTTTCTTTTGAGCAAGCAAGTCAAGATCTACACCGACCACAAGAGCCTGAAGTATATTTTCTCTCAGAAGGAGCTTAATATGAGGCAACATAGATGGTTGGAGCTTATGGCTGATTATGACATCGACCTCCAATATCATACAGGGAAGGTGAATGTCGTACCAGATGCTTTGAGCAGATTACCAGCGATCATGACTCTCTCGGCTCAATGGAGACTTCAGCAGGCTATACGTGAGATGGAGGTTGAAGTTATTTTACCCTGGACTTTTGTATCATTGATGAATATGAAAGTTCAGTCTACTATCGTAGATCGAATCAAAGCTGCTCAGACTGGAGATGCAAAGTTACAGAAGATCAGGGAGCAAGTTGAAGCTGGACTACGGACGGATTTTCTTATTCATGAGGATGGTTCCCTGAGATACTGCAGTAGGATCTGCGTACCTTCAGGTGATATCAGAGAGGAGCTGATGAATGAGGCTCATAGCTCTTCCTACTCCATTCATCCTGGCGGCACCAAGATGTACAAGGATCTTCGTCTGAACTTTTGGTGGCATGGAATGAAGAGAAGCGTGGCTCGAAGTGTTGCTAAGTGCCTTGTGTGTCAGCAAGTGAAGGCTGAACATCATCGCATTGCTGGACTGCTTTAACCCCTGCCGATTCCAGAGTGGAAATGGCAGCACATCACTATGAATTTCGTGACTGGACTACCTCAGAGTACTGAGCAGAATGATGCGATTTAGGTTATCGTTGACCGATTAACCAAATCAGCACATTTTATACCCTTCTGAGTATGACAATCTACGGAAATACTTGCTAAGAAATATATAGAGGTAATGATCTATCTTATACCTTTAATTCTTCCTTCTGGTAAACGTTGTGATGTGATCGATAATCGTGTAGGAGATTGTTCGATTGCACGGAGTTCCTGTGAGCATCGTCTCGGACCGGGACACTAGATTCACATCTCAGTTTTGGAAGAGTCTGTAATCCAATTTGGGTACCAGTCTAAGTTTCAGCACTGCGTATCACCCACAGACAGATGGCCAATCAGAGCGTACCATCCAAATATTGGAGGACATGTTGCGAGCTTGTATACTGGATTTCAAAGGCTTGTGGGAAGATCATCTACACATGGTAGAGTTTTCCTACAACAATAGCTACCAAGCCAGCATTGGCATGGCCCCATTTGCAGCACTCTATGGGAGGAAGTGTCAATCCCTGCTGAGTTGGGATGACATTGGTGATCGAGAATTATTGGGCCCAGAGATGATTGTTGAAACAGTGGATGTAGTGCGTAACTTTAGAGACAAGTTATGCATTGCACAAGACCGGTACAAGCATTGGGCTGATGTCAAGCATCGTCACTTGGAGTTTCAACTAGGATATCATGTTTTCCTGAATATATCCCTGTAAGGACCCAGGCTATGGGGAAAACACTAGAAGGGGGTTTGAATGGTGTTTATGCAATTTAAAAAGATAGTTACATGACGTGCGTTTATATTTCATATATTTACGCACGTTTTCTTCCGTGTTTTTCCGTATTTTCTGCCGTCTTGTATTCGGTTTCTCGTGTTTTCTTGTTTTCTTTCACTTTTCCGTGTTTTTTGTATTTTACAGGAGTTTACCGGCGTAGGGGACATAAAACGATGATATCAAGAGTCCCCGGAGCAACGGGAGGAGTCACGCGTGATCCAAGGGGTCAAACGACGAAGGTCGCATCTTTCAGCCCCTCACCCGACCGGTTGGTCACTTCCAACCGATCGGGTGATGCACGCGTGCACCACCCGGACACAAGTTGAAGCGGCCAAGAAGTCACCCGGTCGGTTCAGTGACCGGTTCAAACGCCCCAACTCTCTGGAATTCTGATACTGAATACCAACCGATCGGGTGACCTTCACCCGATCGGTTCACCTGTAACCGATTCTCCGAAGCCACGACACGGAGAGATCAACCGACCGGTGTTGTGATATGATTCCCCGGATTTGGTTTTGGATGATGAGCAAACATAAATAATGTATACTAACTTATTTGTGAGCACAGTTATGGAGATCGTCGCCAAAAGAATACGAACATCAAAAGCGACATCTCAAGACTTCTCAATACGCGTGATCGTGTGCCTGAAGCTTCGTTGAAGCTCAAGGAGTTTTATTGAAGTCAAGAATGAAGATTGAAGCTTTGAAGACGGCTCGTAAGGTTTATTTTATAGTCTTCTAGCTTCATAGATTAGAATGTTAAGCCTTGAGTAGGACTTACATTATAAACTTCATTTCTCTCATATCTTAGAGCTAGGATAATCTTAGAAGCCAATAGAAACTTTCCCTAAGCCTATCGCTTCTTCCCTCGGCTTCGAGTGCATGTTAGTTGGTTCAAGAAGAGTCATCAACCGACTAGATGATGATCTAGTCGGTCGGCAACTCTACATGAACCGACTAGTTTGCCTCTCTATATTCAGCTCTTTCTCTGTCTATAGTTAGTCGGTCAAAGAAGTGTCACCGACCGACTAGATGACGATCTAGTCGGTCAGGAGTCCTTCTCAGACTGACTAGTTGTGTTCAGTCTTTTTCAGCCTGAGCTACTGTTTCGAGTTAGTCGGTCAAAGAACGTTTGACGATCGACTAGTTGAGAAACTAGTCGGTCAGCATTTGTTCTTAAACCGACTAAGTCAACTTGAAGTCAGCCTATTCTATTTTGACTGTAAGTCGGTCAAAGAACATTCACCGACCGACTAGTTGTGAAACTAGTCGGTCGGCAAGTCTTCTTAGACCGACTAGTTGTCATTGCTTGTACTTCGACCTTTTGGCTGTTCAACCGTTAGTCGGTCTACGTTGTATCACCGACCGACTAGTTGATGAACTAGTCGGTCAGTGATCCTTCTTTGACCGACTAGTCTGGTTCAGAATAGAGCCGTTGGGATTCTTTCAAACTCGATTTCTCTTGCCCCTTTAAATAGAATCCTGATTCGTTTGAAGAGGGGTTAGAGGTCCTATTTCCAAGCAATTTCAGACATAAGAGAAGAGCACTCCCAAGCTATTTCAAAGCTCTCTCTCCCTCACAAGAATCTCTCCCTCAACACCTTGAGCCCTAATTCCTCAAGAGAGATTCTCTCCATTGTGAGCTTCTCAAGCCAAGAGCTTGATTCTAGTCACCATTCTCCACCCTAGGCTTCCATTGCTGGTCATCTTCTTGAAGCTAGTGTTTGGTGACATCCTCTTCCCCAAAATCCATCTTTGCCCTAATTTGGTAAGTATACTCAAGGCATAGGATTTTGTAAGGTAAGAGTTTATTTCATTTCATATTGAATTGTTGTATACTCTCGGTTGTGAGAGTTTGCGTGATCCCGGGTTGTGGGATTCACGGACATCGATTGTAGGTCGATTGCACTTGTGGGGTTTTCCTCAAGTGGGTTAGTGGAAATCTTGAGTTAGGGTTTCTAACTCAAGTATCCGGAGGGGATCCGGGTGGTTGGGACGTAGGATCACCGGGAACAAGTCGGGGAGACTTGGGTAGATCCGAACCTGTTACATACTTTGTTGGCGCATGTTTAATTCTTGTTGATTGTTGTTAATTCCGCATTGTCGTTTATTTCTTGCACAATAATTAGGAATAACTATCTTGATTATTTTAAAGTACTATTCACCCCCCCCCCCTCCTAGTACATGTGCAGTAGCTTAGCAGGGCACTACAATTGGTATCAGAGCCAAGGTCAAAGCTATGACAAACAATGACTACAACGTCTTCAAGGATCGTCACGGATCGTCTTCGGTTATGGAAGGACAATCCTCTGTCAGGCCTCCTCATTTCAACGGTACCAACTATGGGTACTGGAAATGCCGGATGGAAACCTTCCTCCGAAGCGCTTCACTTTGGAGAGCCACATTGACAGAGTATGTCGAGCCTACCGAACAAGTTTTCGCGAAGTGGACTACCGAGGAGGTCGCCGCGGAGATAAGCAATGCCAAGGCGATGAATGCCTTGCCATGTGCGTTGGAGCCCGAAGAATTCAACAAGATATGCACATGTAAGAGTGCATATCAAGTATGGAACCAACTCCTCATCTTGCACGAAGGAACGAGTACGGTAAAATATTCTAAACTCGTTGTCGCTAACAAAGAGTTTGAGTTGTTTCACATGGAACAGGGTGAAACTATGAAGGACTACTATGCTCGCTTCGTGGACATTTCCAACGAATTGGAAGCTCTTGGGAAGGTCTACACCCAAAAGGAGAAAGTCGCGAAGATTATTGACGGACGTCCCTCTTCTTGGGAAAAGCGTACCTTCGCCATCGAGGAAGGTAACGATATGAATAAATATACCGTTGTTCAATTAATGAGTACCTTGTTGTCTTACGAGGTACGCAAGGAAAGTAAGATCAAGATGAAGGAGAAGATGAAAGCGTACTTGAAGCAAGACGAACCAAAGAAAAAGGCGATTGCATACAAGGCCGCTCCATTTACCGATGATGAAGAATCGGAAGAAGAATTGGACATGGAAGCTTTGGCCGATTTGGCAAAGAAGTTCAACCGATTCTTCCGACAAGGTAAGTTGAAAAGTAAATCAAAATTTATTTCGACTAATGCTTCTACTCCCGTGTGTTATAAATGCAACAAGCCAGGACATATCAAGCTGGATTGTCCTCTCTACAAACACAAGGAGAAGTGGAAAGCATCCAAGTACGACAAGTCGAGAAAGCACAAGAAATGACTTGTCGGCACATTCACCGATTCCGAAGAGGACTCCTCAAGTGATGAGTCGGATGATGAACGTGTGGAGAATGCACACACGTGCTTCATGGGAAAAGAGGATCGTGATCAAGACACTTCCTCCGATGAAAGCGAGGATGGAAGCGAGGATGAAAGCGATGAGGTAACGAACGATGAACTTAAAATAGCCAACGAACAACTTTGGAATAAGTTTTCTAATTTGGCTACTAGATTTATTAAGACTAAGAATGAACTAGATAGTCTTAAAACCTCGCCTAAACCCATCATCGTCAACAACGACACCGTTGTTGAAGGGTTGAGAAATGAGATTGATCATCTCAAATCTCAACTCGAGCATGTCCATGTCGAGGATTCGGATGAACATGTGATAGCGGATTTGACGTCTCAAATCTCAACTTTGAGTATTGAGAATGAAAATCTCAAGTCACGTGTTTGTGCACTCGCATCGCAAGTGTCCACTTTGGATGCTTCCTTGCATTCTCTCACCGAGAAGCATGAGAGCACATTAGGCCGAATTCATGAATTCAACAAAGGTAAGGGCAAGTTGGATAATATCCTAAATGACTTACCTCCGGCCAATCATCACATTGGTTTGGGGTATAAGATGGGAGATTCGTCCAAATCGTCCGCCACCTTTGTTAGGCCATCTTCCGATGCTTCTACTAGTGGAAGTAAACACTTCATGGGTAGTTCTTCTACCAATGATGCTTCCGCTAGGAACACGCCCCCATTTGGAAAGAAACCCACTTTGGGTGGACCTCCAAAGAAGGGTCATGCTTTCATGTATACCATGCCACGTAGGAACACAAATCCTACCACACATGTTAGCACATATGCCGATTTCTATGCTCCGCATCCACGAGCACGTGCACACCATGTGAGACACACTCATGCACGTGTTCCTCAACATTCATATGTTCATCCTCATTCCCATATGAATAATTATCATCATGCATCTTTGCATCATATGCCATATGCTTATCCACGACATGCATCACATAGAAATCAACAACGTATGCATGTTCCCAATAGGATTAGGACTCCCAAGACATACACCATTTGGGGTCCGAAGAACACAAGCATGCATAATAAGAATTTGTATGTGCGATCATATATTAAGGATATTATTTTGAATGATGATTATGTTGGGAAATCAATGTCCTCATGGACTTGGTTTCCGAAGGGTTAGTTTCCTTTGACCCTTCATTGCTTGGTACCATAAGTTTAATTTCATTTTATGGGTATCAACGCAATTGTGGTAAGGATTGGTTTATTTTTTATTTTTGCATATTAATCATGGATGTGCATGTTAATTTGAATTTAGGTAGGATATGTGTTACATTTTATATGTTAAATTTGTTGCCTAACCCATAGGATCCAAAAAGATTTTTGGATACCAAAATGATATTCTCTAGGTTAAATCCACCATGGGATACCAACCCTACCAACTCATTGATTTGCAAGGGATTTTTCATTCAAATAGAGTTGATGGTGCTTAAGTGATGCACCAAAGTAGGGGGAGCTTAATGTTGTAAGTATATTCTTACTTTTGATTTACATTGGTATTCATGTGTGTTAAATGCATCCATTGATAGATTATATTACGATTGGTATCATTTTGTTTCATTTAGTATGCTAGAATTGCTTATGCCATTGTTCTATGATGTTCTATCTAGTTTTGGCATAACACTTTTGTATATTACTTTTGGTATCAATTTGCTACTTTTGGTATTCTCATTGGATGTATTTGTCTCTGATGTTGATTTCGTCGTTCGACGATTTTATGTTGGTTAAATAGATTTCTTTCTATGGAAACATAGAATTGTTTTCCATGCACTCTATTTAACTAAGAATGTTGAGATTGGAGAGTATGTTCCAAAACTCAATAAGTGAACTTGATATGAGTTTTGATGATACCGGTTTTTTTTTTCGATTTTCGCCTATGGTTTGATGATTTCGGTTTTCGATTTTCACCTATGGCTTGATGATTTCGTATTTCGATTTTCGCCTATGGTTTGATGATTTCGTATTTCGATTTTCGCCTATGGCTTGGTGATTTCGGTTTTCGATTTTCGCCGATGGTTTATGATTTCGGTTTTCGATTTTCCACTATGGTCACGTTGTGCTTTATATTTTTCGACTCCCATGCGTTATTTTTAGCCATTGGTTTTGTCGTTGATCTCCTCCTGCTCTTTTTGCTAATGCCAAAGGGGGAGAGATATAATAATGACAATGTGCTAATTAATAATTCAAAGGAATTTACCATGAATCTAATTTGATGTGTTAGATTCAGGGGGAGTGAAGATATAAAAATGGATTTAGATCCTATATGTCAATAATAGGATTCATATTTTATATTTCCCTCGCTGCTTGACGCATATGAATATTATTGAATATGGAACTAACGTGTCATCAATGCAGGGGGAGTAAGTAAATTTCAATTGAATCATTATTATTGCTTATTATTTATGTTGGTTTGTCATCACCAAAAAGGGGGAGAATGTTGTGATATGATTCACCGGATTTGGTTTTGGATGATGAGCAAACATAAATAATGTATACTAACTTATTTGTGAGCACAGTTATGGAGATCGTCGCCAAAAGAATACGAACATCAAAAGCGACATCTCAAGACTTCTCAATACGCGTGATCGTGTGCCTGAAGCTTCGTTGAAGCTCAAGGAGTTTTATTGAAGTCAAGAATGAAGATTGAAGCTTTGAAGACGGCTCGTAAGGTTTATTTTATAGTCTTCTAGCTTCATAGATTAGAATGTTAAGCCTTGAGTAGGAATTACATTATAAACTTCATTTCTCTCATATCTTAGAGCTAGGATAATCTTAGAAGCCAATAGAAACTTTCCCGAAGCCTATCGCTTCTTCCCTCGGCTTCGAGTGCATGTTAGTTGGTTCAAGAAGAGTCATCAACCAACTAGATGACGATCTAGTCGGTCGGCAACTCTACATGAACCGACTAGTTTGCCTCTCTATATTCAGCTCTTTCTCTGTCTACAGTTAGTCGGTCAAAGAAGTGTCACCGGCCGACTAGATGACGATCTAGTCGGTCAGGAGTCCTTCTCAGACCGACTAGTTGTGTTCAGTCTTTTTCGGCCTGAGCTACTGTTTCGAGTTAGTCGGTCAAAGAACGTTTGACGACCGACTAGTTGAGAAACTAGTCGGTCAGCATTTGTTCTTAAACCGACTAAGTCAACTTGAAGTCAGCCTATTCTATTTCGACTGTTAGTCGGTCAAAGAACATTCACCGACCGACTAGTTATGAAACTAGTCGGTCGGCAAGTCTTCTTAGACCGACTAGTTGTCATTGCCTGTACTTCGACCTTTTGGCTGTTCAATCGTTAGTCAGTCTACGTTGTATCACCGACCGACTAGTTGATGAACTAGTCGGTCAGTGATCCTTCTTTGACCGATTAGTCTGGTTCAGAATAGAGCCGTTGGGATTCTTTCAAACTCGATTTCTCTTGCCCCTTTAAATAGAATCCTGATTCGTTTGAAGAGGGGTTAGAGGTCCTATTTCCAAGCAATTTCAGACCTAAGAGAAGAGCACTCCCAAGCTATTTCAAAGCTCTCTCTCCCTCACAAGAATCTCTCCCTCAACACCTTGAGCCCTAATTCCTCAAGAGAGATTCTCTCCATTGTGAGCTTCTCAAGCCAAGAGCTTGATTCTAGTCACCATTCTCCACCCTAGGCTTCCATTGCTGGTCATCTTCTTGAAGCTAGGGTTTGGTGACATCCTCTTCCCCAAAATCCATCTTTGCCCTAATTTGGTAAGTATACTCAAGGCATAGGATTTTGTAAGGTAAGAGTTTATTTCATTTCATATTGAATTGTTGTATACTCTCGGTTGTGAGAGTTTGCGTGATCCCGGGTTGTGGGATTCACGGACATCGATTGTAGGTCGATTGCACTTGTGGGGTTTTCCTCAAGTGGGTTAGTGGAAATCTTGAGTTAGGGTTTCTAACTCAAGTATCCGGAGGGGATCCGGGTGGTTGGGACGTAGGATCACCGGGAACAAGTCGGGGAGACTTGGGTGGATCCGAACCCGTTACATACTTTGTTTGCGCATGTTTAATTCTTGTTGATTGTTGTTAATTCCGCATTGTCGTTTGTTTCTTACACAATAATTAGGAATAACTATCTTGATTATTTTAAAGTACTATTCAGCCCCCCCCCCCCTCTTGTACATGTGCAGTAGCTTAGCATGGCACTACAACCGGTTCACTCGACAGCACGAAGATCCAACCGATCAGCTTCAACCTCAACCGACCGTACCGTGGTGACCGGGTGAAGTCCTATTCTGAGCTGCCGAAGAAACAAAGCAGGTCACCCGATCGGGTGACTTTTCACCCGATCGGGTGATATCGTATCCTATATATATGACCCCTAGGTTTTCCAGAAACGGGAGTTCTTATTTTTTTACTGTTTTTTCTCTTTCTTGACGGCTGTAATTTTTCAGATATTTGTAAGTTTTCCGATCTTTGTCAAACTTTAATATAGTGTTATTAGCATTGCTCTTACTACTTTTCAATCGCCTGAACATGATTTTTACGGTCAATTTCTATTTAGATCGCTTTTTACTAAATATGTGTGAGTGGTTCCCAAATTTGGGATTTTGGTGGAAACCCCTTCGTGTGTTCTTCCCGATGCGTCCATAGGACTAGGAAATCGATAGGGATTAGGAATCTACCGGTTACGCGGGGTGTTTTATTGTTATCGGCGGGAAAAAGACCGCATTTGACCGTTAGGCCAATGGGGAATAAACTTGGTGGTTGACTCCCTAGCCATAGCTCACGCCCTTAGCGTAGACGTCGAATCCTAGCGCGCGGGAGCGGCAGGATGAGACGTTGGGAGTTATCATTGCGAACTTAGTGCTCCCGGAGTCGGTCAGTGTTAATGGACACGGGAGTGCCTACTGACCGAACCCGGAAAGTCCGGCGTATCATCCTGGGCACCGACCGGAATATCGGGCCCATGGGACGTTGGTACCACTTTCAGAGGCAACATCTCACCATTAGACCCTAATTCCGATCGTTATCCTACCCATAGGTCGTATCGGCGAGAATCGCACGATATGGTGGAAACCAGAGTCCCGGGTTTTCTCTTTATATTGTTTACCCCTTACATTCCATTTACTGTGACAACCCATTATCCGATTCAGGCTAGCTCGCCCATGGGGTGAATTTGATCCTCCTTGACACAAGCACATCCACGCCTCCATGAGTTCGACCCCCAAGCCACACTACAACACCGTGCACTTGCGGTTACAAATATTTAAATCTTACGCCCCCAATCATATTGTTGCACACATCAAACACGCACTAGCCCGGGGGGCGTCAAGCTTTATGGCGCCGTTGCCGGTGAGGCAACATGCTTGTTATTTTAGGATTTCATGAACCCTTGTGTCTAGCTCTCATCCCTACCTCGCGATGATTTTCGCATTCTTCTTTTTCCTTTTTATTTTCTTATTTTTATTTTTATTCTTTATCTTATCTGTTTCTTTCCCACTTTTCGCTTCACGGGTGTTTGTTGTTTTTCATGCGCAAGAGTTCAAGAAGTCTCGACGACTTGATTCCCGTTGATCCAGAGATAAACGCCACCCTAAGGCGTTTGGCCGCCGAGAAGCGAAGAAGAGAGGATCCTGAAACCATGGGGGAAAACACCCCGCCTCACAAGTCCCTGCTGGAGTACTCGATGCCATCCATCGAGTCCACCTCCGCCATCCGTCCTCCTGCTATTACGGTGCAAAGCTTTGAGCTTAAGCCGTCTCTGGTGATGTGGATCCAGCAGGATCAATTTTCGGGTGCACCCATGGAGAGCCCCATTGAACATTTGGACTCCTTCTTGGAGAAATGTGACACCTTCCGGATAAACGGTGTCACAACTGAGGCGATCCGTCTGAAGCTATTCCCCTTCTCTCTACGAGATAAGACCAAGCTGTGGCTTAGGGGAAAGGACCCGAATACATTCAACACCTGGGAGAAGCTCTCAAATGCTTTCCTGACGAAGTTCTTTCCTCCAGGGAAGACCATGAAGCTGAGGAGTGAGATCTCCTCCTTCTCCCAGGCCAGCCACGAGTCTCTGCACGAAGCCTGGACCAGATACAAGGAGATGCAGCGGAGATGTCCCCACCATGAGCTCCCCAAGTGGCAGATCATAAATCTATTCTATAATGGGTTGAGGGACGATTTGAAATCTTCCATGGACGCCGCGGCTGGAGGGTCCTTTATGTCAAGTAGCGAAGAAGATGACGGACAGATTCTGGAAAATATGGCATCTAACAATGAGCGGTGGTGTGACGAGAGAGCCACACCTAGATCTGGGGGCATCCACAGGGTCGAGGACATCGACAAATTATCCAGCAAGTTTGACTTGTTGTCGACCCAGATCTCCGCATTGATGGTAGGCGCCGGTGGCGCTGGTACACAACAGATTGCTGCGGTGGAATCCGAAGTCTTTGGAGAATTCTACAGTGGTGACATCTCACCACCGTTGGATCAGGCGATCGCATTATTTTACAATCCTACGTGGAATGCGCCTTTTCCACCACGAACCAACTCCAACCCGGCCTACTCTCCAAACAACCGGAATCATCCCAACCTTAGTTAACGGGCACCGTATCAACAGCTGACTCAGCAGCAACAACAACAGATATATCAGCTGGCTAGGCCTCAGCAGCAGCAGTTTCAGCAGCAGCAATTTCAGCAGCAACAACCTCCACAACAGTATCAGCAGTATGCTCAAAGGAATCAGCAGCCCATCCAGCAGCAATATGGCCAGCAGAGGGCAATCTCTCCGGTTGAGTCCATCTTGACTCAATACATCGCCAACCAGGAGAAGATAAATCTGAAGGTGGAGATGGGACAGAGAGTTCTCACTGATCAGGTGACCCAGCTGGGGTTGCAAGTGGCGAACCTTCAGAGGCCGCAGAATCTATTACCGGCACAGCCTGAGGTGAACCCGAGGGGGGCTAATCAAACCTTGGCACTCACGCATGAGCATGCGAACGTGTCCGCTGTCGCCTTGAGGAGCAGAATGCAAATCCCCACGAGAGTGCCCCCCAAGGAGCTGGAAGCACCGTTGGTCGTGGAACGACCAATTGAAAAATTAAATGACGACGGTGCTTCGTCGCCAAATCCAACTATTCCAGAGGGAATCCATGGAGAGGAGAAGAAAAAGGATGAGGAAGGGAACCTCCGGGTATTCAAGCCCGTTGTTCCTTTTCCGCAACGGTTAGCCCAGGCCCAAATAGACAAGAAGTATGGCAAATTCTTTGACATGGTTAAAGATCTAAGCCTGCAAATACCCTTCCTTGAAGCTATAGAGACGATACCCTCCTACGCGAAATTCCTCAAGGATTTGGTGACAAAGGGTTCTAGAAAGGAGAAGGTCGTTCTGACGGCAGAATGTAGTGCTCTTATCCAGCGAGCAAGTCCTCCTAAGCTTAAAGACCCAGGGAGCTTCTCTATCCCTTGCGCGATCGGGGGGTAAAGATACATCGCGCGCTCGTCGACCTTGGAGCGAGCGTCAGTTTGATGCCCTTGTCGCTGTATAGGAGGATAGGAATGGGCGACTTGGAGCCCACCGGCATGACATTACAGCTTACTGACCGTTCGGTAAAGTATCCGGTGGGAGTTGTAGACGACCTCCCCGTCGATGTGAGTGGAGTACAAGTACCGGTGGATTTTGTGGTGATGGACATGCCGGAAGATAAGCACACCCCTATTATCCTTGACGGCCTTTTATGGCAACCGCCGGTGTTTTGATAGACGTGAAGAATGGAAAGCTTTCCCTCAACGTCGGCCAAGAAAAAGTCGAATTTGACTTAGGGTTGTCAATGAGGCACCCCGATCCTCCGGATGATCCTAGTATCAATGCGCTGGAGCTGGAAGAAGAGAGAGCTGCAGAGGCAAGCTCCTGGGAAATTCTCTCGAGAAATCCCCCCGACCACTTGGGAGATCTTGGAGAGCAATTTGGCTCACCAAAGAAAGAAGTTGCTGATGAGGCGGTCGCCCGACATATGATCCCTCCCAGATTCCCAAAGGCTCCTCTTACGAGGAGAAAAGGCAAAGAGCCCATGGGGCTCATCGGGGATGAGGCCCAAATCCTTACACTAGTGGCGGTGGACGCCAATATGAGGGAGAAGCCCCCGGACCCCGTCGACAAAGGGAGGGTAGTCGAGCAAGTTTTCTTGTCGCCACCGACTACAGCAAAGGGAGAAGCTGAAACGATGCCATACTTTGGGCATCACCCGTATCGCCCACCTTGAACATCATCAACGGGCGTCGAGCTAACGACGTTAAACAAAAGCGCTTCATGGGAGGCAACCCATGTTCTGAACTTTTGTTTCCATTTTTAGGACTATTTTTAACTTTATTTCGTCTATTTTTAATAAATAAATCCAGCCGCAAGAATTTCCGTTGAGGGACTAAGGCCGTTTGTGAACTTTTGCAGAAAACAAGGCCCCAACCGATCGGTTGAAAACTCAACCGATCTGTTGGGATGTATCAGCTGCCGGCCATATCAGTCGCTCAACGAACCGATCAGGTGAAGGCAAGTGAGACCGGGTGACAGACCGGGTAAACTGGGCCGAAGTCTCGGGAATTTTGAGAAATAATCAACCGATCGGTTGATACAAAGCTTGATCGGGTGACAGACCGGGTGAGTTGTACCTAACTTTCGGGAAAATTTGTGGAGTGGCCAACCGATCGGGTGAGTTATCAACCGACTGATTCGCCTGTAGTGTTTCTTCAGCTGAAAATCTCGACCTAATAGTCAACTGATCTGGTGACAACTCACCCGATCGGTTCGACTTAAACCCTATAAATAACCCCCCCCCCCCCCCCCACCCGTTCGTTTCTTCTCGCCCGATCTCACCGTTTTCACCGTTGTTTCGTCTCCCCCGACTTCCCAACGCCCGAAAAATCTCCTCCCACGACCTCCACTCTCCCTCCAGCCTCTCTCACCACCTACCCTTTCCATCTCTCCGTCGTTTTCCCTCTCTCCCTCTCTCCCATTTCGCTTTATCAAACCGTAACCCCCCCCCCCCCCCATTTTCGGATTTTTCGCTGAAGAGAAGTGACGCGGCTCCATACTCCATCCGATTGCACGGTATTGTGGTCAATTTCAAGCAAGGAACTCCAACCTCTGCTGGGTAACTTCGCTCCATTGCTCAAGTTTACTTTTTACCCTAGAATTTCTACTCGCTTGATCGTTTGTGTGTGCATGATTTTATCGTGTTCTACACTCATTTGCATCACTCTCACACACCCACTATGGCCCGGGATCGTGATAAGGGGAAGGGTATCATGCGGGAGGAGGAACCGTCTCGAAAGAGACGCAAACAAACATGTCCTCCTCCCAATACACCACGTACACTATCACTCGGCCCTCCCCCACCTATTATCCCCCCTGAGGACCCAATGTTGGGCCCGCATGGGTATCAATTTCGGAACCAAGAACACAAAGACTTCTACCATAGACTTATTGCTCGGGGGCATCTATCAACCAAGTTTGCCCAGACCCAATCGCTCATCGATCTCGGTGTCTTCACCGAGGTCGAGACTCTTTTCGCGAACTTAGGTTGGTTAGCCTTCCTGAACACCACCGCGTTGTCTTACCCGTCCCTCACACTAGAATTTCTTTCCTCACTCGTTTGTGAGTCGGGGTCGACCGTCGTTTTTCGGGTGCGTAACAAAACCATCCGTACGAACCTGAACACGATCAATAATATTTTTGGTTTCCCCATCCTTGGGGAAAACGCTATCCGACACTACGAATACCCACCCGAATTTGACGTCGATCAGTTTTGGTTCTGCCTCACCCTACTCCGTCGCTATCCCCGAGGTAAGGCCAAGGCCTCCTCAATCATCCATCCTATTTTCCGTCTGGCCCATCGGATCATATCCTCCGCATTTTCCCCCCGGGATGAGTCAGGCATCGTGACTATCCCCGACCTTTTCATTCTATGGGCCATGACTTTCCCTTTCGTTCCAGACGATGATGGGATTAGCTTTAGGGCCCCTACTGTCCCCGTCCACGCCGGCGACTGGCTTATTTACAAGCTCCTAGAGATTAGTCGGGCCGGCAAGGGCAAGATTTGTTATGGGGGAATAATCACTATCATTGCTTCTTTTCCCCAATTTAATATCAACATCCCCTGAGGTCTTCCCACTGCCGCAGGACCCTCACGTCTAGATCTTGATGTCCTGCAGCATATCCATATGATTAAGCCCCGCTCTGATCGTCGTTTTGATTTCAACTACGGCTACCCCCCAGCCCCCTACACCATTCTCCCCAACCCCGCTCGCATGACTATTACCTTGAGGGCAAATTGGACTTTTCCGCCCGATCCCGAGTTCCTAGCGAGGTTGCGCCTTCCTTTCCTTCCCCAGGACGCACGCAGATCACCTTCCCCTGCCGCCCGCTTAGGCGAGCAGGATATCCCTGCGTCCCAGGGAGACATCAGGGCTGGCCCTAGTCACACCTCCCGTGCTCCTGGCCCTATCACTGCTGATGATCTTTCTGAGGCCATCGCAGGCCTTGTGTCCGGTGTCGGCATGACCACTGCCGTCGGCACTACTTCCACATCACTTCCCGGCACCACTTCCGCTTCACGTCAGTCCACTTCTTTTGGTCGCCGTCAGGCCTCAGCTCGTCTTGCTCTCGAGGCCGAGGTCGCAGCTCTCCGTGATCTTGTCATGTCCTATGTCCCTTCGGACCCATCACCCTCCTCCTTTCTCACTCACCCACGTTACCTCGCACTTGAGAGGAACGTGGCCGCCATCCTCCGCCTTCTCATTCACGTCCACGGACCACCACCACCCACACCACACCCCTCACCACCACCTTCACCACCTCGACGATCGTCACCTCCACCATCCCACCCATCCCCACCTCCTTCACCCCCACCTAGGCGATCATCCCCCCCTCCCACATCTATTCCCATCCACGTATCCACTTCTCCTCTTACGACCACTTCTGTCGCCCCCACACCACCTCCTCCCTCCTCCACCGTCACTTCATATGTGCGCCGCAAGAAATTGCAGGTGCGCTCCAGATCTCTCCCACCGCCACCCATAACCGTCACCATCACGCCTTCTCTCCCCATTTCTATCCCTTCTACCACCGCCTTGATCGCCGTACTTCCACCACCCCCCACCACCACCGACACTCCGCCCATCATTCATACCCCTACTGCACCTATTCCTCCACCTCTTTTCCCACTTCTCCGCACACCCCCAGCCTCCCCGACCACCCATCCACACCCTCTTCCGAGGAGGGCGAGGATTGCCCTTCTGCTGCTTTTTGATTTCCTTTTTGTTCATTGACCCCCCCTTGCATATCTCTGCATTTTCACGATCAAATCTTATCGCTAGCACTGTCACGTCTAGCTTGGGGGGAGGTCAAATTTTTCTGTGTGTCGTCGTGTGCTGTTTTCTTTGTGTTTTTGTTTATTTGTTGTGTCGTGTGATTTTCTTTCTTTTATTTATTTTTATTTTCTGTTTATATGTCGTGTTGTGTACTTTTTATTTTTATTTCTTATTTACAGTTTCGTTTGTATGATTTTCTTGTCTTTCGTGTGTTTTTGTGTCGGTGCGTATTTCCCCCCTTATTCATTGCCCTCCCGTATTTAATTCTATTGCATTGAGGGCAATGCAAGTTTCAGCTTGGGGGAGTCGCACTATGTGCGCCGTTTGTCTCTTTTTCTTCGTTATTTGAGCCGTTTTTCTCCATCTTGTTTCTTTTTCTTTTTCTTTTCTTCTTTTTTATCTCTTTCTCCTAGAGATGAACCCTATTATGAATTGCCACAAAATCACACACACCTAGTATGGCATCGATAATCACATTCACCAGCCCTAGGATATCGAGTCCTCTCGCATTTCATGCATCGTGGATCCACTTAGCTTTTTGTGAGTCGTGCGTCGTGCCTAGCTGTGTGGTGTGCTTCTACTTTGTGATTTTACTTTATATACCTGTCCAGGAATGACCCCTAGATTATCATGCTTCGATTTGAATATGCGGTATTTGTTTCTACTGTCTGCTTCTTCTGCATGCTATATATATATCGTACGCTTCATTTCGCATGTGTCGGGATTCCACTATTAAGGACTAGGATAACCCATTTAGCCCATGCTCTAATTATCGAGAATAGTTTCCTTTGCCCAAGTGTCTAGATTCCGATTTCTTTTTTGTTTTACTTGGTGCAAATCCCCTCGTCGTGTACCGTTCTCCCACTTGGGAGAGTACACATGTGTAAAGTCAAAAAACCCCAAAAAATCCAAAAAAAAAGAGAAAAAAAAAGAGGGGAAGAAAAATTGTATAGCCAAAAAGCCAAAAAAAATACAAATACCCAAAACCCAAAAAAAATTCTCGTGTGAATACTTTCCTATTTACCGAGAATAAAGGGAAGGCGAGAATTTGCACCGAGTGTTCTACTCCACATCATCTCAACCCCTATCGTTTTTGAAAACACTTGGCTTAGGAACTTTTTAGCTATTATCTAGGCTATAGTGTGGTGATTTCCTTAACCCTAGTTGTGGAGTCCCGGACGCATGATATGTTTCGATTCTTGCTCTATTATCATGCATACTTGAGCTATATATTCACCGCTTAATCAGAATCGAATCGATATTTGGGTCAATTCTTGGATTTGTGTATATCGAGCTCTATTGCACATCGTAGATAGTGACACCGTCTGCTAGCACACGACCACACTCACTCGCGCTTCACCGTGTGGGCCCACAGCACTTGTCTGGACTCGTATTCCTTGGTTTAGTGATGTGATTTGGCGTCTGCTTGCTTGGTGTGTCGTTTTTGATTTTGTTATCCCTGACGGGCGATCTAGGATATAGAGTTCTCTTTTTCTCTCTTTCTCTCTATTTTCTCCATCCGAGCTCCTACTCTCACACGTCTTCCTCGAGGACGAGGAAGAGTTCAGCTTGGGGGATTTTGACGTGCATTTATATTTCATATATTTGCGCACGTTTTGTTCCGTGTTTTTCCGTATTTTCTGCCGTCTTGTATTCGTTTTCTCGTGTTTTCTTGTTTTCTTTCACTTTTCCGTGTTTTTTGTATTTTGCGGGAGTTTACCGGCATAGGGGACATAAAACAATGATATCAAGAGTCCCCGGAGCAACGGGAGGAGTCACGCGTGATCCAGGGGGTCAAACGACGAAGATCGCATCTTTCAGCCCCTCACCCGACCGGTTGGTCACTTCCAACCGATCGGGTGATGCACGCGTGCACCACTCGGACACAAGTTGGAGCGGCCAAGAAGTCACCCGGTCGGTTCAGTGACCGGTTCAAACGCCCCAACTCTCTGGAATTCTGATGTTGAATGCCAACCGATCGGGTGACCTTCACCCGATCGGGTGACCTTCACCCGATCGGTTCACCTGTAACCGATTCTCCGAAGCCACGACACGGAGAGATCAACCGACCAGTTCACCCGACGGCACGAAGATCCAACCGATCAGCTTCAACCTCAACCGACCGTGCCGTGGTGACCGGGTGAAGTCCTATTCTGAGCTGCCGAAGAAACGAAGCAGGTCACCCGATCGGGTGACTTTTCACCCGGTCGGGTGATATCGTATTCTATATATATGACCCCTAGGTTTTCCAGAAACGGGAGTTGTTATTTTTTACTGTTTTTTCTCTTTCTTGACGGCTGTAATTTTTCAGATATTTGTAAGTTTTCCGATCTTTGTCAAACTTTAATATAGTGTTATTAGCATTGCTCTTACTACTTTTCAATCGCCTGATCATGATTTTTACGGTCAATTTCTATTTATATCGCTTTTTACTAAATATGTGTGAGTAGTTCCCAAATCTGGGATTTTGGTGGAAACCCCTTCGTGGGTTCTTCCCGATGCGTCCATAGGACTAGGAAATCAATAGGGATTAGGAATCTACCTGTTACGCTGGGTGTTTTATTGTCATTGGTGGGAAAAAGACCGCCTTTGACCGTTGGGCCAAGGGGGAATAAACTTGGCGGTTGACTCCCTAGCCATAGCTCACGCCCTTAGCGTAGACGTCGAATCCTAGCGCGCGGGAGCGGCAGGATGAGACGTTGGGAGTTATCGTTGCGAACTTAGTGCTTCCGGAGTCGGTCAGTGTTAATGGACACGGGAGTGCCCACTGACCGAACCCGGGAAGTCCAGCGTATCATCCTGGGCACCGACCGGAACATCGGGCCCATGGGACGTTGGTACCACTTTCAGAGGCAACGTCTCACCATTAGACCCTAATTCCGATCGTTATCCTACCCGTAAGTCATATCGGCGAGAATCGCACGATAGGGTGGAAACCAGAGTCCCGGGTTTTCCATTTATATTGTTTACCCCTTGCATTCCATTTACTGTGACAACCCATTATCCGATTCGGGCTAGCTCGCCCATGGGGTGAATTTGATCCTCCTTGACACAAGCACATCCACGCCTCCCTAAGTTCGACCCCCAAGCCACACTACAACACCGTGCCCTTGCGGTTACAAATATTTAAATCTCACGCCCACAATCATATTGTTGCACACATCAAACACGCACTAGCCCGGGGGGCGTCATTACACCAATTTAAATTCCTAACCAACAAATAGCGCGGAATAGAAATAAACCCAAAATGAAACAAATGCAAACGCAAGGATGTTTCAAGGGTTCGGATTATCCAAGTCACTTCCCGACTTGTTCCTGGTAATCCTACGTCTCTTCCACCCGGTTAACAACCGGATACTCAAGTTAGAACCCTAACTTGAGGTTTCCTTAAAACCCACTTGTAGCAACCCTACAAGTGAAATCGAAATACAATCGATTGACCTTGACTCCCACAACTTGGGAGCAAGCAAACCACTCTCACAACCGTAGAGTAAATTCAAATAACGAAAGTTATGAAATATGAAAGCAACACTTACAATCACCTATGCCTTAAAGTAGAACTTGAAGGATAAGTGTGTTGTGTGTTGAAAGACTCTCTTGGAAGATAGGAAAGCACATTCTCTTGACTGCAGCAAATGCCTAGAAGATACCTCTTTGGTTCTAGGTTGGAGAGCAAGAGATTGAAGATTGAAATTCTTAGGGCTTTATGATTTGAGAGCTTTGATCTTGAGAGATTTAGCAAAATGAAACTTGGAAGAATGAGTAACCTCTCAATGGAACAGTAAAGGCTCATTATATAGGTTTCTCAAACCCCTCAACCGAAAACAGCAAAAACCCCTTTGAAATCCGTGAGGAAAAACTCAACGGATAGAATCTGGGCTCGCGACAGTCGACTGTTGAGGAATCCACATTCGACTGCTGCACAGTCAGAGAGGGTAGATGAGAATTCATAACGGTAACTTACCATGTAGACAGTCGACTGATGAGGCATACACAGTCGACTATTGAATCAACAGGCGACTGTAAATCCTACTACAGGCGACTGGCCGTAAGTTGGGTAAGTTGATGAAATCTGGAAAACGTCTGGGAGAACAGGATAGGCAACTGATGAAGAGAAAACAGTCGACTGTTAATCTGAACAGGAGACTGTAATTCCTTCTACAGACGACTGTCAAAACCCTGAGATTTTCCAGAGGGTTGAGTCAACAAACTGGCTCACAGACAGACGAGTGTTGTAGCATTGACAGTCGACTGATCCAATGGATAGTTGACTGTAAATCCAACATAAGTCGACTGGCCAGAGTAAACAGAGGGACTATGATTTGGGCTAAAGACAGACAGGCGACTGATTAACAAACACAGTCGACTGTCACTTGGACAGGCGCCTGTGAATCGTTCATGAGTTGCCTGTGGGAATTAAAGCAGAGAAGCCCAAAACTAGACTGTAAAAGTTTGTGCAAAACATGCGAATGTAGAATAAAACACAGTCGACTGTTTTTGAGACAGGCGATTGTAAAACGTTCAGCAGTCGACTGTTATAAACAATACATGCACAATCAAGATAGAAATGAATTGGAGTCTAAGGACGATTGATCTAATGATATCCTAAGACTGCAATGAAGATGTGTGTGTGCTCTAACAATGTTCTACTTCTAAGCTACATACTAGAAGATATATAAGAAAGTTACATTTGAAGAACTCTCTCTTCTGTCCAACACATGAGCTTGAAGTCTTCTAGGAGCTTCAATCACCATCTACGATCATCCAATCCACTTCATTTGCCTTCAATGATCTTTGAGTGTCATCCATTGCAAGTAGATCTTCATAATAAGCTTAGGCAATGGATTAACTACAAAATAGGGGATTAGTCACAAGTATTTATGTTTGCTCATCATTAACACCAAGTAGGGAGAAGTCCAATACTCAACATTCTCCCCCTTTTTGATGATGACAAACAAACATAAACAAAAAGATAAATAATTGTGCTTATCGAATACTTACTCCCCCTACATAGATGCCAATCAAGTTAGTCAACAAATATTAAGGCATTTATATATCAATTGAAGCAAATGAGTAAGATATGCATGAATAAAATGAAAATATGAAATCTAGGATTTAAAATCCATATTCATTGTATATTACTCCTCCTGAATCTAAGGCAACTTCAATCTTAGATTCAAGTGTTATTAGTATATACTTAGCACATTCATTATGAATCTATATGTTTATTTATCTCCCCCAATGGCATTATCCAAAAGGTGGGAGTAAAATAACAACAACAATCGTGCTAAATAAGTGATACCAACAATTACAAGAGTTTAAAGATATATAAATCAAAACTCATAAAACCATATCATAAACTTACGTGAATAGAGGAATGGGAGTCCAATATCAACATTTGAGATACACGAAGAAAAGCATATTGTCTCAAATCACATCACATGAAGAGTATAGCATCTATGGAGACAATATCTCAAAATTCACACAGATATGATAAGCAATTATGCAATGTGCGAAATAGACGAAGAAACTGCAACATCATATAAATATATAAAAAAGACAACATGAGTACAAAGTTATATGAACATCACCATGTCCATCAAAATGTCAAAAATACATCATACTTGTGTCTAAAAAATACATCATGATACTCATACATCATCACTACAAAAAGTATAACCATCATACAAACACCACTCAAAATCTCCAAAAAAAATCTATGAGTGAGTGTCTCCAGGTGCAGCAGATGAAGAAGGAGGCTCAGGGTCAACGGAACGGTGGTATCCTCTGGAGGAGGAGCAGCAGCAGGAACACCATGAGTAGCAGCTACGCCAGGATGCACAATGAGCTCTGTGATGATAGGAGGAGGAGGCTGATGAGGCTGGGGTGGAACAAAATGTCTCAGATGCTCAGGGAAGGGCATACCCTGATGTTGGAATAACAGGAATGCCAACTCATATAGACCAGAGACCATCTCAAAGAGAATGTCATGAGAGGATGGAGCAGAGGTAGATGGCTGGTATACAGGAGGAACTATGGAGGAAGACGGAGCAGAAGTGGATTTCCTCTTCTTAGATGCAGACTGCAGAGCCGAAGAGGACTTCGACTTTGCAGAAGCATTGAGAAGAGGACCAAAAGGCACGGGCTCATAGGGAGTCAAGTCAATCCCAAAATGAAGAAATACGAGTGTAAGAAGTCCACCGCAGGGAATGTGAGAGGAGGAAGAAGTAAACTCGATCGTGTCCATCCTATCGAGGAGGACACCGGCCTAATTTACGGACATGCCGGAAAAGATCGCGTACATACACCTCAGTATCTCATGGGAAGGCTGGTCAGAAGATCTGTACTTCGGTAGGATGTTGGACTTCACAACAAGGTGAACAGACCAACCCCTAGCCGAGAACATGGAAGACCTAACACCAGAAGATAGAGCAGAGGGTATCTCACGGAACATGTCCCAGAGGACACACTGCTCAAGCTCATCAACATCAGAAATGAAAATGTCTGAAGGAAGGGATCCAATGGAAGGAATCCTAAGAATGGTCCCTAAGAGTGTGGGATCAATGCGAATGGGAGTCCCCTGGACAACAGTATCAATAACTCTGGTGGAAGCATACTCACCACGAATGCTGTTAGCATAGAATAGCTTAACCAAAAATGGATAAGCCCGAGGAGCTTCGCTCTGAGAGAAGCGAAAGAGGTCAGCCAATCGGGTAGCAGATAGGATCTCAGAAAGTCTCTCAGCGGTGAAAGCGGGAAAAACAATATATCGCTCTCTAAGAAGTTTGATCCCTATGAGAGAGTGAAATTTTGCCAAGCACAAATCATCTCGGCAAATGAGAACGAGGGGATTAGAGGGTGGCACGACAGGGGTTTCTTCTTCGGAGCTCGACACAGAGAGTGAAGGAGGAGCCTCAGCACAAGGCTTATTGATGCGAACATTAATGGGCTTGCGCTGACGCTTGACGAGGGGCTCAGCGTCAGAAGAAGAAGACCCGGAAGGAGAATAACCCCGTGATGAAGAGCGAGACTGAGAATCGGCTTTCTTGGTTCGGGCCTTATAGGGTTGTTTGTTTTTGGCAGCAGTAGGCTTGGGAACCCTAGGGTGCTTAGAAACAATGGTCTTTCCCTTGTTCTTGGTCTTGGGAGCCATTGCACAGTCAATCGAACAGAGGAAAGATCGACAAGAATTGAAAGGAAAAACGCACGAGAGAGACAATCGAGAGAGAATCAAACCTAGTCGAGGGGCACAGACGAGACAACAAGATCCGAGCGCGCAATCGACAGATGAGACGACGGAAAATCACTGGAGGAACGATCGACTGACAGGTTGAAGCGGGAAGACGAAGGGTTTTTCAATCGGAGGAGAGAGAAAAAGTTCGATCGAACTGAATTCTCTTAATCATATAACGAAGGGGTAAAATATTCTGGGCCGTTGGTTTAAAGAATCGACGGCTCAGATCAATTGAACGAACCGCCACAGTAGGAGACAGTCGACTTATGAACAATAGTCAGTCGACTGGATGAAGTGATAAGAAATAAGCTTAGGATGACAGACAGTCGACTGTTGAGTAACATACAGTCGCCTGTCCGAGAGACAGTCGACTGTATTATACTCTTCATTCGACTGACTGAGAATCAATAAAATTGATGATAAAAACAGAGACTACTGACGAAATAGACAGGCGCCTGATGGCTAAAATGCAGTCGACTGTTGATCCAACAGTCGACTGTAAATTTGTCTTTAGTTGCCTGGGCAAAAGATACAGTCTGCTGACAGAATAAATAGAGTAGGGCAGTCGACTATCGAAGGAAAGACAGTCGTCTATCCCGGTCCAAAACTGCACAGTGAGGTTAAAATCCAGAGGATATGCACAACTCACCCTAGGACCTATACTCCAATCATAAACTCATAATAAAATCTATATTACACGATAAATCATTCATAACATAAATCTCTTTAAACAATCTGAAAACTCATGTAATCACAGAAATCTCAATCGCCTTTCTTAAAACAAATATATGATATATCAAATGAAGAGAGGCAAGATGATGATATGAGCTCAAAAAGTGTTATAACAAGTAAGTTGAGCTCCTAAATTTCAGATTCACCCATAATTCCTAATTCTCCACGCAACCTCACAAATAAATCTTCTTTAAGAGGTTTTGTGAAGATGTCGGCAATTTGTTTTTGGGTTTCAATGTACTCTAAGATGATGTCCTTCTAAGCTACATGATTATTGATAAAGTGGTGTCTCACATCTATGTGTTTGGTATAGGAGTGATGTACCTGATTCTTGGAAAGACATATAACACTTTGGTTATCATCCATGAAAGGGCCAGTATCACAATTGACACCATAGTCTTTAAGAGTGTGTCTCATCCAAAGAACTTGTGCACATGCAAGACCCGTGGTAATATATTTCGCTTCAGTCATGGACAATGATACCGAGTTCTGTTTCTTGGAAAACCAAGAGACTAAGAAATTTCCTAGGAAATGGCAAGTGCCACTAGTACTTTTCCTATCGGATTTGCATCTGGCAAAGTCGGCATCACTATATGAGATTAACTCATATGTGCTAGATTTAGGATAAAGTAACCCATAATCTAGTGAATGATTGAGATAACGAAATATTCGTTTAACCGTAATCAAGTATGACTCTTTAGGTCTAACTTGATATCTAGCACACAAGCATACGTCAAACATGATATCGGGCCTACTAGCAGTTAAATAGAGTAAGCTACCGATTATATCTCGATATAGACGAACGTCTACATCTTTTCTGTTCTCATCCTTGTGTAGATGGATTGTCATACTCATGGGAGTCCTTTTGCTTGAAGACGATTCCATCCCGAATCGCTTGATAAGCTCCCCTGTGTACTTGGTTTGATGTATGAAAGTCACATCCTTCATTTGTCGAATTGGCAATCCAAGAAAATAGTTGAGCTCACCCATGTGGCTCATCTCGAATTCATCCTTCATGGACTTAGAAAATTCTTGACAAAAATTGAAGTTAGCAGAACCAAATATTATATCGTCTACATAAACTTGAATCAATAGGATGTAATTTTCATAATCTTTAATGAAAAGTGTTGAATCAACTTCTCCCATTTTAAAACCTAAACCCAAAAGAAACGTCTTGAGTCAATCATACCAAGCTCTAGGAGCTTGTCTCAACCCATACAACGCTTTCTTAAGTTTGAAAACATGGTTTGGAAATTTTTCATGAATGAAACCGGGAGGTTGAGAAACATACACTTCTTCATTGACAATCCCATTTAAAAATGTACTTTTAACATCCATTTGAAATAGTTTGAAATTCGTATGAGATGCAAATGATAAAAGTAATCTAATAGCTTCTAATCTAGATACGGAGGCAAAGGATTCTTCGAAATCGATACCTTCCTCTTGCCGGTAGCCTTGAGCTACTAACCTTGCTTTGTTCCTTGTGATGACCTCGTTCTCTTCGGTATTGTTCTTAAAGATCCATTTGGTACTAATAACTTGATGACCACTTGGAAGAGGAACGAGCTCCCAAAATTCATTTCTCTCGAATTGCATGAGTTCTTCTTCCATCGCCACTATCCAAGAGCTATCCTCACAAGCTTCTTGGAAGTTCTTTGGCTCAATGGTAGAAACAAATGCGCAATGAGAGAATTCTTCAATTCTTGACCTTGTTCGAACACCCACACCAATATCTCCAATAATTTGGTCATGTGGATGGTTGCGAACGATTGGGTAAGCTTTGGGTATTCCTGCATCACTTGGAACATCTTCAACAATCTCATTAGTAGTGTTAGTCTCAATAGTTGAATCATTAATCTTGACATTACTAAGAGAATCACATATAGCATCTACACAATCATCAATAACATAAGGAAAATCAAAATCTTCATAAAATCATACGTGCAGTGATTCCTCGATCGTTGAAGAAGTTTTGTTGTATATCCGGTAGGCTTTGCCACGTGTGGAATATCCAACAAAAATTCCTTCATTGGATCTTGGCTCAAATTTATCTAAATTACCAAAAGTGTTCTTGATAAAACATTTTGAACCAAAAACTCGAAAATATTTAACTTGAGGCTTTTTGTCATAAAATAACTCAAAACAAGTTTTGTTCGTTCGGGGTCTCACTAGGATCTTATTGAGCACATAACATGTCGTGTGCACCGCTTCTGTCCAAAATTGTAGTCCAAGATGACTATCATGGAGCATAGTACAAGCACACTCAATAAGAGTCCTATTCTTTCTCTCCACAACACCATTTTGTGGTGGTGCCCGAGGAAAAGAAAAATTGTGAGTTATCCCGGTGTCATCACAAAACTTTGTAAAAGACTCATTCTCAAATTCTCCTCCATTATCACTACGAATAGTGATAATGGTGAATCCTAAGAGATTCTGAATCTTCTTTGCAAATATGGTGAACTCTTCATAAGCTTCATTCTTATTAGTTAAGAATGAAACCCAAGTAAATCTAGAGAACTCGTCAACGACAACTAATCCATAATGAGCATTGCCTAAAGAAGCGGTTCTAATTGGCCCAAACAAATCTAGATGAAGTAGTTATAGGGGCCTCTTAGAAGTAATGCCTTCTTTAAACTTAAAAGATGATTTACTTAGTTTACCTCTTTGACATGAATCACAAAATTTTTTCTTACTAAAAACAATTTTTGGAAAACCTTTGACTAGATCATGCTTAGCTAACTTATATAAGTGATTGAAATGAACATGACCAAAACGACGATGCCATAATAGTTGTTCATTTGTATTAGCAACTAAGCAATGTTCTACGGTTTTAGGCAAGCTCAAATAATAAATATTTTTACGCCTAACACTGATAAATAAAACATGTGAATTAGAATCAACAATTTTACACATACCCTCTCCAAAGTTAACCTTGTAACCTTTGTCACAAAGTTGACTAATGGAGATAAGGTTGTGACATAAACCACTAACTAGAAATACATTAGTAATTAAAGGTTTGGAGGGGTTTCTGACTATACATACTCCAATGATGGTTCCCTTTTGGTTACCTCCAAAAGTGACTGTTGCACCGTTCTTGATGCTAATCACTTCGGAGAGTAATGAAGGATCTCCCATCATGTGTTTGGAGCAACCACTGTCGAGAATCCATCCTTTCCTTTTAGAGCTAGTTTGATCTTTATTGCTCTTTTTCTTTCTCTTGGGTACCTACATAATATACCATAAGCTCATGGTACCCAATTATTGGGTCCAAGGGGATTAGCCCTTTGGAAGCCAAGTCCAAGTGGACTTCCGCTTCCCAACATAATTACCATTATTAATAATATTATGAAAATAGGAATCAACATATGCATTCCTATCATTTAAGCTAGTGTTCTTAGGACCCCCAAATGGTGTATGTTTTGGGAGTCCTTTTCCTAGATGCATGCATAGTTGTTAGATTTCTATGTGGTGCATGCTTCTTAGGAACATGGTTTCTAGCATATAAATGAGGTGGAGGATATGCATTAGACATACAAGGATTATATGTATGCTTGGAAACATGCATGTTGTATGAAACATATGAGTCATGCATGACATGTGGAGGATGTGTATACATGTAAGAATGATGTGTACGAGCATGTGGGTGTATTGGAGCATGTACATGAGTATTTCTCATGTATAGATTTGTACGTGTCCGTAGGTGTGGAGCATTGAAAGTGTCATGAGTATCCACTTGTGAAGTAGGAGATTTCCTACGTGGATGAAGGTTTGTGTACATGTAAGCATGGCTTCTCTTTTGGTTTCTACCCTTAGTGGGTTTCTTGTCAAAAGGAAGAGACGGTGAAGTGGTGCCTTTCTTGGTAGGTTTGCTACCTATAGTGTCTTTGACACCACTTATGGATGCACCGGAGGATGGCCTCACAAAGTCTATAGTGACATCACTATAGGAAGTGCGAGCATTGGATGCATTTGCTTCCACAAAACCAAGACCAACACGATGTGTGGCCGGAAATTGGTTTGCTAGCAAATTATCCAATTGTCCTTTTCCCTTATTGAATCTCACAATACGGGAGGACATGAGCTCATATTTCTCCTTAAGAGAAGAAATATTGGTATCCAAGGTGGACACTCGTGCTTTGAGCTCGTGCACTTGGGTTTTAAGAGAATCATTCTCTAAACCTAATTGTGTGTGTCGTGAAACTAGATCACTATTATCCTTAGTATGTGTTTGATCTAGTTGAGATTTGAGGGTATTCACCTCATTTCTCAGAGTGACATTTTGAGAAGCTAAATTCGCTATCTCAAGGGTTAAAGTATCAATAATGGTGTCATTATTAATAATGCATGGAATGGATGGATTGCTAACATTCAATTTCTTTAAACTAGTATATCTAAGCATTAAAGAATGATACCTAGCAAATAATTCTTCATTAGGAATTCGTAATTCATCCATAGTTACCTCGGTTTCATCCATGTCGGAATCACTCTCATCGGAGAGTGAATCTTCTCGGGACATGAAACACATATGGGCACTCTCACCCTTCTCATCATCGGAATCAATTAATGAGTCTCCGCTTGAGTCATTGAATGTACCGACGAGTCCTTTCTTCTTATCTCTCTTATTCTTATCGGACTTGTGGTACTTCGGAGCCTTCCACTTCTCTTTGTTTCTTAGCATTGGGCAATCCTTCTTGATGTGCACTGGCTTGTTACACTTAAAGCAAAGAGAGGAAGTATTATTAGTAGACTCAAATCTTTTGTTAAAGGAAAATTTACCTTTGTGAAAGAAGCGTTGGAACTTCTTCGCCATTTGGTCCATTTCACCCAAGTCCATCTCATTTTCTGATTCTTCACTATCGGAGGATGAGGAATTGGCGTTGAATGCCAAAGCTTTCTTCTTGGCCTCCGAAGGGTTCATCATAGCTCGAATCATTAATCGGTTCTCCCGTCTTACTTCACAAGACATGAGAGTCCCGATAAGATTCACAACAATGTAAGTCTTCAAGTCATTGACCTCCTCAATGGCGATAGCTCTTCTTTCCCATTTGGAGGTCATTTCCATTATGATCTTCCTTACCTTTTCTGGTTCGGTGTATGTTTGGCCAAGAGCTTCTAGTTCATTGGTGATGTCGGTAAAACATCCGTACATTGATGCTATGCTTTCATTTTCCTGCATATGAAACATATCGAAGTTTGCACGGCAACATAGAGTTTAGAAAGTTTTACCTTGTTCGTTCCCTCATGGGTAACGACGAGATGGTTCCATATTTGATATGCACTCTTACATGTGCATATCTTATTGAACTATTCGGGTCCAACGCATAATGAAGAGCGTTCATTGCTTTTCCATTGTTGACTTCAGCGGATTTCTCAGAAGCCGTCCATTTTTCGAAATCTTCTTCGGTGGGCACGACGTATTCCTTGTGGAGGGTTCTCCAAAGTGAAGCACTCCTAAGGAACGTCTCCATCTGGCATTTCCAATAGCCAAAGTTTGTGCCATTGAAACGCGGAGGACGCACCGTGGATTGACCTTCGAAAAAAGTGGACGCTCCATCACGATCGTGGTTGTTGTACGAAATCAATGGAGGAACGTTGTTGTTGTATGTCATAGCTATAACCTTGCGCTCTGATACCAATTGTAAGGACCCTGGCTATGGGGGAAACACTAGAAGGGGGGTTGAATAGTGTTTATGCAATTTAAAAAGATAGTTACACCAATTTAAATTCCTAACCAACAAAATAATGCGGAATAGAAATAAACCCAAAATGAAACAAATGCAAACACAAGGATGTTTCAAGGGTTCGGATTACCCAAGTCACTTCCCGACTTGTTCCCGGTAATACTACGTCCCTTCCACCCGGTTAACAACTAGATACTCAAGTTAGAACCCTAACTTGAGGTTTCCTTAAACTTGTAGCAACCCTACAAGTGAAATCGAAATACAATCGAATGACCTTGACTCCCACAACTTGGGAGCAAGCAAACCACTCTCACAACCCGAGAGTAAATTCAAATAACGAAAGTTATGAAATATGAAAGCAACGCTTACAATCACCTATGCCTTGAAGTAGAACTTAAAGGAGAAGTGTGCTGTGTGTTGAAAGACTCTCTTGGAAGAGAGTGCACATTCTCTTGACTGCATCAAATGCCTAGAAGATATCTCTTTGGTTCTAGGTTGAAGAGCAAGAGATTGAAGATTGGAATTCTTAGGGATTTAGGGTTTGAGAGCTTTGATCTTGAGAGATTTAGCAAAATGAAACTTGAAAGAATGAGTAACCTCTCAATGGAACAGTAGAGGCTCCTTATATAGGTTTCTCAAACCCCTCAACCGAAAACAACAAAAACCCCTTTGAAATCCGTGAGGAAAAACTCAACGGATAGAATCTGGGCTCGCGACAGTCGACTGTTGAGGAATCCACAATCGACTGCTGAACAGTCAGAGAGCGTAGGTGAGAATTCATAACGGTAACTTACCACGTGGACAGTCGACTGATGAGGCATAGATAGTCGACTGTTGAACCAACAGGCGACTGTAAATCCTACTACAGGCGACTGGCGGTAAATTGGGTAAGTTGATGAAATATGGAAAACGTTGGGAAAACAGGACAGGCGACTGATGAAGAGAAGACAGTCGACTGTTAATCTGAACAGGCGACTGTAATTCCTTCTACAGACGACTGTTAAACCCCGAGATTTTCCAGAGAGTTGAGTCAACAAATTGGCTCACAGACAGACGACTGTTGTAGCATTGACAGTCGACTGATCCAATGGACAGTCGACTGTAAATCCAACATAAGTCGACTGGCCAGAATAAACAGAGAGACTAGGATTTGGTCTAAAGACAGACAGGCGACTGATTAACGAAACACAGTCGATTGTCACTTGGACAGGCGCCTGTGAATTGTTCATGAGTCGCCTGTGGGAATTAAAGCAAAGAAGCCCAAAACTAGACTGTAAAAGTTTGTGCAAAATAGGCGACTGTAGAACAAAACACAGTCGACTGTTTTTGAGACAGGCGACTGTAAAACGTTCAGCAGTCGACTGTTATAAATAATACATGCACAATCAAGATAGAAATGAATTGGAGTCTAAGGACGATTGATCTAATGATATCTTAAGACTGAAATGAAGATGTGTGTGCTCTCCAATAATGTTCTACTTCTAAGCTACATACTAGAAGAGATATAAGAAAGTTACATTTGACAAACTCTCTCTTCTATCCAACGCATGAGCTTGAAGTCTTCTAGGAGCTTCAATCACCATCTACGATCATCCAATCCACTTCATTTGCCTTCAATGATCTTTGAGTGTCATCCATTGCAAGTAGATCTTCATAATAAGCTTAGGCAATGGATTAACTGCAAAATAGGGGATTAGTCACAAGTATTTATGTTTGCTCATCATTAACACCAAGTAGGGAGAAGTCCAATACTCAACAATCCCCAAGAGGAGTGATACGTTTTGGGAGGCGAGGCAAGATCAGTCCAAGGTTCCTTGGACCCTTTGATGTGTTAGAGCGAGTTGGAGAAGTAGCTTATCGCCTAGCTCTACCGCCATCATTGGAGGGAGTACATAATGTTTTCCATGTCTCCCAGCTGCGTCGTTATATCAGTGATCCTACGCATGTGGTTGATCATTTGGAGATCACGGTGCGACAAGACATTACCTATGAGCAGCAGCCAATACAGACTCTTGATCGACGTCAGAAGGCTCTCAGGGACAAGGTCTCGAACTCGTGAGAGTGATGTGGCGACATGACTCGCTAGGAGAATCCACCTGGGAGCGAGAGGATGAGATGCGAGGACGTTACCCCTACCTTTTCCCTGCGCTATAGAGAATTCCGTGAACAGAATTATTCTAAGGAGGGTAGCATGTAACGACATGTATTTTTAGTCGTGTTTGACTGTTGTGTGCATGTATTTTTTACTTCGTTCATCCAGATATTTTCGTCCGAGTGATCTTCGTCCGCACGTCGACGCGAGCGCATCTTTATTTTAGTTTTACCGTAGCGTAACTAATTGCCTATTTACCCTAACAAGTTACTGTTGGCTAAAATTTAATTGCTACTTAACTAAATTACCCTTACCATATTACATTTAGCCTACCCTATTTAATCCCACCGAAATACTAGTGAGATCCAACATCACCATAATTCAGCCCCTACCTCCAATCAACCTTTTTCAATCTGTCTCCCCTCCACCTTATTCTTAAACCAACAGCACGGAACAACCACAACAACGCACAAGCATCATCCCACAACCAGCCACCACCTCCTCCACATAACAACAATCAGACACTCCACCTCCTCCATTCAACCCAAATCAACAAACCAGAAATCAAAACCAAAACCCAAATTAAATTGAACCCCAAATTGGAACCAAACTCCAGAAATCGAACCCTCCTGCACTGGAAGCCGCCAATCAACCCTCGCCCCAAGCTGTCGGAGCCCGCTCGATTCGCGCCCTACTCTCCTGGAATGCCGTCACTGTCGCATCCCAGGCGTCGCTGCCCCGATCCCCGTCGTGCCCCTCCTGAAGCGCCACCCCGCGGTGACCCCGATCAGTCCCGCCGGCCTCCTCTGCAGATCCGCCCCGTCGCTGCGCCAACGCTGGAGCCCGGATCGCCCCGCCGTCGTCCGGTACGCCGTGCACCGCCCCCGATCCGTCGTCCCGACCTCTGATCCGCCACCCCCAAGCCCACAGCGTCGTCCGCCCTTTCGCCCGATCCCAACTGCGAAAAAAGGAAAAGAAGAAGAGCAGAGGAGAAGAGGAATCGGGCAGAGAGAAAGAGAGGGTGAGGAGTTTAATAAGGTTTTATAATTATAAATAATATTTTAAGTATATTATTATTTAAAATAAGTTATTAAGTTAAACTTTTATTTATATAGATATATTAATATAAGTTATGTTAAGTTCAGTTATTAAGTTTAAGTTATTAATTTTTCTAGTAAGTTTAATAAGTTAAGTTAGTATTAATATAGTTAATGGTATCATATAAGCAAGTTAAGTTATAGTTAATGATTAGTTCCCTTAAGTTACTGTTACCTTTTAGTATGTTAGTGTAATTTATCTCACTAGTTGTTGACCATTAGCCTGATATCACAATCTATTGACGCAGATAAAACGTGCCTCACGTTACCACCACCTAGACACCCAAACCTACATCAAGGCAAGTATTTATTGTAATTAAATTTGGGACAGTTGCTTAAATTAGTGCAAACTACCATTTTAACATGCTCTTACTATACATGTTGCATCCGGTTAGGAAATGAACATTTTATTAATGTTTATTCATTAAAAGAAGAACCTTTCTTACTTATTATTAAATTGAACCCAAACGGAACAGAGGGCATGACACGACCCTCGGAAACATATATGAAACCATGCATTGAACATAGATGTAATGGAACTTAGTCAGTGACTATACGTACACAAAGAGCCAGGTTGGCTACTCCCATCGGTCACATATGACTAGTCTGGCTCGTGTTCTAGTAGGGTCATATGTGACTAGTCTGGCTCATGTTCCAGTATAAGGCGGTACACTTTGGGTGGGGCTGGTCCATTGCAGTATGGTTTGTGAGTGTGTCTCAAACATGATTACGGTCCCTCCGGTGGAGGCAAGCCATTTGAGAGCGTCACGGTAAACCCCCGGTGATAAGGTGTACTGAGAACATTTTACCTACCCAGGCATGGACTTATCACGAGCACAAATAATCAAATACTCAACATACAACTGCTTTGCTTTTAAACTGCAAATACATGCATGCTCGTACTTTTTTTTCTGCACTTATTATTCATAACTGTGTACTAACGCTCTTTTGTCCTTTTCTAGTTGTTCCTCATTTCATTACTTTAAATATCTTGTCGAGCTTATCGCTGACATATATTTCAATGTATTTATGAAATATATGTTAGGCTCAGAGACAGTGTACCTCGAGTACCCTACTTTTGAGGATCCTACCTTAGATGTGGACCCCGGTGATCAGAGCTATGAAGACGTTGAGATCTTCCCTGCGGAAAGCTAGAGCAGGTTGTTCCCATTCAGTTGTATTATTTTAAATTATTGTTGTTAGGTGTGTTTTCTTTCGGCAGATTGTACGACCATGCTAGGCCTTAATTGTTTGTGTACTTTGCTTTGGACGCTGGTATTTGTAATGTAATGAATATTTATGCTGCTTCTAAGATATTCACGTGCAGGGACCTGCTTTTGCTAATTAACGCTTATTATGCTTAAGTCAATGAAGAAAAAAAATAAGTACCTCTTCTTTGCTTTAAGCACATGCGGACCCGCTCGCGTCCTCGCCCCCAAGTATACTGGGAAGCGGGGCGTGACACTTGCCAAAAGGAAGACATTGTGAAGTGGTGGCTTTCTTGGTAGGTGTGCTACCAATAGTGTTTTAATACTACTTGTGGATGCACCGGAGGATTGCCTCACAAAGTCTATAGTAACACCACTATAGGAGGTGCGAGCATTGGATGCATTCGCTTCCACAAAACCATGACCAACACGATGTGTGGCCGGAAATTGGTTTGCTAGCAAATCATCCAATTGTCCTTTCCCTTTGTTAAATCTCATAGCTCGGAAGGACATGAGCTCATATTTCTCCTTAAGAGAAAAAATATTGGTATCCAAGGTAGACACCCGTGCTTTGAGCTCGTGCACTTGGGTTTTAAGAGAATCATTCTCTAAACCCAATTATGTGTTTTGTGAAGCTAGATCACTATTATCCTTAGGATATGTTTGATCTAGTTGAGATTTGAGGGAATTCACATCATTTATCAATATGTCATTTTGAGAAACCAAGGAGGTTTTCTCAAGTGTTAGTGTATCAACAATGATGTCATTGTTGATAATGCATGGAATGGATGGCTTGCTAACATTCAGTTTCTTCAAACTAGTATATCTAAGCATTAATGATTGATACTTAGAAAATAGTTCTTTATTTGCAATATGTAATTCATCCATTGTTACCTCGGGTTCATCGATGTCGGAATCACTCTTATCAGAGAGTGGATCTTCCCGGGCCATGAAACACATGTGGACACTTTCACCCTTCTCATCCTTGGATTCACTCGAGGAGTCTCCACTAGAATCATCGAACGACCGACAAGTCATTTCTTCTTATCCTTCTTGTACTTGTCGGACTTGTGGTACTTCGGAGCTTTCCACTTCTCTTTGTTTCAGAGCATCGGGTAATCCTTCTTGATGTGCCCTGGCTTATTACACTTAAAACAAAGAGAGGAAGTGTTATTAGTAGAATCACATTTATTCTTGGAGGGAAATTTACCTTTGCGAAAGAAGCGTTGGAACTTCTTTGCCTTTTGAGCCATCTCCTCCAAGTCCATCTCATTTTCTGATTCTTCACTATCGGAGGATGAAGAATTAGCTTTGAATGCTAATGCTTTCTTCTTGGCCTCCGTAGGGTTTATCATCGCTCGAATCTTCCATCGGTTCTCCTGTCTTACTTCGTAAGACATGAGAGTATCGATGAGATTTACAACTCTGTAATTCTTCATGTCGTTGACCTCCTCAATGGCAATGGCTTTTCGTTCCCATTTGGAGGTCATTTCCATTATGATCTTTCTCACCTTCTCGGGTTGGGTGTAGACTTGCCCAAGAGCTTCGAGTTCATTGGTGATGTCGGTAAAACATCCATACATCGTCGCTATGCTCTCACCATCCTGCATGTGAAACATATAGAAATTTTGCACATCAATATAAAGTTTAGACAATTTTACCTTATTCGTTCCCTCGTGGGTAACGACTAGATGGTACCAAATTTGATATGCACTCTTACATGTGCATATCCTGTTGAACTCATCTGGGTCCAATGCACAATAAAGAGCGTTCATTGCCTTGGCGTTGTTGACTTCGGTAGACTTCTCGAAAGGCGTCCATTTGTCATAATCCTCTTCAGAGGGTTTGACGTATTCCTTGTGGAGGGTTATCCAAAGAGAAGCACTCCTCAGAAACGTCTCCATCCGGCATTTCCAATAGCCGAAATTCGTGCCATTGAAACACAGAGGACGGACCATTGATTGTCCTTCGAAGATGGTGGACGCTCCATCAGGTCGTGATTGTTGAACGTAGTCGGTGGAGGAACGTTGTTGTTATTGGATGCCATAGCTATATACCAGCACTCTGATACCAATTGTAAGGTCACTGGCTAAGAGGGAAACACTAGAAGGGTGGTTGAATAGTGTTTATACAATTTAAAATGATAATTACACCAAATTAAATTCCTAACCAACAATAAGTGCGGAATGAAAATAAACCCTAAAATGAAACAATGCAAACACAATGGTGTTTCAAAGGTTCGGATTACCCAAATCAACTCCCGACTTGTTCCCGATAATCATTCGTCCATTCCACCCGGATACCACCGGATACTCAAGTTAGAACCCTAACTTGAGGTTTCCTTAAAACCCACTTGTAGCAACCTTACAAGTGAAATCGAAGTACACTCGATGTCCTTGACTCCCACAACTTGGGAGCAAGCAAACCACTCTCACAATCCGAGAGTAAATCAAATAATGAAAGTTATGAAATATGAAATAAACAACACGTACAATCACATATGCCTTGAAGTAGAACTTGAAGGAGAGTGTGTTGTGTGTTGAATGACTCTCTTGGAAGAGAGGAAAGCCCTTTCTCTTGACTGCACCAAATGCCTAAAAGATTTCTCTTTGGTTCTTGGTTGGAGAGCAAGAGATTGAAAGATAGGAATTCTAGGGCTTTTGGATTTTGAGAGCTTTGATATAGGAAGATTGAAAGCTTGAATGGTTGAGCAAATGAGTATCAAGTGAGTAACCTCTCAATGGAAAAGTAGACACTGCCTTTATAGGTTTCTCAAAACCCTTAAACAGAATTTCCAAAAGCCCCTTTGAAATCCATGGAGAAAAACCCAACGGATAGAATTTGCGCACGCGACAGTCGACTGTTGAACAAAACACATTCGACTGCTGCATTGTGTCAGAGAGTAGATGAGAATTCAAACGGTAACTTACCACGTGGGCAGTCAACTGATGAAGAGAAGACAGTCGACTGTAAATCCAACAGGCGACTATAATTCCTTCTACAAGCGATTGGCCGCAATCTGGGTAAGTTGAGAAAGTCTCAGAAAAGTCTAGGAAGACAGGACATGCGACTGATGAAGAGAAGACAGTCGATTGTAAGTCGAACAGTCGACTGTAATTCTTTCTACAGGCGACTGGCACAAACTCTGACATTTTCCAAAGAGTTAAGTCTGTAGAGAAGCTCAAAGACAGACGACTGTTGAAGCATTGACAGTCGACTGTGCCATTGGACAGTCGACTGTAAATACAACATCAGTCGACTGTCACTAGAACTAGAAATATTCCAGAGAGCAAGTTCTGCAGAAGAATCATGGACATGCAACTGTTGAAGCATTTACAGTCGACTATGCATTGGACATGCGACTGTAAATACAACATCAGTCGACTGGCCAGATGTAACTGAGAATGATCTTGGGCTGAAGATAGACATGCGACTGATTAACAAATCACAGTCGACTGTCTCTTGGACAGGCGCCTATGAAATGTACAGCAGTCGCCTGAAAGAGTTAAAGCTTAGAAAGCCCAAAAATCAACTGATTAAGTATGTGCATAACAGGCGACTGTAGAACAAATCACAGTCAACTGTTTTAAGACAGGCGACTATAAATCGTTCAGCAGTCGACTGTTGAAATCACAACATGCACATTCTTGAGAATTCTGAATTGGAGTCAAAGGAAAAATTGATCTAATGATTTCCTAAGACTAAAATGAAGATGTGTGTGCTCCAACATAGTTCTACTTCTAAGCTACATACTAGAAGAGAAAAAGAAGATTACATTTGTAGAACTCTCTCTTCTATCCAAAGTATGAGCTTGAAGTCTTATAGGAGCTTCAATCACCATCTTTGATCATCCAATCCACTTCTCTTGTTTTCATTGATCTTTGAGTGTCATCCATTGCTAATTGATTTTCATGGTATGCTTGGGTAATAGATTAATTGCAAATAGGGAATTAGTCACAAGTATTTATGTTTGCTCATCATTAACACCAAGTAGGGAGAAGTCCAATATTCATCTATTAACATCAAGTATTTATATATGCATGCTCTTCTAAATCCCATGCGGAATGTTTACACGCGTGATCCACAATTAAAATAATAGCTGCCTGCAACCAATTAATATGAAGCTTTACTTTCTTCATGCAAGACTAATGAAAATTTCTACCTTTCATATCACAATGATGATTCATACATGCCCAGGCTGTATATGTGTAAAACGACGCATCAGATACGGGACACGTCTCCTCCGTGAGATGCAATCCTATGATTTGCAAATAAACTTGAACAATACTAAACATATACTTTGAAACGTATAATCATAATTGATATATAACCTTACAATCATAATCTTTAACTAAGCATCCGAAATTGATATCTCAATTATTTCTATAACCTTAATTATAGGATTGGCAGAAACCCTTTAAATTCCTCCACCAATTGAACTCTAAAGTATTAACACAATTACAGATGAGCTCTAATGTCTAGATCACCACAATGTTTCTTTTTTGCTTACCGTTTCTACGTATTGCTTAAGCCATAATATCAAATTTGACGTGGTTAATATGGTTAGGTAAAATTTACACTAACATTGGAATATGATTTAAGATAATCTAAATTGGGATAAAATGAGAATATAATCTAAGATAATTTACACTAACAAAACATATACGCTAAACTGGGATAAAAATTCGAACATTTATGCTAACAAAAAATATAATCTAAGATAAAAATTCGAATATCAACGGCTATCAAATAATCATATGTAATCTCATAAATTGGGAACCTTACGATCAGATAAGAGATGCAGATCAGTGCCAATTTATCTTCTCTCGTGAAGCGACGAGCACTGGGACTGGGGCGAGCTCAATCTCCAAATTCTTGGGGCAGCGGAGCAGTGATCGAATGATTTAGAATTGGGGCTGCTTCGCTGCCAGGCTGCTATTTAGGGCATAGATTTTGGTCGTGGTTGCCAACAGCGACCAAATGGTAGGGACCGCCACTTACCCCATCCTATGTTATTATGGCTTAAAGTATTCGCAACAATAGCACCCAACAGGTAACTGAGCGCTGACGGTGATGTATTATGTTTTTGGGTGGTTTTGTGTAACGGTTTAAAGTCCGAGGGGATTCTTGAAATTTTTCAATTACTAAATAACCAAATTCCAACTTAATAATGAAAACTGTTATGAGTGAGGGAGACTTATGGTCTTCCCTCCCTCTTTATCAACCATAACACCCCACTACCATGTAGTGGGGTGAACCTTTGAGCCACTAAGTGTAACATCCTATATTATGAATGCATAAAAGGATACCATAGGCTATTACCATGGTTGCTCTTTCTCCAAACACGTTATTAGCACGAAGCTCCAGGAAAAAAAATTTGAGCCACAAAATTTATTCCATCTTCCCCACATATTTTTCCCTCTTGCGAAGGAATCTAGTTGTTGCGTCAAAGTTTTTGTGACGACGAGCAATCGATAACTTGCAGGGCATTGCAGGAGCTGGGATTTTTTTCTATCTACGGATTTTTTGGTGCTTCCCTAGATCATTGATCTAAATGTATACTACTTTTCCCGTAGATATAAATTATGGACCATGAAATTTTTTTATTACATATGGAAGTTGATTGTAATAATCAAATCAAAATACAAATAAAAACTATTTTTTACAAACAAAGAAAATTATCTCCATTATTGTCTTCATCTCTGTTGACGACCAACCCACCTGAAGCGACATGCCAAAGGATTTTCCGGACACCTAGGTCCTAGTTCATTTCATTCATGATATGTTGCTGGAAATCAGGACAGATTTACATGCTCATTATTTTGTTTATTCCTCTTAATCTAGAACTGATATTGTTCTGAAAATTTTATGGCTAAAGGTTTGGAATATTTTCTACAACATTCATGTTGTGAACTTTGTCTAATTCGGACTGTAAATAGGTGTAAGAATTTAATCTTTCCAACATGTCTGATTTTATCCAGTCTGTACATCTTTCACGAAAACAGTGATCAGTCCCTCAATACTTAATAAAATTTAGTGTTCTTGGTCTCGTTGAAAAGATAACTTTAAGATCTACAACTTTGTAGTTTTCCACTTTTGCTGAATTGAACTGTAATTAGGAGTAATTAAGTCATGAAGTCAATGAAGTTTCTGTTTTCAATTCCAGCACATGTACACTTTGGCGTAAATTCTGTAGAAAATAATAGAATACTCATCTAAACTTCATTAAAATTGATAAGTGACCCCATGACACCTATATGTACAACTTTCATTTACATTGAATTGTCACATTCTGTAAAAAAATATGGATGAATTTGCTTTTAAATCCGACTGTTATGAAATTTCCAGCCAAGCTGAAATTTATGGGAGTTGGATTTTGATTCTCAACATGTTTTAATACATAAATTTATATCTGGAGTTGGACACGTACTTGTTTTGATTATTACAAATCCTTAAAATAATCAGAAAAATCCAGAAAATTTTTGGAAAATTCTGAAAAAATAAGGATACATCATAAATCATTTATTAGCAATAAATTTTAATTTTTGGAGAATTTTTGTTAATAATTTTTTGGTCCATATAATATTAATAATATCACTATTTGCATAATTATTACATTGGATTAATTAGTATTTTTATGTTTAATAATTATGAAAGGTCCTGAGATCGATCTGCCGTTAGTTATCTAACCTAACGGTGCATGATATGTCTCCTCGTGGCCTAAGTAATTATTAAATATTTTAATTTTTCCATATAATTACTTGCATATGATGTTGCACAATGATTTATGCCTGTGTTTGTTGCATAATTTATAAATTGCGTGGATGTTTAATAAATTACGTTGTGGTTTTGGATCGGCCAGTTTGTCACCATTTTATATTCCTCGCATTTTCTTTTCTTTTTTGAGAGAAATTGAATTGTAGTGAGGATATATTTGTATAAGCCAAAGACCTGAGTATCTTTCTTTGAAGACGGAGGCAAAATTACAAATTTGATGGGACCCCAATGGGTTTTCAAGTTGTAATTTTCCATTTTTGTCTTTTGTATTCTCTGGACTGTATATCTTATGGGCTTTGGACTTTATTATGTGTTGACTGGCCGATCCACACAACTAATTTATTAATTTTTCATGAATTTTTAATATGCTTTATTATTAATTCATGTTATTTTAAATGCATAGATAATATGGCAAAAATAGCGAGTGTCGATTTTGAAGTTCTCGATGCGGCTGGAAAGAATTATCTGAGTTGGCATTTGGACCTGAAGTTCCACTTGCACGCACAGGGCCTTATGACCACAATCTCTACTCATATGCCAACGGCTACGGCCACGGCAACGGGCACTGCTAGGGTAGCTTCTACACCAATAGTCTCTGATGTAGATAAGGCGAAAGCCATAATCTATATCAGGCGACATATTGATCAGACCCTGATGGCCGAATATCTCAATGTAGAAGATCCACTAGAGTTGTGGACTGCACTAGAGAACAGGTATAAGCAACAGAAAGATGTGATCCTCCCAAGTATACGTTATGAGTGGCAAAATCTCCGACTTCAGGACTTCAAGTCCGTTGCTGAGTATAACTCAGCACTTCACAATATCACCTCACGCCTGAAGTTGTGTGGTGAAGAAGTCACGGAAGAACGCATGCTGGAAAAGACTTACATATCCTTCCATAAGAAGGATGCAATCCTCATGCAACAGTACCGTGAACGCAAGTTCACTAAGTACTCTGACCTGTACTCCTGCCTTCTCATGGCAGAGCAGAACAGAGACTTGCTACTGGCCACACATAACCTACGCCCTATAGGCTCAGCTTCTCTCCTTAAGGCTCACAAAGTTTCTTCCCAGAAGCAGGACAAACAGAAGGGGAAATTCACAAAGTTACTTCCGCATCCTCAATGCTAACATGTTCAAGTTTAGATTTGAGATTCACAATCTCATTTCTTAACTCTTCAACAACGGTGTCGTTGTTGGTGATGATATTCTTAGGCGATGTTTGAATGCTAGCTAGGTCATCTTTTACCTTAGTATATCTATTTACTAACTTAGTGTATTTTGACCAAAGTTGAGAGTTAGCATTTCTAAGATCATCCATCGATACCTCATCGCTTTCGTCATCACTATCATCGGAAGAGGAGGATCCTTGATCTTGCTCCTCTCTTGCCATGAAGCACATGTGAGCTTGCTCCACGTGCTCATCGTCCGACTCACCGCTTGAAGAATCATCGGAGTCGGTGAAGGTAGCTCCGACAAGTCCCTTCTTGTTTCCTTTCGTGTACTTCTTGGACTTGTCATACTTTGGCGCCTTCCACTTCTCCTTTTGCTTATTGAGGGGACACTCCGCTTTCATGTGTCCTGGCTTATTGAACTTGAAACACAAAGGAGAGGAAGAGGCGTTAGAAGAACCAAATTTACCTTTGGTCTTGAAGTTACCTTTTCGGAAGAAACGGTTGAACTTCTTGGCCATGAGTGCCATGGACTCCAAGTCCAACTCGTTTTCCGAGTCTTCATCATCGGTTGATGTGGATGTGGATGGAGCGGCTTTGAAGGCAATAGCCTTTTTCTTTGGCTCGTCTTGCTTTAGATAAGACTTCATCTTTTCTTGCAATTTGAGCTTGCTATCCTTGCGTACCTCGTACGACATTAAAGTACCCATTAGTTGAACTACGGTGTACTTATTCATGTCATTACCTTCCTCGATGGCGAAGGTGCGTTTCTCCCAAGAAGAAGGAAGTCCTTCGATAAGCTTTGAGCACTTCTCCTTTTGAGTGTAGGACTTGTCGAGGGCCTCTAACTCGTTTATTATGTCAACGAAGCGAGCGTAATATTCTTTCATCTTCTCGCCCTGTTGCATATGAAACATTTAGTAATCTTTGTTTACGACTACGAGTTTAGAGTCTCTTACCCGACTCGTCCCTTCATGTAGTATGAGGAGGGAGTTCCAAATTTGATATGCACTCTTACATGTGCATATCTTATTGAAGTCCTCGGGCTCCAATGCGCATTGCAAGGTGTTCATTGCCTTGGCATTGCTTACCTCCGCGGCGACCTCCGCGGTTGTCCATTTCTCAAAGTCTTCTTCTTCGGGCTCGATGTACTCCTTCATTGTAGTCCTCCATAAGGATGCACTTCGGAGGAAGGTTTCCATCCGACATTTCCAGTACCCGTAGTTGGTACCGTTGAAGAATGGAGGCCTCGTAGAGGAATGTCCTTCCATCACCGAAGATGCTCCTTCACGGTTCCTGAAGGTGTCATAGTTGGAAGGTGGACGCACGGTCTTGTTGTCGTTGGCAGACATAGCTGAGTATCTGGCTCTGATACCAAATGTAATGCCCTACCAGCTACTGCACAAGTACTAGATGGGGGGTGAATAGTACTTTAAAATAATAAGGAGTATAATTCCAAATTAAATTGCAAACAACTACCAAATCAATTTGCGGAAGCTTAAATTGAATGACAACACAAAATCAACAATGCAAACAAACGATGTTAATGGGTTCGGATCCACCCAAGTCTCCCCGACTTGTTCCCGGTGATCCTACGTCCCAACCACCCGGATCCCCTCCGGATACTTGAGTTAGAAACCCTAACTCAAGATTTCCACTATGAATATCTTGTGAAAAACCTTCACAAGATCAAATCATACATGCAATGGCAAAGTGAATCCCACAACCCGGGATCACAAACTTCTCTCACAACCGAGAGAACCAATTAGCAATATTAAAGAGTTTAAATGAAATAAACAATCTTACCACAAAATCCTATACCTTGAGTTTTTCTTACCCAAATGGTGAAATGGAGGATTTGAGGAAGATGAAGTCACCAAGACCTAGCACCAAGGAAATGACCAGCAATCGGTGCCTAGGAATGAGTTGGAGACTTGGATCAAGCAATAGCTTGAAGAGCTCACCAAGAACAAGCTTCTCTCTAGATCTAGAAATGAGAGAGAATGGGTTTCTTGTGAGGAAGAGAGCTTTAGATTAGAGTGAGAATGGCTATCTCTTTAGAACTCAATGAATCTCTGAATGGAAGCTCTAACCTAGATAGAAATGACCTAGGTTCGTATTTATAGGAACCCACAAACACAAGTTAGGTCATTCACCAACGGATAGAAATCTGTGAGACTTAGTCGGTCAAAGAACAATCACTGACCGACTAGTTCATCAACTAGTCGGTCAGCCAAACAACGTGGACCGACTAAGTGAAGATCTGAGAAGAGATAGAATTTCAGACCTAGAAATCTAGTCGGTCCAAGAAGACTGTCTGACCGACTAGTTTCACAACTAGTCGGTCAGCCAATGAACGTAGACCGACTAAGAGCAAAAAGACTTAGTCTGAGTACAAAGTGACTTAGTCGGTCCAAGAACAAAAGTTGACCGACTAAATTGTCAACTAGTCGGTCACCAAACGTTCTTAGACCGACTAACGATAAACAATAGCTTAGGAGAAATTTAGAGTGAACAGTAAGTCACAACTAGTCGGTCAAAGAAGCATCACTGACCGACTAGTTCACAAACTAGTCGGTCGGTGAGTCAACGTAGACCGACTAACTGTAAACAGTAAAGTCCATGAAATTAAGGAATCAAACTAATCGGTCCAAGAACAGTTGCCGACCGACTAGATCACCATCTAGTCGGTCAGTACTTGTTCTTGTACCAACTAACATGCACATACAAATCCGAATCGAAGCGCGACGCTTCGAGGAAGTTAGAATGAACTTGTGCAAGGATCCTAGAGCTACGAAATGAGCGTAATGAAGATATAGACGTAAGATATACTCAAGGCTTAACAATCTATCAATCGATACTAAAAGACTATAAATAAAACCTTAATAAACGGTCTTCGAGAGCTTCGATTGAATCTTCATAACTTCCAAAGCGTCGCAAGAGCTTCAACGAAGCTTTAGGCATGAATATGAGCTTTGGGAAGTGTTGAGATGTCGCTTTGAATGTTCTCGTGAAATTGGCGACGATCTCCAATACTGCGCTCACAAATTGTTAGTTCATGGATTATTTATGTTTGCTCATCATCAAAACCAAATCCGGGGAGTCCAATATTCAACATTCTCCCCCTTTTTGGTGATGACAAACCAACATAAATAATAATCAAAAATAATAATTCAAATGTAAAATACTTACTCCCCCTGCATTGATGACACGTTAATTCCAAAATGAATATATATGAATTGCATCAATCAGACGAGTAAGATATATAATGAGAATCGATTTTTGAAATATCGGATTTTGAAAATCCTTATATATATCTTAACTCCCCCTGAATCTAACATATCAAACTAGATTCTTGGAAATTGAGTTAAATTTTCATTTGCGCTATTTATTATCATTATTTCTCCCCCTTTGGCATTATCCCAAAAATGGGGGGCATACAACGACAACAACTAGGAAATGGAAAATCCAACATCGGGAGTCGTAGACAATGACGACGGACCAAATTGACACCTAGGAAAAAATGTGGAAATCAAATCAAGGTGTGCCAAAATGTCCATTATCAAAAACAATAATCAAAAATCATCAAAAATACCAAATAATTATTCATTTCTTGAATAAAGAAACATACTCTTCAATATTCAATATTCTTGGTTAAATTTGTTCATGGAAAACAATTCTATATAATTATAGAAATATAATCTATTTAACCAAGTTTTCATGCGTCGAGCGACGAGTTCACATTTTAAATGTATTCAACGAATATGAAAAAAATGCACGACGAATGAAAGACAAAGTGAATGACGATGAACATATATATATAGAGACATCATGAGTATATCAAAAAAAAGGTATCACATCGAATACATGAGGTACATCATATGAAGCGAGACACATCATCTATATAAACATCCAAAACAAAATACATCATCATCATCGACATCATCAAAGTATATCAACATACATCAAAACAACATCATAACATAATATCCAACTCCGACATCCAGAAATCGCAAAAATACATCAAAACATCTCTCAAACCCCATCCTAACCCAAAATACTCTCACTAAGATATATCATCCAAAGCGAAGTGGAGAGTCCTCGAAACAAGCGATCATGAGGAGGTGGCAGGATCTGCAGTCTCCGTGGGTCCAGTCGACGGAGTGGACTCAGGCTCTGCAGGGAGTAGAGGTGTCTCAACAGATGTAATCGTCGGGGCAGGAGTGGAGATCTCAGCAACAGGCTCATCAACGGGAATCTCAACAGCAGCAAGGGTCTCGACAGAAGCAGCAGCAGAGGCAGTGTCAACAGCAGCAGGAGATACATGAGCAGGCTCGGAAACAGGGTCAGCAGCAGGCTGAGAAGTCTGAAGTGCTGAAGCAGTAGGCTCTGAAACACCGGAAGTGGTGCCAACTCCAGGAGCAGAAGTGGAAGTACCAGCAGCAGCAGCAGTGGCCTCATCGCCACGGGCAAAAGAAGTGACAAGCTCGTCAAGCTCCTCATCGTCCATCTCCTCGGCCTCAGACACTGAAGGAGGAAGATCAATCCCCATCATACGAGCCATACGGCAGACTACCTCCTCAGTACGAGCCAAACGGGAGTCGTGCTGACGAAGTAGGCGTACGACATCGTCCAATGTAGCAGGGGAAGAGGAGGCTGTAGCAGCTGACGGAGTAGACTGGGAAGCAGATGCGGTAGACCTCTGCACATGACGAAGTGCCGCTAGAGATTTCTTCACGGCCGTCGCGTTCAGAGGCGTACCCAAGGGACGCTCATCGTCAGGAGGGAGAGGGACTCGGAAATGACGGAATACGAGAGTCAACAGGCAAGGGTATGGAATGTGCGCAGACTTATTGGTCTTGCGTATACACTCGAAAGAATCCATCTTACCGAGTATCACGCGAGCCCAATTAATCTCGCACCCCAAGAAAAGAGCGTAGATCAATTTCAAGAACGGCTGGGATGGGAGTGAAGAGGATCCATACTTAGGGAGGAGACATGACTTCAAGATCAGGTTAAGAACCCACGCATTCGGCTTAAAAGATTTCGATGGAACACCAATGAATGCGGAGGGGATAACCTGGAAAATCTCAGAAAGAATAGACTGATCGAAGGAAGAAATGTCGTCTACGGAAATGTCTGAAGGGAGAAGACCACACGATGAACAACCAAGAATCTCCCTCAAGATTTCTGCCGTGAGAACTATAGGAGTTCCCAAGACAGTCGTCTCAATGGAGTGGCTGGCATCGTACTGGCCTCGAATACGATTGGCATAGAACAATTTCACGAGGCGAGGGTACGGTTTGGGATTGGCCTTGGGGTCGTATCGGAGATAATCTAGAAGACCACTATAGGACAGAAGATCAGCAAGGCCGAGAAAATCAGAAAACTGAACGTAATGCTCTAACAACAGTGGATAGTGCTCTATACGGTTGTACGCTGCGAGACACTGAGGGTCATCGCGGCACAACGATATGTCTACACCGCCGATATGTCTACCCTTAGCCTTACGGGTCTTCGGAGGTGGAGTAGGTTCCCTAGTAGGCTCATCCTCTGGGATAAATTCAGAGTCGGAATCGGGAGGAGTAGCCGGTGATTGAAGAATAGGCTTTTTGGTCTTGGATTTGCGGGGTTTAGCTGTGGCAGTCCTAGGCTTCTTAGGAGGAGGCGAAGATGGAGAGGCTTGAGTTGACTTGGCACGACGCTTAGGCTTCGGGGGATTCCTAGGGTCGGAAGGTTGTTCTACGGTCATAGGAGAAGCCCCGGAAGAGGCGATGGGAATTCTCGTCTTTGCCATAGCACGACGAGCACAAGCAACTGAAAACGAAGATCAAATATCCTAGCACAAACCCTAGAAGCTAACACAAACCCTAGGATGAAAAATTCCGAAACCCTAGGAGCTAGATGAGACAAATAACAAACCCTAGAGTAGGAATCGACCAAGGAGAGGGAGGGAGATACCTAGGAGGTGGAGTCGACGGCGGTGGACGGCGGCGATTGACGGAGAGATGGCCGGAAGTCGAAGGGTTTCGAGTGGGGGTTTGGGGTTTTCGGGCTGGAGCAATAGAGAATACCGACTAAAAATGATTTTAGTCGGATGAATTAGAGTATAAGTCGGTCGGGAAATGAAAAGACTCAACTGCCCTAACACACTTAGTCAGTCACAGTTCAAGCACTGACCGACTAGATTACGATCTAGTCGGTCGGTCAATGAGCTTGAACCGACTAAGTCGAAACAGAGGCACAGATGAATTTCTAGGGCAAGAATTAGTCGGTCGTAGTATATTCACTGACCGACTAGTTTTCAATCTAGTCGATCGGTAAGTGTACTGTGACCGACTAACGAAAGAAAAAGATAGGAGTTAGATATAGGCTTGATCTAGTCAGTCTGAGTTCATTTGCTGACCGACTAGATGAGCATCTAGTCGGTTGACAAGTGAACTTAGACCGACTAGAGGAGTCCAAAAATTGATAATTGATTTCTCTTCACAAACCACTTGGATGAAACATCATAACTCACTCATTAGTCATCTAAATTACCCCATAAACATCGAAATCTTAAATACGACTTTCAAATACGAATTCGATCATAAATTCAAATATATCACATAAAATTCCCAAAAATTCAATTAATCTAGCATGAATGAAATATCGCGAAATATAATATCATGCAAGATAGTTGAATGAAATATGAATCCTATATCTCGGATTCACCCATAATCCCCAATTCTCGACGCAACCGCACAAAGGAGTCCTCCTTTAGGGGTTTCGTGAAAATATCGGCGATTTGCTTTTGGGTTTCAACGTACACTAATATGATGTCCTTTTTAGCAACATGATCATCTAAGAAATGGTGTCGGACATCTATGTGTTTTGATCGGGAATGGTGCACCGGATTCTTTGAAAGACAAATAGCACTTTGGTTATCCACCATGATAGGGCTAGTATCACAATGAATACCAAAATCCTTCAAAGTGTATCTCATCCAAAGAACCTGGGCACAAGCGGCACCGGCGGCAATGTATTCCGCCTCGGTGGTTGAAAGTGATACCGAATTTTGCTTCTTGGAAAACCAAGAGACAATAGAATTTCCTAGAAAATGGCAAGTGCCACTAGTACTTTTCCTGTCGGATTTGCATCCCGCATAATCAGCGTCACTATATGAGACTAACTCATATGTGCTAGATTTCGGATAAAGTAATCCAAAATCTAAAGTGTAACTTAGATAGCGAAAAATACGTTTAACCGCTACTAAGTGAGAATCCTTAGGTTGAGACTGATAACGAGCACATATGCATACGGCAAACATAATATCGGGCCTACTTGCGGTAAGATAAAGTAAACTACCTATCATACCTCGATATAGACGAATGTCTACATCCTTACCGCCCGTATCCTTGTCAAGATGCGTAGTCATGCTCATTGGAGTCTTTTTCCCGGAGGCATTCTCCATTCCAAATCGCTTTAGCAACTCCACCGTGTACTTCGTTTGGTGGATGAAGATTGCATCGTTCAATTGGCGAATTTGGAGACCTAAGAAATATTTGAGTTCGCCCATGTGGCTCATCTCAAATTGTTCCTTCATAACATTAGAAAACTCTTCGCAAAGAGCAAAGTTAGTAGCACCGAAAATGATATCATCAACATAAATTTGAACTAATAAAATATCATTATTCGCATGCTTAATAAAAAGTGTTGAATCGGCTTCACCCATTTTAAAATTCAAATCCAAAAGAAAATTCTTTAGGCGATCATACCAAGCTCGAGGAGCTTGTCTCAACCCATAAAGAGCTTTCTTTAGTTTAAAAACATGATTTGGAAATTTTTCATTTATGAAGCCCGGAGGTTGAGAAACGTAAACTTCCTCAACGACATCTCCGTTTAAAAATGCACTTTTAACATCCATTTGAAATAATTTAAAATTCTTATGGCATGCAAAAGACAATAATAATCTAATTGATTCTAATCTAGCTACCGGAGCGAAGGATTCTTCGAAATCAATACCTTCCTCTTGTCGATAGCCTTGAGCAACTAACCGAGCTTTGTTCCGGACGACGACTTGGTTTTCGTCGGTTTTGTTCTTGAAGATCCACTTTGTCCCTATGATGGTGTGGTTCTTCGATGGCAATGGAACAAGCTCCCATACCTCATTCCTCTCGAATTGAATGAGCTCCTCCTCCATGGCTAAGATCCAAGCGCTATCTTCGCATGCTTCATTAATATTCTTTGGCTCTATTGATGAGGCAAAGGCACAATTTGCGAAGTGGTGAACTTGCGATCTCGTCTTGACACTATCATAGATATTGCCAATGACTTGCTCATGGGGATGGTCACGAACCGAATGAAGCCGTTTGGGAATACCTTGATCACTAGGAACATTCTCAACAACTTCATTAGTTGGGTTAGTCTCAACAGAATCAATAGAATCATTAGACTTAGAATTATCAAACGAATCACATAAAACATCCAAAGAATCATTATCATTTGAAATTCTAGTTGGAACAAATCCTTCATTAAATGAGACATGAAGCAACTCCTCGATCGTTGAGGTTCGTTTGTTGAATATCCGGTAGGCTTTGCTACGCGTAGAATATCCAACAAAAATCCCCTCATCGGATCTTGGATCGAATTTGTCCAAACTACCATATGTGTTCTTAATAAAACATTTCGAACCAAAAACACGAAAATGTTTAACTTGAGGCAACCTACCAAACAACAATTCATAACAAGTTTGTTTAGTGCCGGGCCTCAAAAGTATTCTATTAAACACATAGCAAGCGGTGTGTACCGCTTCCGCCCAAAATTGATGGCCAAGTTGGCTATCATCAAGCATAGTGCGAGCACACTCCACTAGCGTCCTATTCTTTCTCTCAACTACACCATTTTGAGGAGGTGCACGAGGGAAAGAGAAGGTGTGAGTAATACCAACTTCATCACAAAATGTCTCAAAAGACTCATTCTCAAATTCACCTCCATGATCACTACGAATAGTGACAATGGTGGTTCCTAAGAGATTTTGTACTTTCTTAACAAAAATTGTGAAGTTTTCAAAAGCTTCATTTTTATTACACAATGAAAATACCCAAGTAAATCTTGAATAGTCATCTACGATGACAAGTCCATACCTTGCATTTCCTAAGGAAGCTACTCTAGTTGGCCCAAATAAGTCTAGATGTAATAGCTCTAGTGGCCGTTTAGTAGAGATGCTTTTCTTAGGTTTAAATGAAGATTTAGGAAGCTTGCCACGTTGACAACAATCACAAAAACTTTTCTTTTCAAAAACAAGCTTCGGAAAACCTTTAATCGAATTTAATTTCGAAAGCTTATAAAGTGTTCCAAAGTTCACATGTCCAAAGCGTCGATGCCATAAGTGTTGTTCACTTGTGTTGGCAACGAGACATCGTTCATATGACTTAGGAAGATCCAAAATATAAATGTCTTTATGACGAGTTCCGGAAAATAATAATTTATCATTATCTTTTCTTAAAATATGACACAATCCTTTCGCAAAACTAACTTTGTAACCTTTGTCACAAAGTTGGCTTATTGAAATAAGATTGTGATTTAAACCACTAACAAGATAAACATCACTAATTAATGGTTTAGAGGGGTTACCGACTTTACCAACACCTATGATGGTTCCGCTCTCGTTGCCTCCAAATACGACGTGGTTTCCATTCGCAATGGGAACCACTCCGGAGAGCAATCGAGCGTCACCCGTCATGTGTTTTGAACACCCGCTATCGAGTATCCAATTCCCTTTGGAGCTAAATTTAAATTTGTTGCTCCTCTTCTTTTTCTTTTCCTTGAGTACCTAAAGATAGAAACTTTCATATCATGGTACCCAAGGTCATTGGGTCCAAGGGATTAGACCTTTGGAAGCCAAGTCCAATTGGACTTAGACTTCCCCACATAATTCCTACTATGCACAACATCCGAAAAATAAGCATTCATATACTCTTGTTTTTCATCCATGCTTGTGTCCTTTGGGCTCCAAATAGTGAAAATTTTGGGAGCCATCATCCTATTGGGTGCATGCATGCGACGTTGATTTCTACGTGATGCATGTTGTGGATAGGCATACGGGACATGATGGAATGGTGCACGGCGAGAATTATTCATATGATTTGGTGGGTGTACATATGCATGTGTGGGAACACGTGCGTGAGGGTGTCTCACATGGTGTACACGTGCCCGAGAATGTGTTGCATAAAAATCATCATATGTGTGAGCCGGTGGAGTAGGACGTGTGTTCCTACGTGGCATGGTATTGGTGTACATGTAGGCATGCCCCTTCTTTGGAGGTCCACCCAAAGTGGGTTTCTTTCCGAAAGAGGGTGTGGACGAGGTGGAAGCACCATTGGTAGATGAACTACCAATAAAGTGTTTGCTCCCACTCGTTGAGGCTTCAGAAGTTGGCCTAACAAAAGTAGTGACCGACTTGGATGAATTTCCCATCATATACCCCAAGCCAATGTGGTGTTTGGCCGGAAGTAAATCTTTTAGGATATTATCCAAATGGCCCTTACCCTTGTTGAATTTGTTGATTCGGCCCAATGTGTCCTCATATTTCTCTTTGAGAGAACGCAAAGAAGTATCCAAAGTGGATATTTGCGATGTGAGCACATAAACACGAGATTTAAGATTTTCGTTCTCAATACTCAAAGTCGAGTTTTGAGAAGTTAAATCCGCTATCTCATGTTCTTCCGCATCCTCAATGCTAACATGTTCAAGTTTAGATTTGAGATTCACAATCTCATTTCTTAACTCTTCAACAACGGTGTCGTTGTTGGTGATGATATTCTTAGGCGATGTTTGAATGCTAGCTAGGTCATCTTTTACCTTAGTATATCTATTTACTAACTTAGTGTATTTTGACCAAAGTTGAGAGTTAGCATTTCTAAGATCATCCATCGATACCTCATCGCTTTCGTCATCACTATCATCGGAAGAGGAGGATCCTTGATCTTGCTCCTCTCTTGCCATGAAGCACATGTGAGCTTGCTCCACGTGCTCATCGTCCGACTCACCGCTTGAAGAATCATCGGAGTCGGTGAAGGTAGCTCCGACAAGTCCCTTCTTGTTTCCTTTCGTGTACTTCTTGGACTTGTCATACTTTGGCGCCTTCCACTTCTCATTTTGCTTATTGAGGGGACACTCCGCTTTCATGTGTCCTGGCTTATTGCACTTGAAACACAAAGGAGAGGAAGAGGCGTTAGAAGAACCAAATTTACCTTTGGTCTTGAAGTTACCTTTTCGGAAGAAACGGTTGAACTTCTTGGCCATGAGTGCCATGGACTCCAAGTCCAACTCGTTTTCCGAGTCTTCATCATCGGTTGATGTGGATGTGGATGGAGCGGCTTTGAAGGCAATAGCCTTTTTCTTTGGCTCGTCTTGCTTTAGATAAGACTTCATCTTTTCTTGCAATTTGAGCTTGCTATCCTTGCGTACCTCGTACGACATTAAAGTACCCATTAGTTGAACTACGGTGTACTTATTCATGTCATTACCTTCCTCGATGGCGAAGGTGCGTTTCTCCCAAGAAGAAGGAAGTCCTTCGATAAGCTTTGAGCACTTCTCCTTTTGAGTGTAGGACTTGCCGAGGGCATCTAACTCGTTTATTATGTCAACGAAGCGAGCGTAATATTCTTTCATCTTCTCGCCCTGTTGCATATGAAACATTTAGTAATCTTTGTTTACGACTACGAGTTTAGAGTCTCTTACCCGACTCGTCCCTTCATGTAGTATGAGGAGGGAGTTCCAAATTTGATATGCACTCTTACATGTGCATATCTTATTGAAGTCCTCGGGCTCCAATGCGCATTGCAAGGCGTTCATTGCCTTGGCATTGCTTACCTCCGCGGCGACCTCCGCGGTTGTCCATTTCTCAAAGTCTTCTTCTTCGGGCTCGATGTACTCCTTCATTGTAGTCCTCCATAAGGATGCACTTCGGAGGAAGGTTTCCATCCGACATTTCCAGTACCCGTAGTTGGTACCGTTGAAGAATGGAGGCCTCGTAGAGGAATGTCCTTCCATCACCGAAGATGCTCCTTCACGGTTCCTGAAGGTGTCATAGTTGGAAGGTGGACGCACGGTCTTGTTGTCGTTGGCAGACATAGCTGAGTATCTGGCTCTGATACCAAATGTAATGCCCTACCAGCTACTGCACAAGTACTAGATGGGGGGTGAATAGTACTTTAAAATAATAAGGAGTATAATTCCAAATTAAATTGCAAACAACTACCAAATCAATTTGCGGAAGCTTAAATTGAATGACAACACAAAATCAACAATGCAAACAAACGATGTTAATGGGTTCGGATCCACCCAAGTCTCCCCGACTTGTTCCCGGTGATCCTACGTCCCAACCACCCGGATCCCCTCCGGATACTTGAGTTAGAAACCCTAACTCAAGATTTCCACTATGAATATCTTGTGAAAAACCTTCACAAGATCAAATCATACATGCAATGGCAAAGTGAATCCCACAACCCGGGATCACAAACTTCTCTCACAACCGAGAGAACCAATTAGCAATATTAAAGAGTTTAAATGAAATAAACAATCTTACCACAAAATCCTATACCTTGAGTTTTTCTTACCCAAATGGTGAAATGGAGGATTTGAGGAAGATGAAGTCACCAAGACCTAGCACCAAGGAAATGACCAGCAATCGGTGCCTAGGAATGAGTTGGAGACTTGGATCAAGCAATAGCTTGAAGAGCTCACCAAGAACAAGCTTCTCTCTAGATCTAGAAATGAGAGAGAATGGGTTTCTTGTGAGGAAGAGAGCTTTAGATTAGAGTGAGAATGGCTATCTCTTTAGAACTCAATGAATCTCTGAATGGAAGCTCTAACCTAGATAGAAATGACCTAGGTTCGTATTTATAGGAACCCACAAACACAAGTTAGGTCATTCACCAACGGATAGAAATCTGTGAGACTTAGTCGGTCAAAGAACAATCACTGACCGACTAGTTCATCAACTAGTCGGTCAGCCAAACAACGTGGACCGACTAAGTGAAGATCTGAGAAGAGATAGAATTTCAGACCTAGAAATCTAGTCGGTCCAAGAAGACTGTCTGACCGACTAGTTTCACAACTAGTCGGTCAGCCAATGAACGTAGACCGACTAAGAGCAAAAAGACTTAGTCTGAGTACAAAGTGACTTAGTCGGTCCAAGAACAAAAGTTGACCGACTAAATTGTCAACTAGTCGGTCACCAAACGTTCTTAGACCGACTAACGATAAACAGTAGCTTAGGAGAAATTTAGAGTGAACAGTAAGTCACAACTAGTCGGTCAAAGAAGCATCACTGACCGACTAGTTCACAAACTAGTCGGTCGGTGAGTCAACGTAGACCGACTAACTGTAAACAGTAAAGTCCATGAAATTAAGGAATCAAACTATTCGGTCCAAGAACAGTTGCCGACCGACTAGATCACCATCTAGTCGGTCAGTACTTGTTCTTATACCAACTAACATGCACATACAAATCTGAATCGAAGCGCGACGCTTCGAGGAAGTTAGAATGAACTTGTGCAAGGATCCTAGAGCTACGAAATGAGCGTAATGAAGATATAGACGTAAGATATACTCAAGGCTTAACAATCTATCAATCGAAACTAAAAGACTATAAATAAAACCTTAATAAACGGTCTTCGAGAGCTTCGATTGAATCTTCATAACTTCCAAAGCGTCGCAAGAGCTTCAACGAAGCTTTAGGCATGAATATGAGCTTTGGAAAGTGTTGAGATGTCGCTTTGAATGTTCTCGTGAAATTGGCGACGATCTCCAATACTGCGCTCACAAATTGTTAGTTCATGGATTATTTATGTTTGCTCATCATCAAAACCAAATCCGGGGAGTCCAATATTCAACAACTACGTCTTGATAATACGGGAGAATTCACTTCTCAAGTCTTTCAAGACTATTGCCGAGCAAGTAGCATCGAAGTTGAACGTCCAGTAGCACATGTTCACACCTAGAATGGGTTAGCAGAATCTCTGATAAAGAGACTGCAACGGATTGCACGTCCATTGCTGATACAATCACAGTTGCCTGTTAATGCTTGAGGATATGCCATATTGCATGCCGCATCGCTTATAAGAATATGGCCCTCTGATGGCCATACTTTATCGTCGATGCAGCTAGCGTATGGTGCACCTCCAAATATCTCTCATTTGAGAGTGTTTGGTTGTGCAGTCTTCGTCCCCATTGCACCACCTCAAAGGACCAAAATGGGTCCACATCGTCGTTTGGGTATCTATATAGGGTTTGATTTACCCTCTATAATTAGATATCTTGAACCCCTGACGGGTGACACATTTAAGGCACATCTTGATGACTATGAGTTTGATGAAAATGTTTTTCCAAAACTAGGCACATAGTCTAAGAAGCCAGAAGCTTCTGAGACCATTTCTTAGGACACAAAGACTTTGTCTCATTATGATCTGCGCACTAGTCAATGTGAAGATGAGATCCTGAAGATCTTTCATCTTCAGAATACATTACATTTACTACTGGATAATTTTACTGACAACCAGAAGATTGTCAGATCACACGTCCCTGCTGCCAATACGTCAGCTAGGATTGACATCCCCAAAGATAGATGCAATCCACCGGCAGCAGATTCGGTTGTACCTCAATTGAAGAGAGGACGCCCATCAGGTTCGAAGGACAAAGCTCCTCGAAAAAGAAAAAATCCTGGAGAAATAAAAATGAACCCTGCAAATGATGCTGAGCTCAGACCAGCTACCTATCCACTCCTACATTCCCCTGAGGGGGAAACTATATGAGAAACATCATTACATTTTGTACGTACTATGGAGGTACTGGACAGAAAAGCACTGTCGTTGATGACGACTTTGCGTTCAATATTGCCGTGTACGTAGCTGAATACGACGATGACATCGAACCACGATCTCTTGCGGAATGTAAACGCAGAGATAATTGGCCAAAGTGGAACGAGGCAATAGGAGTAGAGCTAGACTCACTCTTGAAATGCGAAGTTTTTGGACCAGTAGTCCAAACACTTGAAGGTGTAAAACCTGTGGGGTTATAAGTGGGTTTTCATTAGAAAAAGAAATGAAAATAACGAGATCGTACGCTACATAGCACAGCTTGTAGCACGGGGATTTTCTCAACAACCGGGGATAAATTATGTTATGGATGCGATCACATTCCGATTTTAATTAAGCCTATCATCTCTGGAAAGCCTAGAAATTCAGCTCATGGACGTTGTGACTGCATATCTATATGGCAATATAGATAAAGATATCTATATGAAACTTCCTGACGGATATAAATTACCTTCAGAGCTAGCAGAGAGACCTCGGGACGTCTACTCTATAAGGCTTCAAAGATCATTATATGGTCTTAAGCAATCAGGTAAAATGTGGTATAACAGGCCGAGTGATTTCCTTGCGCATCAAGGTTTCACCAATAACGAAGTCTGCCCATGTATCTTTATTAAAAAATCGGGAACATGATTTGTTATAGTCGTCGTTTATGTGGACGACTTAAATCTCATTGGATCTCCTGCAGAGATCGCTGAGATATCTGCAAGCCTAAAAAATACTTTTGAAATAAAAGACCTATGCAAAACAAAGTATTGTCTTGGCTTACAGACGAACACCTACGTGGTGGTATCCTGTTACACCAATCCACATATACAAGGAAATTACTGAAAAAATTCCTAATGGATAAATGACATCCCCTAAGTACACCAATGATCGTTAGATCCTTGGATATACATAAGGACCCCCTTCCGTCCGCTGGAAGAGTGAGATGAAATGTTAGGTCCTGAAGTAACTTACCTTAGTGCCATTGGAGCACTTCTATGTCTGGATAACTGTACGCGTCCCGATATATCGTTCTCAGTGAATCTTCTAGCCAGATATAGTACAGCGCCCACAAAGCGCCACTGGAACCGAGTTAAGCAGCTTTTGTGTTACCTCCAAGGGTCAATTGACCTGGGATTATATTTCTCTAACGGTGAATCTCCCACTTTAATTGGTTATGCGTATGCAGGTTACAGGTTTGATCCTCACACCGAGAAATCATAAAATGGTTTTGTATTCACCTACAGTGGTTCAGCCGTCTCCTGGAAATCTGTGAAGCAAACCACTACAGCAATCTCTTCCAACCATTCCAAGCTCCTCGCGATCCATGAAGCAAGCAAAGAATGTGTATGACTTCGTTCAGTCATTCATCACATCTTAGTGACTGCCAACTTGAAGACTGGTGATCTTGAGCCAACCACGAAGGACAATGCAGCCTGCATAGCTCAAATACAGACTGATTTCATCAAGGGCGACAAGACGAAGCACATATCTCCTAAGTTCTTCTGGACGCACGACCTACAAGAGGAGAAGCAAGTCGAAGTACATCAGATTCAGTCTTGTAATAATTTAGCCGATTTGTTCACTAAGGCTCTGCCTAGATGTACTTTTGTAAAGCTTGTAAAAGGAATCGGGATGAGACATCTGAGAGACCTACAAGCCTGAAGCTTGTACGAATCAGGGGGGAGTAATCTGTGGGTTGTACTCGTTTTCCTTAAGACTGTTGGTTTTTCCCACTGGGTTTTCCACAGCTAAGGTTTTAACGAGGCGAACACGTTTACTCTGGATCCAGAAGTATCCACCCAATTAGCATCATGAATCGTGAAGCATTCGTATGCTAAGTCCAATGTAATGGATAGATAATGGGGAGTGTTATGAGTAAGGGAGACTTATGGTCTCCCCTACCTCTTTATCTACCATAACACCCCACTACCATGTAGCGGGGTGAACCCTTGAGCTACTAGGTGTAACCTCCTATACTATGAATGAATAAAAGGATACCATGAGCTATTGCCATAGTTGCTCTTTATCGAAACAATATAGCGGGAGGAACCCTTGAGCTACTAGGTGTAACCTCTTATACTATAAATGAACTAGTCATAACCCGTGCCCGTGGGCACGGTGCATTTAAGATTTTTTTCCGCGAACACTTTGTCCCCCAAAAAATATTTCTACAGCCAAAATTTAAAAGAACAACAAATTAGCGTAAAAAAATTTAGAGGCACGACCGCCTTCGGTAAGAAACAATAAATTTGGTGCTCCTTCGGCGCAGAACAACAAATTAGCGTATAAAAATTTAGCGGGCGCCTTCGACGCGGGCGCCGTCGGCGCGGGCGCCTTCGGCGCGGATAGGTTGGTTAGACCTCTGCTTGACGCCCAAAAAACTCAGCCCGCCTATTTGAACGCACATTCCCTGTATTTTTTTTGGGTTTCAATTTTTTTGGGGTCAGCCGAAATAAGCTCAACCGATATAAAGTTCTCTTTTGCATACTTGTAATTTAAGTTGCATATTTTTTGGGTTTCATTTTGTGTGTGTGTTTTTTGGGTCTCATTTTTTTGGTCATTTTTGAATGAAGAGTATTAAATGCTGATGGTGCCAATTTCAAAAAAGAAAAGCTTTTGTATTCTCCCAACAAATTTTCCCCCAGCCCAAAAAATTTCCCCCCAAAACTTGATGTGACATTGCCACATAGGACAAAGTTCAAAAACAGCTCTCAATTGTAATATAGATAAAAGGATACCATGAGCTATTGCCATAGTTCTCTTTATCCAAACAAAAACATACATATAAGCATGTCTCACATCCTCTGTTCTACTTCGTCTACTGTTTGTTCCTCTCCCACTCCCTTACACCCATCATTTCCATCCACTCTTTCTCTCTCTCATTTCTCTTTCCGTATATAGACGTCCCCCCCAAATCCTGCCTCTGTCGATTCAAAGCTCTCTCCTTTCGGGGTCAAACAACAGTTTCTCCCTCTCGTTCTCTTCCCCTCTCTCTCTCATGGCCGCTTCGACCCAGGCGAGTCTCCTCCTGCACAAACAACTAAAAGGTGACGGATCCGATCCAATCTCTCCTCTGATTTCTAGGGTTTGCAATTGCTAATCATCCGTTGATCGATTTCTTCATCAGATCTTATGAAGAATCCTGTTGACGGATTCTCTGCTGGCCTCGTCGACGACAGCAACATCTTCGAGTGGAGCGTCACCATCATCGGCCCTCCTGATACACTATAGTGAGAGATTCATCTCCTGTTTTGATTGATCGATTGATTGAGATAATGATAATTTGGTTGCTTGATTTTAGATTTTAGATCAGGTTCCAAAACTCTTATTTCGATTGGTTGGATTCTCGTTTTATTTGGAATTGAATGGGAATTGAATCGATCTTGGGTTTTTAAAGCTTGGACCTTGGATATGATGTTTTTTTTTCATCGGTGGTGTTGTATTCTGTTGAACATTATCAAAAATTGAGATATTTTTGGGTTTTTTTGGGGAAAGTTCGGTTCTTTTTGACCTAGATTGGCAACACAGTTTTGAAAACAAGGTGCCTATTCATACAAACCTCAGTTTCTATCGGATTTTGAAAATCCAAACAAGGCTCAGTTTCTTAAACCTCCCTTTAGGCCCCAGAGTCCACCAAACCCTGGTTTCAAACCATGTTACTGAAAACCAAACCATGTTGCCGAAAACTAAACCATGTTGCCAAACGGATAGTATTTAGTTAAGCTCATACTGAGTTGTAAGTATATCTTATGTGCTAGATGTATGCTAGGATCTCTCTTTCACATTTGGAATGCATGAGACTGATTTTATCATTTGATTTGGTTGATTCATTTGTTTTTGATGCAGTAGATGAATTTGTGCACATTTGTTTGGAGTTATTTTTACTCAATTGTACTTAGGGTTGCTTCAGTTCAGGGTTTGCATCTTCTGTGAATCCTTACAAATGGATGCACTGAGTAATTCAGTATCCACAGCTTCCTGACTCACAATTTGGTGCGTCCTGATCCGCATTGAAGTATTTCTTCAATTAATGAAGATCAGTGGTTGAGGGCAACTCCTTTTGAGTGTTTTATCAATATTTTTGGCATTATCTGTTTCTGATTTCTTTTGGAACATCTTTTACTTTTTTGAGACTGGTAAGTTACTGTTGTACCTGTTATGTCTCAGAACATTATCTTGTAAGTAATGCCAGTATATGATTTGCATTCATATTCATAATGTGAAAAGCAATCCTTCATATGGAGTTTAGGCTTTGAGCTTCTAGAACTTTGAAAGAAGGATTACCCCAATTGTCATCGTGTTTTGTTTTCTTCTGTGCTGTTCTGTAGACATGATGAAAGCTGAATTATTCAGTTTGCACTCAAAATCATCATGCTTGCGCCTAATGTTTTTGCATTTAGGTTTTTTTTTTGGTGATACCTGTTTTTACTTTTTTCCCTTCTGCAGCGAGGGTGGATATTTTAATGCAATTATGAGTTTTCCATCAAATTATCCTAATAGCCCTCCCTCGATTAGATTTACATCAGATATGTGGCATCCAAATGGTTAGTTACTTACACAAACTTTGCCCTACTTTAACATGGATTCATAAATTCTTAATTTTATGGAATACCACTAAGGATGTACTGGTATTTTGTAACATGCAGTTTATCCTGATGGGCGTGTTTGCATCTCAATTCTCCATGCACCTGGGGAAGACCCAAATGGCTATGAGCTTGCAAGTGAACGTTGGACACCCGTGCATACAGTGAGTTTTTTGTTCACACGTGAATTTCATATATTCAGTTAGTTTCCAAAGCATACCTTCTGCTTTTGATGATATACGCGGATGGTATATATTAGAATGAGAAGTACTTTTGCGGTGTTTTACTGTATATTTGGGGTTGACAAATTTTCATTACCATGGCAATAAATGAACATTCAACATTGCTAGTTTCAGTTTAGAGCTCAGAGTTGCCTTATCAATTTATTGTGTATGCTCTTAGTTCAGGAAAAAATAATTACTAATTATAAAAAATTGTATTTTCAACATCATTAATTGTTGCTCTGAGATATTATCAGCTTAGCTGCAGCTTCCTATATTATTGTTATGAATTAATGTCATCATTTTATCCCACATTATTATTATTATTCAATTGAATCAACTTATGTTGAATTGGAATTTGGTTACTTCATTTTTCATTTATGCTATTCTTTTTAATTTAATCAAATTGATTATCTCTAATTTCTAGTTTGATGAGGATTCAGTCTACATCAGATTGCACTTTATGGATAAGTTTTTGAGTTAGTAATTTTTGAGTTATTTTCATTTAAATTTTATTAAAAATTGAGTTTTTTAGTTTTTTTTTCTTATTTTAGTAGTTCTTTAGTCCCAAATCGGCTGTGATAGAGGAGTGTGAGTCTAGGAAACTTATTTAAAGGTCTTGAATCTGTTTTATTTTTTTATTGAGTAGAAATTGATTAAAATTTGATGTGAACTGTGATTACATTATCCAAATCTTTACATTGAGAGTGCAAGAGTGAGCTTGATTGCATGGATGTGAGGTTTGAAAAACTCCTTGTGCGAGGCGTATGAGTCGGCAATTGTCAGATTTTTGGGGTGCGAGGAACAAACATTATCAAATCCTTAAATATTTTTTCCCAAATTCCCCATCACAACCCCCTTCTCGTCAATCATGTGTCATAGTTTTACGCATCTTATGCTATCCATCATCTAAAATAGGGGAGATGCTCCAATGGCATGACTGATCATGGCTTGACCAGCCGATAAGTCTAGGTTCTTTACAGATGGTCCATCTGTAGTTGATTTCTACCATGTCCATGCATGCATGTTAGCAGTTTTCCTTTCGAATGCTCATGCACAAATAATTTTCTTGATTCCATCATTGTCACAAGAGCATACTTGCCTTCTATCATAGACTTTAATTCTTTTTTTTTGGGGGGGGGGGGGACATTGTCAATGTGCATACTTGCCTTCTATATCATAGACTTCATTCTTTAAGGGAACATAGCTCGTAAGGTAATGGTCTAAAGCAAAAACAAACATGAGATAGGGGGTTTTAAGACATTGATCTTGTATTCTGATATTATTCCCTCAAATCTTTGTGATTTCTATTTATTCCTCTAGTTTATTTAGTTGCAACAAATCAGTCCTTCAAGTTGGTTTCTCATTGAATTGGGGAAAATATTTCCCTTCTCTAGAAACTTTCCATGTTATTCCTGTTATTGGCTTAGCCTTTGTATGAAAAATTAACAGCCCAACACATTATAATGTGTTTAATTTGGATGTTAGTATTCTTTAACCTAATCCCCCCCCCCCGAAAAAAAATAAAAATAAAAATAAAATAAAATAAAAATAAAAATAAAGACCAAAAAACAAACAAAACAAAACCGTAGCCCTCCCATGTGACCCATCTCCTTGACTTAACCCATGAGCAGTCATACACAATACATATATCATTAAATAAATCATTCGAAACTGGAACCAGACATAATCCTTACCTGAATGCAAACCTGAACTGCACTGAGAACTCATCTTACTTAACTTGCGTGAGAATGTAAAGAGAGGAACCTGAATGTAAATAGAGGAATCCGAGCTCTCTCTCAGGCTTTTTCTAACCCATATCGGACCAATTATTAGACTCAGTCCTCCCAAAATCTCCTCCTTATTTTTCTTCTCTTTTTACATCACCCCTCTAAATCCAACAGTCAAGTTTGTTTCCTAATACCCAAATCCATAAACAAATTGAGCATTGCCAATTCAAGAAGCCAAACCAAACACCATCGATCTTATCATCTCCCCTAACCCAATACCCAGTATTGAAATTTCAAAATTCTGAGAGCTTGGGTAGAAGACCATACTTCATCATTTTGACCACCGTGAAATTTTTTATATTCGAATACTTTGAAGAAGGTGGACAAAAGGAAAGGATCAGACTAGAGGTTTCATGATGCTCCCCATTACAACAAGGAGCAAGTGCATGTGGAAACTACACAAATGGACTGGTTTTAAGCCTATAAGACTTTTTATGAGATTGGTCATCGGAATTTTGGGAGCGGTTTTGGAAATTATGGGAGCTATCTGTGGCAATTGGAGCAATGTGAATGTGGGAATGGCAGCAATGTCAGGTCCTTGAGTGGAGATAATTGCCAGGATCAGAGAAAAGGAGTAGTAAATTGTATCTTTTAACTCAGTGCAGTATTGAAATTGGCTATTCACAGAATCACAGCTAATGCTTAGGGAATAGTGTTAGTATCTTCATGTGTAAACAAAAACCAACTATAGAAGACAAGTTTTATTAAATATATCAATGCTGCTTTTGCATTAATTCCTCAAATCTTTGTGTTTCTATTTGGTCCTTTGAATAATTCGGGTTATACCAAATTGGTTCCTCTAGTTAGAAACAAAGAATTCATTTGAGTCCTACCAAATTGGTCTATCTGGTTCATTTCTAATCTTATTAGAGAACATATCCCTTTAAAAACTCTACATGTCATTTGTGGTTTACCTTCAGCATATTCTTAACAAACTACATCACTCAATACGTATACATGACACATACACATCTTCTTTAACTCTATGACCTCTAACCACAAGCCGAGTGCACTAAACACATTTTATTGACTCAAACCAGTATCCATCAGACCCAAAACCGAATCCAGTGTAACACATCTCATTAATCAAATCCTAACACAGACGTGAACTAAAAGCTAACTGAAAAATCAAATCTTGCTTAACTTGGGCGAGAATGTAAAGATAGAAACTTGAGCAGTTGGGCCCTATGACTTCTCTTTCTAAGCGCTTTTAACATTCACTTATTCTTCTATGAAAACTGCAGACAAGCTCCCTTCTAACCTATGAATCCCTTCTACTTTTTCACAAACAAAGCAAGCAAAACTAATTGAATGAATTAAATCAAATGACTCTTTCTCTTCCCCTCACCCAAGAACCAAGCCTCATTACCTCCAAATTCCGAGGAGCTTTGACAGATGACTTGAATGCATATACTTTGACCACCGTGATTGTTAATATTTTGAAAGATTCAAAGGTAGAGTGCAAGAAATGACCGGCCTGGAGAATTATGGATGCGACCTATCATATCAATGAGCGAGTAGTGATGTGAAATAACCAAATGGATCAGCAGATTTGTGCTATTAGACTGGTTGTGAAATTGGTGTTGGGAATCATGTGAGCTACATGAAGAATTGTTGCAACGTGAATGCAAGATGGTAGCAGCAACAATGTTTTAAGTAGAGAGAACTATCAGAAATACAGGAAAGAGGATAATTAACTCTTAGCTAAGTCTAGAATTGTAATTTCTTCTGTTTTAAGTGGAGACTATTGTAAGGAACCAGTGTTCTAAATATCGGATATCGGTCGCGTATCGACTTGGAAAATTTGATATCGGATTGCGGATATCGGGGATATATCGAGGATATTGACTAAATATCGGAGTGTTATATCGAAGGCTAATAAATGATGGTATATGCAAGTATAGATGTATCTAAGAAGATATAAACTATACAAACTCAAATAAAAGTATGTTTTTGTATACTTAGCTCATTACATGTGACTATAGCCATTCACCCGATGGAAAATTTTTTTATGTAGTCACGAACCAACGAACCAAGCGAGTATAATACTTACAAAATATGATTTTATATTACATTAATTAATCATGCTATCATTTTAATAACATAACTACGTTGTTAACTATTAAGCAAAAAGTAATTAACACTTTAACAGCTATTATACAAAACTCCTATTCATATTACATTAATGGGAATCATGAGATGACAATTTTTAATTAACTATCATAACAAATGAGCCACAACAGTGAAATAATATCATAATAGAGCTATAAAATCAACTGAAAGTCTGAAAGTTACGAAAAATCAGCAAGTTATTATCACCAAGGCATTTATCCACGAAATTCATTTCACCAAGATATAACATTGTTTGCTAGCATATATCATGTATCAATTTTTCTGACAGTTAAAATTACCTACAGATTTGAGAGCGAAAGAGCAGGAAAGCGTCGAACAGTCGAAGAGAGAAAAGAAGATGTCGATTGATTCACTGATGCATCGATTGCAAACTGAAGGCTGAAGCAAATAAAAGAGCATCGACTGCAAATTGAAGCAAATAAACATCAACAAAAAATAAAAAAAAGGAACTGATCAATCTTATGCGAAGGCACCAAACTGAAACTGATAAATCCTAACCATTGGACTTAGGTCGAAGATAGAGAGCTGCGTTGTTGATCGAAGAGAGAGGGAAAGTTGCATTGTCGGTCGAAGAGAGAGGGATCGATGAAACTGTCGGTCGAAGAGAGAGGGATCGATGAAACTGTCGGTCGAAGAGAGAGGAAGAGCGGCGAAATCCAAGTGAGAGAAAATTAAGGCTTTTCATCCTCTCTTTCATGACTTTGCCCCTTTATTTGCGGGTATTGGGTCGGGTAACGAATTACAAACCTAACTAGCCACGGGCCCGCTAACCCAAAAATCAAAAAACAAAAAAAACCAAAAAACCAAAAAACCAAAAACTAAAAAGTCGGCCGATATTTCAAAGCAAAATATCAGCCGGTATATCAGCTACACAACCAATATTGTGGCCGATATCGGTGAAAAATCGGAAAACACAATTTATCACCCTATATCGTATCGCTCATGTCTAATTTCTGATATCGCGGTCGATATATCGGATGTCGGTCAGATATTTAGAACACTGTAAGGAACAGAGGAAATCGGATATCTAGCTCTTAGCTAAGTTTAGTATTGTAATGTCTGTAGTTAAGGGCCTGTTCTTTTACCCGATTCCTAAGGTGGGAATCTCGTTTTTGCACTGTTCATGGTCAGAGAGATGGAATCCGGCTTGATTTGCTTACAGCCTGTTCTTTTGGCACTCGAAATTTGGAGATAAAATGCAGCCGTGGCACTCAAATTTGAGATTCCTCTGCGCCTGCAACAATCCGAGCTACACTCTCGGATTACAAAGGATTCCTATGTTTTGTGGGCCCCTCCTCACTCCTCCAACCAATCGGCTGCTCTCTTTTTTTTTTTGCTTTTGGTTTGCTGGAGGCGTGAAATGACATGGCCCCATAATATAAATGCATTTGATTAGTATTTTTGCACATCAGTTAATTATTTTAAGGGTTAATTAGGTAATATATTATTTAATTAATTAAGTTTTAATTATTTATTTTAGTTGAGTGGACCCTACCCCACTTTTCACCTCCAACTTTCTTCAGACAAAAGAACAAACTACACGAAGTGGACCCAACCTCAACTTTCCAACACTACAATCCAACCCCACTTTCCAACAAAAGAACACACTACACACAAATTTCTCTCTCATCAGATTCCCAAATTCTAAACTTTCCCAATTATACTTTCCTACAAAAGAACATGCCCTAAGCTTCAACCTTAGTCATTAGGATGGACTATTAACAAGGATCAAATTGGGTGAGAATGCTCGGGTATGGGGCCAGGTCTTGTTAAAATGGTCAATGCCCGATATCTTGGATTGCATCGATGATAGAAATGATAACGAAGAATTTGGTATAATAGCTTAGGTCACCAGGCATGCAGGGACTTGTTTGGTGCATGAGGACATCTCAATATATAAGTGGAATTGTTTGGTGCATGAGGACATCCCAATATAAGTGCTACGTTTTTATTCTTGATCTTGTAATTTACCAATTGTATTATGGGCAACAAGAAATTTTCGGGCATCTGGTCTTCTTTTCAAGTGTTTGGGGCTGACCTATGTTCCATATATTTATGCTAATGAAAAGATCGGTGCAATATTACAGGTAATCTGATTGGTGATTACACTTGATCTTATTTAAGTACCTTCTCATATTGAGTTATTTAATATGGGCTCACCGATTTTTAGTTGGGAGGGTTTGCATGCCATGAAGATATTATCGTCAATTTAGTGTCTTTTGCCCAAACTTCCCTAATGGAGCCTGATTTTTCATGCAAAAGGGGTGCCCTGTTTGTGTGTTTTTGAGTGTTTTGATGCCTTTTCTAAAGGAAAATTTTACTGAAATGTTTTTCAGTCAGTGTGAAATGACTTGGCCTACTGCTTCGGACCCTTTAAATTCCCTGATTCTTGAATTGTATTCTCTCACTTTACTTTATCATCAGTCATCAGTTGTGCCAACACTTCTGAATTAACTAAAATTTACTTGTAATGTGAAATACATTCATGATAACATTCAGTTTAAAATGACATCTCAATTTTGTACTCGAAATGAGTAACATATTTGAAATTCTATTAATAGAATACATGTACGAAACATTATTATATTTGCACTTAATTCGAAGATCTTCACTAAATTGATTAAAAAGTATAGTTATCAATATTTACATTACATGATACGTATCTTGCGATGCGATCGATTTTAAGGGATTTTGATACGATACATATTAGACGGTCATATCAGACAATGTAAATATCTTATGATATGAATCTCATATTGGACTGATATGATATATATACAACAAATTTTATATTAGTGAAAAATGGACGTCAACCAGTCAATGAGGAAATTTCCATCATTGGCTAGTGTCAAAACCCTACTCATTGGCTAGCGTTAAAACCCCACCTTTTCTATTTTTCCTGATGATCGGATCTATTTATTTTAATTTTCATGTTTTAAAATCCTAAATCATCAATTTTAAAGTGAATTCAATGGGTTTTACTTGTTCATCCACTTATAGCAAATTTAACAATTTTGTAATAACAAAACTTTTAGTAACGTCTAGATGAATGTGTACAATCTATTAGGTTCATTTGAAAATTGGTGGTTTGGGGTTTAGTGGTGGGGGATCCTGAGATAGCAAGCTGAAACACTTAGGTGGGAGGTGAATAATGTTTTATAAAAATTTACAAAAATTCTCTCACTATCCTGCTTAAGAGTTCAAATAATATTACCTAAATGAATCTTAATCAACAATATAACTTGTAAATAGTAATAACAAGATCAATTTTCACTTTCTTCTTCTAACTGGAAGATTAGTACAACTTACCCACTAACCACCATGTTGTGTATGGATCTAAAACACTCGAACACTCGAGCAACATCTCATTCATTGAGAGAAATCTTTTCACAACTATAAGTGAGAAATACTTACAATCTTTGATGAACAATTTACCTATGGCCTCGTTGAAGCACGTGTAATAGTGAGGCTATAAGAGGTCTGATCTCTTGAAAAAACTGTTGCAAAACTGAGATTTGAGATCAAAAAATTTGGTCAAGAAAATGATTGATAATTAATGAATAAGAAGACCAAAAGAGAGGATTCTTCTAGACAAAGACTTTTGAGCACAAAAGAGAGATTTTTCAAAAAATATAAATTTTCTTGATATCAAACTTTTGAAATTTCGTCTCTATTTATAGAGTGAAAAATGTGTTAAACAAAATACCAAAAACACTCGCAAAACGGCTACAAATGGATAATTTACGTTAATCCTGTTTTGGCTAATGGCAACTTTCTAGTCAACTAAAGTAAACTAATTAGTCGACTAATGGCTTAGATAGTCGACTAATTGGAAGACTTAGTCGACTACTCATTCAGTAAGAAAACTGCCAACATTCGATTTGGCATCTAGTCGGCTAATGTTCTCGGATTAGTCGACTAGTCCATAGGTTAGTCAACTAATCTTTGAATTGAAGTCGACTAGTTCTGACATACTGACATCCATATGTTTTCAATTTTTTAGTCGACTAGGGATATTTTTGATCGACTAATAAGTTAAAAACAATGTTTTGGCCATAAAACTTAGGAAAGATTTTCAAAAACTTTTCAAATCTTTTTCAAACTTATTCTATGGTCTCCTATGTGAGAGAGAGAGATCAACAAGGCTTTATGATGGGACGCTTGATGGGACACGGGTTTATTCCCGAAGGAGAACCCGGGTCCAAGGCCCACCCGCAGGTTAGCCCGCTAGCCGGCCCAAACCCGCAACCGCGCGCACGCCTCCCTTGGCCAAAAACCCTAGTTTGTTTATTTATACGGGGAGTTAGCCGTCGTTAGGGTTTATGCTATTATTTGGATATTGGAGTGATTTCATAGTTTAGACGAGTGCGGACGTCTATTGGTGTCTTGGTAGGAGATTACACCTTTTGTATTCAATTATCTTGCTTTTGTTACTTTATTTACACTTTGATTATCAAATCGTTGGATTTCTCTTTTCGGATCTATCAATTTGGTATCAGAGCACGTGACGATCCATGGCGGCGCCGACGACGAGATCGAAGGACAAATTTGCCGCCAACGACGAGATCGAAGGACAAATTTGATACCTTGGAGGAGAAATTCAATGGCGAAATTGAAGGGGTGAAAAGATCGTTGACGGGAAACGAGGAGGCGATAAGGTCGTTGACGAATTCCATCAAGACTTTGGCGGCGAATCAATCAAGGCACGAAAAACAATTTGCGAAGTTCATCCTCCAATGGTCGACTAGCAACCGCGGCGAAGGAAACCCTAAATCGACATCAAAGGCGACACCTTTGAAGAAGGGAAAGGAGAAAGAAGAGGTTTTTGACCCCGATCGTCCTTTTGAGGAGGAGAAATTTGAGGAAGATGAAAGCGAGGAGCCGAAAATGGGTGATTATCGCGAGGAGGTGAGGCGAAGGGCGGTGGGAGCGCAGAGGGGGGGCGGCCCTAGCCGCCCCTTTCAGGCGGCACGACAGGGGATTGAGGGGCGGCTGACCCCCCAAAATCAACCAGGGGGCCGGCCGCCGTCGGAATTGGGCGGGGGTCCTTCCCCCACCCTCGGCGAGGCCCGGCAGGGCCGACGGGACCCGCCGGCCTTCGGCAGGGTCCGCCGACCCCGGCAGACCCTCGGTAGGGCCTCGGGGGGTTTTCGGGGGCTTCAGGGCAGCGGCGAGCTGTAGAGGCCCAATTTTCGGGCAGAACGGAGCATATTTAGCGCAGACCGGACCCCCGTGGCTTGCCCGGACAGTGGCGAGGCCCTGAGGAGCACTTCCAGGACAGATCTGAGTGAGAGGGACCCAGGCCGGGAGAGGGCCAGTATTACGGATGAGGACGGGGTAGAGACTATTATGACGACGGCGGGGAAGGCTACGAGGCTGAGTTTGGCGATGATGCCGGATGTGATGACTTTGAGGGCAGGCGTGGAGTTCCCTGAGGAGACTATTGGGGAGGCAGAGGAGAGCCACCGCAGCATTACGAGACCCAGGACGAGAGGCGACATCACTATTGCCAGCCTTGCCGACCAGAGGGGAGGCCCGATCAGGGACACTTTGGTGGGGACTGCAGGGTGCGGAAGTTGGAGATGCCTCTGTTCAGGGGAGAGGATCAACATGCCTGGCTGTTCATGGCGGAGAGGTACTTTGTTGCACACCGCATGACAGATGCTCAGAAGTTGGAGACATCCTCTATTTGTATGGAGGGAAGAGCTCTGGGTTGGTACCAGTGGAAGGAGAGGAGACATCCGATTCGTGACTGGGAGGAGCTGAAGGACCTAATTCTGGAGAAGTTCAGGGATCCCCGCCTGGGGAACCTTCATGAGCAGTTATACGCCCTCAGGCATGATGGACCAGTACGGGAGTACATTGAGAGGTTTGAGACTTTGGCAGGGAGAGTATATGGTGTTTCAGACGAGTCACTCGAGGGCACCTTTCTGAAGGGGCTGAGGCCCAGCCTTCGAGCCGCAGTGAGACCCTACAAGCACAGAGGGCTTTCCGAGGTCATAGAGATGGCGCAGTTGGTAGAGGACTCTCAGACCGAGGAAATGAGAGTCAGGAGCAGCTATAGTGGCCAAATACAGCGGGGCACCTCGTCTGGAGCTGGAGGAGCCGGGACCACCACGGGGCGGGCCAGACGAGCAGGGAGAAGACGGGAGCGAGGAGTAGCACTACCCCAGCATGAGGACAGTTCAGAAGGATGTCAGGTGCTGAGATGAGGGAGAAGCGTCAGAAGGGCTTATGCTTTCGATGTGACGAGAGCTTCACGCCAGGTCACATGTGTGCGGGGCGCAAGTTACAGGTTCTGCTGTTGGAGGATGACGACGTAGACGAGGACGTCGAGGACGAGAGCGCTGAGCAGGAGGAGGAGCCCGAGGGCCATCAGCTCGACGTGGCAGAGGTGTCCCTTAACTCCGTGGTAAGGTTCACACCGAACCACACCATGAAGTTGAGGAGAGATCGGCGAGCAAGAGGTGACCGTGCCGATTGATAGTGGGGCGACCCACAATTTCATCTCCAGGAGTGTGGTGGACCAGCAGGGACTGCAGCTGACCGACTGCGGGAGCTTCAGTCTGATGATGGGGATGGGGATGGAGAGTAGTTTGGGGGTCTGCAGGGGGTTGGTGCTGACCCTACAGGGGATACAGGTGAGGGCAGATTTTCTTCCTTTGGACTTGGGGAGCACAGATGTCACCTGGGCATGACATGGTTGCAGACGCTGGGGGAGATGACGGTGAACTGGAAACTTCTTCGGATGGAGTTCCAGGATGGGAGGAGAGCGGTCATCCTACATGTGCATCCCAGCCTTTGCAGAGTGGTAGTGTCACTGAAGACCATGCTGCAAACTTTACAGACCGAGGGAGGAGGGTACTTGGTTGAGTTGTACACCTTGACAGAGGAAGGAGGCGCAGAGACCAGTGGGGAGCATACCGTACCGGGAGAGGTGCAGCAGATGTTGGCGCAGTTTGAGGAGATCTTTCAGGAGCCTTGGGGTCTGCCACCGCCGAGGGACCATGCGCACGCCATAGTACTACGAGAAAGTGTTTCCCCCATCAGTGTCAGACCCTACTGGTACCCCCAGCACCAGAAGGACGAGATTGAGAGGTTAGTAGCTGAGATGGTGGATGCGGGAGTGATTCAGCCTAGTGTGAGCCCGTTCTCCAGTCTCGTGCTCCTGGTGAAGAAGGATGTGAGCTGGCGTTTCTGTGTGGATTACCGTGCATTGAATAAAGAGCCAGTGCCAGATAAGTTTTCCATACCGGTGATAGACGAGCTCCTGGACGATTTACATGGGGCAGCCTGGTTCAGCAAGATAGATCTCAAATCAGACTACTACCAGATCAGGATGCGGCAGGAGGATATGGCCAAGACGACGTTTAGGACGCATGATGGCCACTACGAGTTCCGCGTCATGCCCTTTGGCTTGAACGCACCAGCGACTTTCCAGGCACTCATGAACAAGGTATTCCGCTCATACCTGAGGCGATTTGTACTTGTTTTCTTTGACGATATACTAGTGTACAGTCGCACCTTGGAGGAGCACATGGACCATCTGCAGGTGATGTTTACGGAGTTGCAGTACCATCAGCTGGTGGCGAACAGGAAGAAGTGCTTATTTGGACAGCCACAGGTGGAGTACCTAGGACATGTGGTGTCAGCAGATGGGGTTGCAGCGAACAGGGGGAAGATCGAGGTGATGTTGGACTGGCCGCGCCCCACCATTCTCAGGGGGCTACGGGGGTTCCTAGTCTTGACAGGATACTACCGTCGGTTTGTAGAGGAGTAAGAGACGATCGCCTGGCCGTTGATCGAGCTACTAAAGAAGGACCAGTTCCACTGGGGGGAGGAGGCGACGACAGCTTTTGAGGCTCTGAAGAAAGCCATGACTACAGTGCCAGTCCTGGCACTACCAGACTTTACCAGGCCTTTTGTGGTGGAGGCGGATGCGTCAGGGCACAGGGTAGGAGCAGTGTTGATGCAGGAGCAGCGGCCCATTGCATACTTCCGCCAGGTGTTGACAGCTAGAGCCCGACTGAGGTCGGTTTACGAGAGAGAGCTGATGGCCATAGTCTTGACAATTCAGAAGTGGAGGCCGTACTTGTTGGGGCGGAGTTTCCTTGTACACACCATCAGCGGAGCCTAAAGTACTTACTAGAGCAGCGGATGGTAGCAGTGGAGCATCAGAAGTGGCTGCGGAAGCTGACGGGGTACAGGTTTGAGATCGAGTATCGACCGGGGCTGGAGAATAAGGCGGCTGATGCCTTATCACGGTGGGAGGAGGAGGAGCTGGCCGCACTAGCAGTGTCCGTACTTCAGGATTGGGGCCGATACAGCAGGAGGTGGAGCAGGACCATGAGTTAGCCAGCATACGAGAGGCTCTTCTGCAGGGGTCGACTGAGTTTTCGGGATATTCTCTTCAGGATGGACGGCTACTATATGGGGGAGACTGGTGCTACCGAGGACATCCGCATATCTACCGGCCATACTCCAGGAGTTTCACAGCAGTGCCGTCGGAGGCCATTCCGGGGTCCTCAAGACCTACTAGAGACTGGCAAGGGAGGTTTACTGGAAGGGAATGAAGAAGTAGGTGGCGAGGATGGTGGCAGAGTGACGTGTGCCAGCGTCACAAGTACCAGACGATGTCCCCCAGGAGGACTAATACAGCCGCTGTCCTTGCCAGATCGAGTCTGGGAGGACCTCTCCATGGACTTCATAGATGGGTTGCTGAAGTCAGGTGGATATACCGTCATATTCGTTGTGGTCGATCGCCTCAACAGGTATGTGGATTTTGTTCTGCTTCGGCATCCTTACAGTGCAGTATCGGTGGCAGAGGTATTTTTTAGGGAGATCATTCGTCTGCATGGACCTCCAAAGTCCATAGTCTCGGACCGAGTCAAGGTATTCCAGAGTAGATTCTGGCAGGAGCTTTTCAGGCTGCAGGGAACGGCGTTGAAACGAAGCACGGCTTACCACCCTCAGACCGATGGGCAGACGGAGGTGGTAAACAGGAGTGTGGAGACCTATCTGCGGTGCTTCATTTCGGATAATCCCAAGGAGTGGGCTCGTTGTCTGGCATGGGCGAAATACTGGTATAACACATTATTTCACATGGCACACAGACGACACCCTTCACGATTCTTTATGTCAGCGACCCCCCTCATCTATTGCACTATGGGCAAGAGTCTACACCAATTTCAGATGTGGAGCGATATTTGGCAGAGAGGGATCAGGTTTTGGAGGAGCTAAAGCTCCATCTGGCGAGGGCTCAGCAGGTCATGAATGCGAGAGCAGACTTACATCGCAGGGATGTGCAGTTCGCGGTGGGAGACATGATATATCTGAAGCTGAGGTCCTACAGGCAGCGATCCTTGGCGCACAGGAGGAATGAGAAGCTGGCACCGCGTTATTTTGGACCTTTCGAGGTTGTGGCGAGCAATGTATGAGGTATCGGCCGAAACCAATTGGTTTCGGCCGTATCGGACCGGTATCGCCCACCGGCGGTACGATACGCGCGTATCAAAATCGGTATCGGTGGTTTCGGGTTGGTATCGGTGGTTTCGGGTTGGTATCGGTAGTTTCGGGGTGAAACTTCCCAGTTTCGCCCGTCGGAGACAATGAAGGAGGACGTTCGAAGTAAAAAACAGAAGAAAAAAAATCAAATCAAGCAACAATGGAAAACACGTGAAAGAACAGTTAATTTTACCGTGAAAGAACAGAAAGCAATCTTGTGAATCTACAGTCAGCACACGTGAAATTACAGTGAAAATTGTTCTATAAGAGCAAGCAGAGCTGAAGAGAAATTGGTACGAAAATTTTAAGGGGAGAAAACTAACCTAGCCTTCGCAATCAACGTGCCAACAACCCAAGCTTTCGTAGTTGCCTTTATCGTCGCCTGCCCTAGCCGTCGTCGTCGCCTTCGCGTGCCCTAGACGTCGTCGTCGCATTCGCTTGCCCTAGGCTTCACCGTCGTTGTCGCCTTGTTGCCCTAAATCGATGGGAGAGGACGCCGCTTGGGGATTTCGACGCTGATTGGTGAGTTCGACGTCGTCGCTTGGGGATTTTGGCGTCGCTGCTTGGGGATTTTGTCGACGCTTGGGGATTTTGAAGTCGATGCTTGGGATTTTGTCGCCGCTGGGTGATTTTCGCGTCGCTGCTGGGTGATTTCGCCGCGGGCAGCAAAGACGAAGGGAATTGACGCTTGGGGATTACGCGTCTCACAGAGGTTAGCTTATTATAAGATCATATTCCAATTTTGCCCATAAAATAACATCAATTGACAATCATGCCATCATTTTAAAATCCACGGCACATAACTGATGGCAAACTTGTAAATACGTTGGTTAGTTTGTGCAAATATAAGGGCAATGCCAGCTGTCGATCACCCTTCAATTTTGCTAAAAACACATATTTACAACTTTGCCATCATGTGTAAACATTTTGAATCCACGGCACATAACCGAATGGCAGAACTGTAAATATTTTGAACCTTTTGAACGAAATGGAAAAGATGACCAGTTCTCTTGACACACACCATTTTGTTAAACCTATTCAATTTAATTACAAGTTTGCAACACCACATTAACTTGGGGTGGATGAATAAGAAAATTGTGTAATTTGAATAGAAAACTGTTAAAATTGTAATAAAATTTATGTAAAAATACAAAATTATTAGAAAAAGTTAGGAAAGTAAATACAGAAAAGTAATACTAAAGAGATTAAAATAATACATAAAATACTAATAATTTTAACAAATACAAATAAAATACTAGTAATGATAGAGTTTAATAAACATAGTAAAATACTAATAAATGCTAAGTACTTTATACTAAAGGAATACTAAAATAAATACAGAAAAATATGGAAAACACATAATAAATATAGAAAAATACATAAAAATCTTAAAAATAATACATGGACTCCTAAAAATACTATTTAAAATACATAATAAATACAGAAAAATTAGTTAAAATAGAAAATAAATACGAAAAAATACGCAAAAACGCATAACAAATATAGAAAAATACTTAAAATACACAATAAATCCTAAAACGCTATATGGACTTCCTAAAATACTATTCTTGCATGTTATTATTTAAGGAAACACATAATAAATATAGAAAAATGCTTAAAATACAAAAAAATCCTAAAAATAATACATGGACTCGTAAAAATACTATTTAAAATACATAATAAATACAGAAAAATTAGTTAAAATAGAAAATAAATACGGAAAAATACGGAAAACGCATAACAAATATAGAAAAATACTTAAAATACATAATAAATCCTAAAATGCTATATGGACTCCTTAAAATACTATTCTTGCATGTTATTATTTAAGGGATAATTTGTTAAACTGTTGTTCATGTAAATAATTATGTGATATGTAAATAATTATGTAAATAATTATGTAAATAATTATGCTATATGGACTCCTTTAAATGTTAGAAACTTAATTTTATGTGATATTTAAGTCGTTTATCTGCATGCTAAATTTTATGAGATAAAATTTAGTTGACATGTTTTAATGGTAATTCTATTTTGAATTTTCTTGCATATTATATGAAAATTCAAGAAAGCCTCTTAGCTTAGCCATTAAAATTCTTCTAAAACTTATGAGACGCATTTTAGATTGACATGTTATGTTTAGTAAATTAAAACAACTATTAAATACCTAATTCCTGATTAGGGTAGTCCTATTGCAACGATTATTATTTTAAGCGTTCTAATAATAATTTTGATAAAAGTGTACACTTTAAATTGTTGTAATGTGAATCTATTAAAATCCAAATACATGATTAGGATAGCACGTTGAAACAAATAAAACCTTATAGTTGATAAGGACTAATAAAAGTTATTAACGAATCATAATAAATTCGAATTTTAGGATTCAACTAGTTGATAGGATTAACTAGTTTTAATAAAAGCCTTTTAGTTGATGGCAAACATATGAATGATAAGTTTCCTTCAATGGACCATGATCCGGCTCAATGTGCTTGGCTAAGTTTGCTGGATCAACCTAGCTAGACTGGGTATAAGTGATCCTGGCTTAGTCAATTCCCTGACCGTGTTCCGCTGGACCGCAAGGACGCAAATCATGATTATGTGACACCGTCGACTATATCTAAGTCTAATACGTTAATAATCTTTTTCAAGATTAATCGTAATCCTTGTTATATGGTGCAGTAATTAAAATGTCTCGAAGAACTCCAAAGGAGAAGACGGTTGATATTGGGTGGGCTCACTGTAAAATGATCGCAGAAAACCATAGACAAGTAAGGTGCAACTATTGCCGGAAAGAAATGCATGGAGGCGTGTCTCGCCTTAAGGATCACTTGGCGGGAATTACCGGGGATGTGCTGACATGCCCCGAGGTACCTAAAGAAGTGCGTGAAGAGATGAGAGCGCACATATTTCAGAAGAAGGCCGAAAGGGTACATGCCAGATTTGAGAAGAAGAGGATAGAGGAGGAGATAAGGGCAAAGGAGACGGAGGCAATATCAGATGACTCAGATGAGGATGAGGATGACACCGAGGAGGCGAGGGACCTTAGAAGAGCTCTTAGAAGAAGTAGGCAAGAACTTGTCGAAGAAGAGATTAGAAGTGAGGGCAGAAGGATGTGAGCAGGATCGTCTGGGTCTGGAGCCCCTGGGCTAGCCAGATCGGGTAGTCGTGCCGGCCGAATGGCCGGTATGTTCGCGTGCGGTTCTGCTCGCGATGTTCAGCCAACCGGTAGACCAGCCGGCGCTCTCAGACCCGGTGCCGACCCTTTTTCTCAGACGAAGAAGGGTAAATCCCAATCAACCATAAAGAATACCTTTATGAAGAATGCCAAGGCCTATGTCGGTCGAGCTATGGCCAAATTTTTCTACTTCAACCACATCCCATACAATGTGACCAATAGCCCATATTACAGGCCCATGGTGGATGCTATTGCGGAATCGGGACGTGGCGTTGCTCCACCCACTGCTTGGGAGCTGTCACACACATACTTGGACATGGAGTTTGAAGAGATGAAAAATTATGTAGAAACTTTTCGTGTTCAGTGGGATGAGTACGGTTGCACACTGATGTGCGATGGCTGGACAACACAAAACAAAAGGAAGATAATTAACTTCCTTGTGTATTCGACCCATGGGACGGTGTTCCTGGACTCTGTGGATGCAACCAACCAATTCCAGAACGGTCCTTACATATTTGATCTTATGGACAAATATGTAGAACTAATAGGGGAGCATAGAGTAGTCCAGGTAGTTACCGACAACGGGGCAAACTACAAGTCAGCTGGGCAGCTGCTGATGCGAAAGAGACAGCATCTGTATTGGACCCCGTGTGCGGCGCATTGTATCGACTTGATATTTTCTGACATGGCAAAAGAAGTAGTCAAAAATATCGTCGCACAAAGTCAGATGGTAACAGGATTCATATACAACAAAGGATGGGTGCTCAGCTTGATGAGAAGAGAGACGTGTGGAAAAGAGTTGATCCGGCCCGCGATAACAAGATTTGCGACCCACTTCATTCTTTGGACTCTCTGTACGCGCACCGAGATGACCTGCGGAGAATGATCACATCCAGGGACTGGTCCGATAACTTTCCAAGGCTTAAACCAAAAGATAGGGAGGTTGGAAACAACGTGTACGATCTGATTCACGGCGACGAATTCTGGCAGACTATCTCTAGTGTCATCGCCGTATTTGAGCCCCTGGTGAAGGTTCTTCGAATGGTCGACAGCGATGATAAGGCCGAGATGGGGTATCTCTACGAGGCCATGGACCGTGTCAAAGAGGAAATTCGGAAGAATGTTGGTAGGGGATACAGAAAATGGTGGGACATGATCGACAAGAGATGGGATAAGCAGCTACATCAAGATATTCATGCTGCAGGCTATTTTCTGAATCCTCGCTTTCAATACACCTCCAATGCAACAAACGACAACGAGGTGCTGGTTGGACTCAGACGCGTGGTCGAGAGGCTTGAACCAGACATCTCGAAGCAAATTGACATTGACAGGGAGGTAAATGAAATTCGGATATTTTTATTTTGATATATGATTCGATGTGGCAGTTCACATTCTAAAATTATGATTGATAATTGTAGCTGGAGGCCTATAAGATGAGAGTTGGTTATTTCGGCTCCGCTAAGGCGGAAATGGCGATAACAAGGGTCACTCCAGGTATCTATATGGATCTTAGATTTCTATATGTTCCCCATAAAACGGTCCATCTTTTCTGACCACTGGAACTTGTTGCAGCTCAATGGTGGAATAGCGTTGGGTTAGAGCAAGCTCCAACGCTTACACGATTAGCTGTGCGTGTGTTGAGCCAAACTGTCTCGTCGTCCAACTGTGAACGAAACCGGACCACCTTCTCCCTCATTCACACAAAGACCAGAAACAGGCTAACAATGGAACACCTTAAAAGGCTGGTCTATGTGCATTATAACATGAGACTGCGACATAGACATGCGAGAAGGAGCGAGAAGGCCGATCACCAGCTGATCGATTTGGATCAGATTTTTCACGAGGATGATCCATTGGAGGAATGGACCAGGGAGACAGAAGACAGGGTGCTCGATGACAGAGACAATCCTTGGTTGGACGAGGCGCTTGCGGAAGCAGAACGTACACGAAGCAACCAGCCGCGGCCAAGTCACGCCCCTGCGAATATCACGTACAAGCGAAAGAAGGCAGCCACTCGGGCTCGGCACGATAGCGATGATGGTTCGTATCCCGATGACCAAGGTCCTACAGACGGAGGTTGTGGTGCGTCGGCATCCGTTCGCCCTGCTGAGAGACGTGGAGACCATACTTATGATACGCATGGGTATAGAGAGCATGATAGGCAGCACAGTGAAGAACGGGGGGACGATGCCTATGGTAGACACTCTGAATATCAAGGATATCAACGTGCTTCTGATTATTATGGAGGTTATGAATCTTATTCCGGTGGATACTCAGGAAGCCGAGGCGATTATTGCGCACCGTACAGACACTCTGATGTCTATGCTGATTATGATAGTCAATACAGGTACGGTCCGAACGCGACTGAGCAGTCCAGCAGTCAAGGCAGTCATGACACGCCTTTCATCGAGGAGAGCCGGCCCTCGGCATATGATAACATGATGATAGCTTTTTTAGGCCCGGAACAGATGCAGTATTCATATCCTCCATACTACCATGCACAACAGCCGGATGATGAGAACTACGAATGAGATTTTTGTATCTTTTTATTTATTTTCTTCATTTTTGTATCTTTTGATGTATTTTATTCAGCTTTTGTATTATGAAGGCAGATTTATGGTTCATCAATATTTATTGTTCTTTTATATCTATTAATTAGTTAATTGTTGTTACAAATGAGTAATGTGAACAAAAAAATAAATGGAAAATACATGAAAATAGTCAAATACATGAAAAATAAAAAAAATGCATAAAATACAGAAAAATACAGCAAAGTATCTCCGATACCGAAATACAGGAAAATACAATAAAGTATAAAATACAGGAAAATACTGTTAAATACAAGAAAATACAGTAAAATACAGCAAAGTATAAAATACAGAAAAATACAGGAAAATACAGGAAAATACAAAAAAATACAAAAATACAGGAAAATACAGGAAAATACAGGAAAATATCTCCGATACCGATACCGATACCGAAACGAAACTACCGATACGGACGATACGGACGATACCGAAACTTGCTTCCGATACCGCCGAAACGGGCGATACCGATACCGAAACCTAAATTTTGGGCAGAGCGATACCCTCTCCGAAACCGATACCTAAAACCTTGGTGGCGAGAGTTGGACCGGTGGCCTACAGGTTGAGATTGCCCCCAGGATCGGTTATTCATCAAGTGTTCCATGTATCGCAGCTCCGCCAAGCGATTGGAGACCACACACTATCCCCCACCCTACCAGAGACATTGTCGGCAGATATGGAGGTGAGGCTGGAGTCTGAGGCATTGAAAGGGGTGCGGCGTGGGACCGCTGGAGAGCGTCAGGTTTTTCTGCAAGGGAAAGGCTTGCCAGAGCACGAGAGCACGTGGCGATTTCCTGACTTCCACCTTGAAGACAAGGTGGCTCTTGGGGGGAGTATTATTGATGGGTCACAGGTTTATTCCCGAAGGAGAACCCGCGTCCAAGGCCCACCCGCGGGTTAGCCCGCTAACCGGCCCAAACCCGCAACCGCGCGCGCGCCTCCCTTGGCCAAAAACTCTAGTTTATTTATTTATATGTGGGAGCTAGCCGTCGTGAGGGTTTATGCTATTAGTTGGATATTGGAGTGATTTCATAGTTTAGACTAGTGCGGACGTCATCTATTGGCGTCTTGGTAGGAGAATACATCTTTTTGTATTCAATTATCTTGCTTTTATTTCTACTTTGATTATCAAATCGTTGGATTCCTCTTTTCGGATCTATCAATTTACTATGGAATCTAAATAAGAACTAAAATTACATCAAAAATATACTTTTTGCAATGAAGCTTCTTTGATGTAAGCTTGAATTCATTCTCCTTGTCTTGATTCCGTTGAATGCTATACTCGTTGAATTCACTTAACTTTGATTTTTTTTTACTTTATATCTGCACTCAAGATCATTAATACATAATATATTTGCTCATCATTAAAATCTACATTGGGGTGACTCAATATTCAACATATAGCCGATTGTCGAAAAACTTGGGGGAGGTGTTACTTGAGCTTGTCAAGAAGGAAATTTTCTGCTTGGCTGGCTTGCTGACTTCCATATTGCCCTTCATATTAACCAATTATATCATCAGCCAAATTTGGGTCCCGATAATTTTTATCTGGGTTTAATTCCCAGTTCTACTTTCTTCTTATTTAATGTTAAAATTAATATGTTTCTCTTTTTCTCAACAAATAAATCCGAATCTCTCCTTTTACCTCCTCACATGTTGCAATGCACATTAATTTTGTCGCCCCTCGTCTTTGCTTGCCAACCACATCATCCGTTGGTAGAGCTTGCAAAACATCATTGAGCTTCATCAACCCTGAAGGAATACCCATCTATCCTCATTATTTATTAAAGATAGCCCCTGACGCTTGATGACAGAGATCATGCCAACACTAGCAAAGCTCAAGCTGGCTCCTACCGCCTTTTGTAAATGTTTTAAACTTCTAGCATGTCTCTATATTTATTATTTGTTCTTAAGATTAAATCTCTGTATATTTTTGTGATACATTTAGTGATATGCATAATTTTCTTAATTATTGCAGAAATTAAATTATCTTATGATGCAGTATGCTATGATGTACAGTATAATATTTAGATAAAAATGATAAACAATATATATAGGCATAATTGGAGCAGAGCTAGAAATTTCTGAGATGTGCTTGTTTTCCATTTCAGTGTAATATGGTCCATATAAGAGATGGGCATTGGTTTTCTTCTTTACATTTTCTCATCATATTTTCCCCCTTCATTGAGTTCAAGCCTTCTCTTTTCCTTCCCTTCTTTTTTCATTTTTTTGGGGTTTGTGGGCCCTTGTTTTTTTTTTTTGCGAGAGGGGGGGGGGGGGGGGGGGGGGGTCCATGCTGCAATAATTGTGGCCATGTATGGATGTTTATTCATGGCTAGGTACTTCTCCAAAGAAGGTACTACTGAGCATGCAAATTGTTCCCCCATGTTTCTTCAATTTACGAATCCACAGGGTCCACTGGCACTTGTGCCAGCTTTGTTGGACTCCATGAATAATCCCACTCATCATGAGTGAACTACCTTTTCATTATGTACTATTCTTTACTTAATGTTATGCTTGATACTGAAATTATAGATATCCTCTCTATTGTTATATATAGAGTATCTTGGTGTATATGAAAACACAAAAATATAACTAAAAACTTTTCATTATGAGTTCTGTCCTCTTTATTATGCTGTTTTCTTTTGCAAACTAACTCTTTCCTTTTATATTTTACTGTGGTCTGTCTTCTTCTTTTTTAAAAATAATATAGTTTTGTAGGAGTCTGATGCGGACGCACCCTACGAGGCGGGCACGGGTCCAAGCGGGTCCCAAGGCGGATGGGTCACTTACTATCGGAGGCGTCGAAGGGCGGATTAGTCTTTTTCTTATGATATTTTATTCCTAGGTTTTCTCTATTTATATCTAGGGTTAGCCGTCAGGAGGGTTATGCTTATTGTGTGAAAAACATCGTAAGTGTCTTTTGTGAGGGTTTTAGACTTTGATCCGTTCATCAAAGTTAGGAGAGCGAGTTCCTCTCGAAAGGGCTCAAGTTATCTTGCTTTTAGTAGTTGTTTCCTCTTCAAAAACCAATAAAAATCCCATCTTTTCCAATTTTTAATCCTTTTCTTCGCTGATTTTCCATTGATACGATCCAAATCGTATCAAATTGGTATCAGAGCGATAGATCCAATGGCGGAAGGTACTAGATTCAAGACGGAGATGGAGGCGCTGCGAAAGGAGATCCGGGAAGAGGTCAGCAAAAAGGTGGGAGCTTTGGAAGTCACGGTCGAGATGCTTTCCAATTCCCAAAAAGAGATGGAAGCACGTTTGATGAAGAAGCACGAGGAGTTGGACGCCACTCAAGTTCAGATTTTGAAAATCCTTCAAAAACTTGAGGGGAAGGGAAAGCATGTGGAGATCGGAGGGGAAGGATCCGCGGCGGAGAATCATCTCACTAAGGTGGATGATCCAAAGTTGATGGCGAATACATCCGGGGCACCTCCGGGAACCAAAATCACGAAGGAGAGGGAAGATCTAGGGTTCCGGGAGGAGTCGTGGGTGGAGGACGTGCAACGAGAGCGGCGGCGGCGCGAAGGAGACCCCCTGGGGTTTCTTGCGGAGGCAAGGGGACGCGGCGGACAAGGCGGAGGCTTCCCGGAAGATAGGGAGAGCGGCGGCTGGGGGGGAACCCTAATTCCCCCCCCGCGCGGCCCGCTAGGACCCCCGCGAGGGCTCGGGGGGCCTCACGGCCCACCCCCGAGCCCGCGCGGGGGCCCAGGACGGCTGGGCGGGCTCGCGCGAAGCCCAGGAGGGGTCGCGCGGCCCGCCTGGGCCACACCTGGGCCTCGCCGAGTCCCAGGGAGGCCACGCGGCTTTCCCTGGGGCCGGTTGGGCCCCGGCGAGTGAAATTGGGGCCCGGGGGGGCCCAGTAAACCCCCCGGGTCAGTTTTTCGGCCCCCCGAGCACCGATCAGGGCCCCGCAAGAGGCTACCGCGGGATTTTTGGAGCTACAGAGGAGGAGCGTCAGAGGTGGCCCATGGAGGAGTATGCAGAAAATTTTGGGGGCCCGCGAGGGTTTCCCGAGGAGACCTACGGCAGGGGCAGGACCGAGTACGGAGGCCACAGAGCTCAGGGAGGAGGACACCCGACCATGCACCCAGACAGGAGGATGGAGAAGTTGAAGATGCCCATTTTTGAGGGGACCGACCCCGACGGGTGGATAGTGCGGGCGGAGCGGTATTTTCAGGTGATGCGAATCTCAGAGCGGGAGGTATTGGAGAACATCATCTGCTATCTGGAGGGACAGGCGCTGAGTTGGTACCGCTGGAGGATGTCCCGAGCCCCTTTTCGGACTTGGGAGGAGTTGTCAGCTTTCCTACTTGACCGTTTTCAGGCCAAACCGGGGGCAAATTTCTACGAGCAGTTGCTTGAACTACGGCAGGAGGGGACGGTGTTGGACTTCCTGGGGAAGTTCGAGGTGTTGGCAGGCAGGGTGAAGGGAGTGTCGGAAGACGTATTCTTGGGGGCATTTATGCAAGGGCTGAAGCCCTCGATACGAGCCGAGTTATGGATGCAAAGTCCCAGAGACCTAGAGCATGTGATTCGTCTGGCGTTGAGGGCGGAGGAGAAGCAGGCAGAGGAGCGGAGGATCAGAGGGTCGTGGGAGGCGCCACAGCAGAGGGTCCCATATACAGCAGCCGCCCCGAGACTACCGCCGGCCGCCTCAGCCGAAACGGGGGAGAAGGCAGGAGAAGCACGCCCTACGGGACAAGGGCGGAGGATGACCGAGGCCGAGATACGGGACAGGAGAGCCAGAGGGTTGTGCTTCCGTTGCGACGAGAAGTTCACCCCGGGCCATCGGTGTGCGAGCCGGTTGCTGCAGATCACTATCGAGCCGGACGAGGAGGAATACATCGAACCAGAGAAACCAGAAGAGGACGACCCAGGAGCAGTACCCTGATTTCCACCTTGAGGACAAGGTGGCTCTTTTAGGGGCGGGTATTGATGCGGACGCACCCTACGAGGCGGGCACGGGTCCAAGCGGGTCCCAAGGCGGATGGGTCACTTACTATCGGAGGCGTCGAAGGGCGGATTAGTCTTTTTCTTATGATATTTTATTCCTAGGTTTTCTCTATTTATATCTAGGGTTAGCCGTCAGGAGGGTTATGCTTATTGTGTGAAAAACATCGTAAGTGTCTTTTGTGAGGGTTTTAGACTTTGATCCGTTCATCAAAGTTAGGAGAGCGAGTTCCTCTCGAAAGGGCTCAAGTTATCTTGCTTTTAATAGTTGTTTCCTCTTCAAAAACCAATAAAAATCCCATCTTTTCCAATTTTTAATCCTTTTCTTCGCTGATTTTCCATTGATACGATCCAAATCGTATCAGAGTCTTTACTCTTTGAAGCTATTTTAGGTTTCTCTTTTCGTTTGACATTATTGAGAAATATGGTGGAAATTTTTGCAGTTTCTACATGTGTGTGAATAAGTCTATATTTAATGGTTCAACGCGCAATCTGTTTCAAACTGTTTCTGAGAAGTTGTACTCCATTTATGTTTTCTGGTCTCATGGAATTCTTTGTTTATTAGTAACAACTTGTTGGAAGTGTTTGAAATGCGAGCCCAGGTTTTAAGTTAAATATGTAGCATGTTTGGCCTCATTTGGAGGGATATTCTTCAGAAAAGTTAGAGTGCTTGTGTTTTGGTTTTTCCAGCATCATATTTCATATTTCTTTCCATTAGTAGTGAAAATGGTTACAATCTGCAGGTTGAGAGCATCGTTTTGAGTATAATTTCCATGCTTTCCAGCCCCAACGATGAATCTCCGGCAAATATTGAAGCTGCAGTAAGTACACTGATACTTTTCAACCTCATCATTTCTTTCCTCTCAGCCTGATTTTCTTTGTGACTATCATGCATCTTATTTATCTTAGCGAGCATTTTTGAATGCAAGCCAGTTTTAGGTTAATGTTGTGTTCTGTCTGGATTTAGGATATATTGTATTGTCATGCACCTAGATCTTGTTTAAAAGTGCTTTAATTGTAGATTTATATATTAGTATTTTACTCAGTTTACAGTATGGAGGGCTTTACTGTGTCTGCCACATTGGACCCATTTATGTGTTAGGGGGATGCAGAATTGCTCGCCATATCTTTTGTTTGACCTACAGATTTGTGTTTTTTCTGTTTATATTGGATATCGACATCTAAGTGTTAATCAATCGTCGTCATTTTCATCATATATTAAAATAGCGTTAAGCCATTATCTTTGGTAGTTCACCCAATGTTAGCCTGAAATCTGCACATTGGGCTTACCTGGTTTCTTGATCATCAAATTCATGGGTATTTTGGGGGTTTTTTGTGGTGGTGGTGGTGGTTTTCTTGTGTGTGTGTGGGTTGGGGTTTTTTTTGGGGGGGGTGTTTTTTTTTTTTTTTTTGGGGGGGGGGGGGGGGGATGCCTTAGCACTTTGTAGTTGTCAAACTGCAGGGAACCCTACCAAAATGCAACAACGCGGACAAAAGTAGTATCAACAACCTGAGACCTGCTAGCTAGCTATAGCCAACATGTGCACATCCTTACCCAAAACACTTGATGCGTCCTTTTCTAGTTGGAGCGTTGTGTTTTTTTTTGTTGATAAAATTCGAAGTGTAATGACCCGAAAATTCTAATAAATTGTGGGAATTTTCTCATATTTTTCCCAAGTTTTTTCTTCTTTTTCCTTTATTTTGTTCTTTACCTTCTAAATTCTCCTTTGGCCAGCCGCTGGCCCAAAACCCCAGACCTGCTAACACCCACTTTCTTTTCATTCTTAAAATTTTCTTCTTTTTAAAAACAAGCCAGCTAGCCTCCAAACACCAAACCAAAGCCCAGCCCACTCCCTTTTAAAATCCACCAGCTCAAACAATAACCCCCCCCCACACACACACACACACACACACACACACACACACAACTCTACAAAAAACCCAAGGCACAATAACAAACCCAGTTCTTTTCTCCCCTATTAAGCGAATCACCCCTTCATTTTTCCCAAAACAAGCTTCTTTTCTATCAACCACACACTCTCTCTCTTCGAAAAGAAAAGCAGCCGCCGCCTCTCCTTCGTTTTGAAAACACTAACCGCATTCTTCTCTCATCTCCTCACACGCAAACAACGCTGCCTCTATCCTCAACGTGGAATTCCTATCGGAATCGAACTCCTCCGCGATCTCTTCATGTGTTTTCCTTCTTTACACACACAAATATTTTTAGGGGTTTGATTCACGCGAAAATTATTTTATTTACTTTAAATTCTTGTGATTCAATTATTCGGATTTTTTGGAGTTTTCGGATTTCTCGGATTTCTTGGCCATGTCGGTGAACGGTAGATTAATTTTTCTCCAAGCTTTTCTATTTATTTCTCGGCCATGTCTGTGATTCAATTATTCGGATTTTTTGGAGTTTTCGGATTTCTCGGATTTCTTGGCCATGTCGGTGAACGGTAGATTAATTTTTCTCCAAGCTTTTCTATTTATTTCCCGTTTAATTTCTGAATTTTTGGAGCTTGAATTATGGAATTGTTGTATGCTAATTGTCAGGATTTCTTGGGTATTACGGGGATGTGATGATTCATAGTATTCTCTAAAGATTTTCGTTGGGCGAATATTTTTCTTTTTCTTTTCTGGGCACCATCGTCGTTGTGATGACCCTCGCTGTTGCCAGACACTTTCCTTTTTTTCGGTTAAAGTTGCTTGTCTCTAGTTGGCTATTGGGGTTGGGGTTTGCCGCACCCGTGGGTAAACTGAAATAGTTGCTCCAGGCTTTTGCCTGAAGTTGTTTTCTGGCATTGTCTGGTTGTTGGGCTAAATTGAGGGCTAAATTGGCTGGCTGAACGGTAGAACTGGGATGTTGCCATGCTACAGTTTTTTCTTTATCTGGGCTTTAGCCCTGCTTGCAGGTTACCTTGATTTGTGCTTTTTAGCCCTACAACAGCCCAGAAAAAGAAACAACAGTAGCATGGCAACACCCCAGTTCTTAGCCCTGCTTGCAGGTTACCTTGATTTGTGCTTGCAGGTTACCTTGATTTGTGCTTTTTAGCCTTAGGCCCCTGATGTTTGCCTTGTTGTTAATCGTTCGTGTGCTTTGGGGTTTCTTTGGGCCTTAGCCCTGTTGAGGGGTTTTCTGGGTTCCGGTCTTACGAATGTGTTTGTGCTTAGGCATTGCATCGGCTTGTTACTGATCCTGTATTTAAGGCTGCGGCAAATGATCTGCTGGTCTGGTAGACTGTGTCGAATTGTGAATCAGATCCCATATTCTTTCTAATTTCCTTGAATTTATTTAAAAAATTTTGGTTTTAAATTAATTCTTATTTTACTTAAATTGTTTAGTTTATTTCTTTAACTGTAATTAATTCGTTAAATAAGGAATTACCTTTTGAACGAGAAACTTGAATTGACGCAATAAATGACATTCACTTCTGATACTTGATACTATAACTGTATAAACCATATGTTAGTGCTATAATGTTTCATTTACGTAGTTCTTGTTACAAAATGACATTACATTGAAAAGCTCTTAACTAGTTCATATATCACTTGCTCATAATTTGATAATAGATGACTATGACCATAAGCGTGATCCAATTACGTGACCCGTAGTATACCAACGGTATGGAATATTGTACACTAAATTAATGCTTTTAATATTCTACATGCTCTTGGTATTGTTCATTGGATATTGTACAAGGTTGGATATTGTGTTTGTTCATTGAGTATTGTACACTGATTGCAAGTTGATGATGGGAACTAAGTGCTACATGGGATAATGTTTCACGGTACATTGGGGGCCACCTCATAGATCCATGAGAGCCACATCTAGAATCCTCTTCTCACGACTATATCTGAAAACCATTACAATATCAGATATAATATTAGACATGATACAAGACCTGACACATCAAACGTAAGACATGAAAACGTGACACTAGTAGTTACATGTCTATGAAAACCATTACATGAAAACAACGTGACAACAGTAGTTACATGTCCATGAATACCATACTTGACAATACTTGACACTGAATTAAATACTTAAATGACAGTACACTTGACTCATGGGGTTTTAAGGTAATTCATATTAGAGAGTACGTGAGCGGTTGGAACCAGGTTTTCGGCCCGTATCTGGGTGATCCTATCATGAATTTGTTTACCAAACGAGCCCCTTTCATGTATCTGTGGAGACCATCAGATGGATCCAGAGTCACCCAGCGTCACGCTCCTGTTTTTGTTCAGAACAGGTTGTTCACGACCGATACTTGTTATGTTGGATGGACTCGGCCCGGTGTAGCTCTCCATGTTACAAAGTGGTCTTCGGGGTGCGTATCGTATTCTTCAATATGAGACAGCTTTGGATTGGTACAACTCTACATTCACATGACATAAACATTTACAACTACAGTAATAATTGCAAACTCATATACATATCTTTTCTGTAGTTTGTTACATTTCAGTTCAGTAGTTTACTTTACTAGTCTTTTAGTCTTTTAATTGTTTAATATGTTCATAACATGTTGCACATTGTTTCGTAGTTTACTTTTATACATGACTCGTACTATTATGCTATGTTGCTTCGTATATAAACCGTATGCTTGGATTAGATATAGTCTACTACTAAGTTTTTTTGATACATCGGAAAGCTGTATAAAGGCACGCGCACGTTCCACGTCCACTAGGGATCGGGGTTTGGGAAAAATAAAGGAGTGATGGGCTGATTTGGGAGGGGGGGGGGGGGGGGGGGGGGGGACTGGGTTTGTCATTGGGCCTTGTGTTTTCTTTAGAGGTTTTTTTTGTTCTCAAACGGCCAAGCCTTTGTTCTCAAGCTAGAAGCCTGGGACAAACAACTAGTCGAATTCCTTACTATAACCTTCTTTCATTTCTTTTGCGGCTTATGCAGAGCTGGTGGATTGTAAAAGGGAGTGGGCTGGGCTCTGGTTTGGTGTTTTGGGGCTAGCGGGCTTTGTTTTTTAAAAAGGAGAAAATTTTAAGAATGCAAAGGAAGTGTGTTTGCGGGTCTGGGGTTTTGGGCCGGCGACTGGCCGAAGGAGAGTTTAGAAGGAAAATAAAGAAATGAAAGAAAATGAAGAAAAATCTTGTGAGAAATATGAGAAAATTACCGAAATTTATTAGAATCATTACATGAAGCATCTCATAGTTTTTCATTAAACATCTGGATTTCCCTGGTTTTAATTTTACCATTTAAAGTGCAAGGTATACATGCAAAGTGGTCATTGTTTGTGCACCGTGTAATAATTGCCCTGCCGAACTAGTCTTATTTTATAAATAGGATACTCCCAAGTCGGATGGAAATTAGCTTCAGGCATACCTTGACTTGATTTAAATCTGAGCTGGGGCTGATCTTGTCAGCTACCACTTGGTCCTATTTAAATTTAAGGAAGACCAAATCAGTATGGTAGCCATTTTCAGATGGGTTGGCTTGAACTGAACATTCACTGCTTGTGCTTGGGTTGATTATCCATTTGGCTGCCCTAACATGAACATGATATGCCGGCATGAGACATATCTTATTTAAAAAATGCGCTTGCCTGTCACAACGAAGCGTCATGGTAGGAGCATCCATGCTACATAGGTGTCCATCAACTTTTTAACCCTTGCAACTTTCTTGCTCATCCCGTTTTATTCGACAAAAAGAACTTTTTTTTGTAACACTTTTTTATCCTCTCTCAATATCTATTTGGCTTTACAGAAAGAATGGAGAGAGAGGCGCGATGACTTCAAGAGGAAAGTGAGCCGCATCGTCAGAAAGTCGCAGGAAATGCTTTGAGAAGAGAAGGCTACACATGCAAAACAGAGGATGAAGCATGCAGGCTTCTATAAACGAGGAGTGAATCAACCAGATGCGTGCCTTCGCCCTTTGAGAACCCCTTTTTACATGTGGAGGGGATCTAGGCTGTTGGTACTTCCGTTTGCCAAGTTAAATGATCATCGTGGTTCATCATCATGTGTAGTATCCATCATTTTCATGTCTCATTTTCTCTATTTCGTTCCTTGCTTTTTCCTAGTAAGCTCCTTTCCCCCTTTTGTCAACAACTGTGGAATAGTCTCATGTTCTATGTACAATGCTTATCTATATATTGGCAATGCAAGTTCTGGTGAGCGTGTGCGGTCCTTTTTTCCGACACTTTGAAGTTAGTCTTCTTCTTGCGACTATTTGATTGTCGTACAATGTATGTGCATATTTACATGAAAGATTTATTGATAAAATATGCCTCACGCTCTGCAACAGTGATATAAATAACACATAATTTGGATGATGTGTAGAAGAAGAGAAGTTTGGATGTCTAATATGAAATAGATTTAGGATTAAAAATGATAGCGGTGAGGCTTGCTGCTATCAGTTGTCATTGTCCTACTAAAGGAGACTTTCTGCACTTGCTTTGATTCGACTGTTGCTAACAGTTGAGAGAGTATGTATGCGTTTAGCCACAGTCCAGAAATTAAAGTTGAGAAATATGAATCTAAAATTATGATTTATAAATATTATCGGCAAGGGTGTCCTGCAACCAGCAACCACAATAATGGAGGAATGGATGGAGGAGAAAGAGAAGCTACATTGATGACGTGTTGACAACCGATCCGGCTGCACCATGCACATAAGGGTCTAGGGTCTGTTCTTTTGCCAAGAATAGGGGTGGGAATGGGAATAGGAACACTATTTATGCACTATTTACTTTATTCCAAGTTTGTATTCCAAGTGGTTGTTCTTTTGGGCGTGGAATAGAATCCTACGTGGCTATTCCAATTTGGTAATGATGAGCTCTTTTGTATTTCAAGCTTTTTGCTTGGAATACAATGGAATCCTTAGGAATGGTGGGCCCCACTCTCTCATCTCTCTCTATCTCTCCCCTCCAACTCATCCCCTTTCCACTTTTTCATTCCAACTCTCCAATCCCAAAAGAACACAAGAATAGAATGTGGACCCCACTTTCTATTCCAAACCCCACTTTCCATACTCTATTCCACCCAAAAGAACACAAAACTCCATTTTCTCTCTCCTTGGAATACAAACTTTCCCATATTCCATTCTTTCCTATTCCAGCAAAAGAACAGGTCCTAAGAGTTGAATGTATCCCAACTTAAACTTCTTATTATTCGTACAAAGACCATATAATCAACTCAACAAAACATTAGAAAATAAAAAAGTCGCGTGCACATATTATGCAAACTAATACTCGAAGTCAATTGGGAATCAAGAAGAGGTGGGTTCCTTCACGTGGCTCCCCAGCCTGACGACGATCCCGTCGATGTCACGGACGTATCCGACCTTCTGCCCCCACTCCCTGTCCTCGGGCGGGCTCACCGGCACCGCCCCGTTCTCCACCGCCCTCTTGTACGCCGCGTCAACGTCCGCGTAGGCGAAGCACACCTCGACCGGCGCCCTATCCCGCTTCGACTCCGGGGTGTGCACGACCCCCGTCAGCCCGTCGGTCTCCTTCTGGTGCAACGGGGTGAATGCTATTGTCGTCTGCCCACTCTCCAATTCTCCCCACCTGTGGTTTTTGACACCAAACAGACCAAAGGCTTAACATACTCCCGAGTTGATTAGGCTACCGATCATCTAAATATGAAGAGCAGGCAGACATACATGCATACATACATACCTACCTGTGGGATTCATCGAGTCGACGGACGCTGTAACCGAAGGCGCTGGCGTAGAAGGCTACGGATTTTGCGACGTCTTTCACGTACACAACCGTGTAGGCAAAGGCTGGGGTCAAGTTATTCGGAGCCATGGATTGATGATCGAAGCAACCGCAGGAAGAAGGAGAAGAAATGAGAGAGAAGAGAGAGAGACGCTCTGCTTATATTTGAGGTTTATTTGGATCAACAAGGGGGAGGATATTAGGCAAGCATGCAAGGCGTACAGTTCTCATTTGCTTCCACGTTTACCTTAAAAAGCCATGAACTGGGATGCTTTCCGACTTCCACGTGCCTCAAGAGTGGAGTTAGGATCTCAGGAACCGCCTTCTAGCTCTAGGGCATGTTTGGCCGCGGATATGAAACCCATTTCACGTCCGAGTCTCATGGAACCAAACTGAACTAAGTTGAACCAGTCCATTTCATCCCCTTTATTACCATTTTCTTGCCGTCGAACATGCCCTTCGCCAAAAACCATTCATTCTTATATTTTAGAATAGTTTTAAATAAATTTGAAAAATATAAAAGTGCTGTTATGAATCAACTACTGGGGGAGGAGTCCCCAGCTCTTTATTTATAGGCAATTGGGGAGACTATAAATATGTGCTACATTGATATGGGACTATCTCTAAGATAGCCCAGAATCTAAACCAACTCCGGTTAATAACCGTTCACAACACTCCCCCTTATCCAGCCATAGGTGTGGACTCTGCTCGTGAATACTTCAGGATTCTGAGCATAGAAGAGTCTCACATGGGGTGGATACTTCGGGATCCTAAGTTGGTGAGATTTGCCTCGTTAAAACCTTTAGCTATGGAAAACACTGTGTGAAAAACCATAGTTAAGTGAAAAGAGTACAAACTCTCCATAACTCCCCCTGATCTGTACAAGTTCTCAAGCTTTCAGATCTCTTATGTGTCTCATTCCAATCTCATGTACAAGCTTCCTAAAAGTGGCAGTAGGAAGGGCTTTAGTGAACAAGTGTGCCAAATTGTCACATGATTGCACTTGTCTGATGTCGATTTTGCCATCTCTCTTTAGCTCGTGCGTCCAAAAGAACTTTGGTGAAATGTGCTTTGTTCTGTTGTCTTTGATGAAGCCACCTCGTAGCTGAGCTATGCAAGCAGCATTGTCCTCGAACATTGTAGTAGGTTCGAGGTCTCCAGTCTTTAGTCCGGTAGTTGACAGGATGTGGTGAACAACTGAGCGTAACCATACGCATTCTCTGCTTGCTTCATGGATGACAATGATCTCTTAGTGATTGGATGAGGTCGCCGTCAAGGTTTGCTTGATGGATCTCCAGGAAATGGCTGTCCCTCCATAGGTAAACACGTACCCAGTCTATGACTTCGCGTTATGGGGATTAGACAAGTAACCTGCATCAGCATAACCAGCAAGTGTAGAGGATATTCCATTTTTATAGAAGATTCCCAGATCAGTAGACCCTTGGAGGTAGCGTAGAAGGTGCTTGACCCCGGTCCAGTAGCGCTGTGTCGGCGCTGCACTGTGTCTGGCTAGCAAATTTACTGCGAAAGCTATGTCGGGACGCGTGCAGTTTGCCAGATATAAGAGTGCTCCGATGGCACTTAGATAAGGGACTTCTGGACCAAGTATATCCTCCCACTCTTCCAGCGGCCGGAAGGGGTCTTTATGTGCATCCAGAGATCGTACCACCATAGGTGTACTTAGTGGATGACATTGGTCCATATGGAATCTTTGCAACATTTTCTTTGTGTATGTGGTTTGATGTAATAGGATTCCATCTTTTAGATGTTCAATCTGTAAGCCAAGGCAGAATTTCGTTTTTCCTAGGTCTTTCATTTCAAATTCTTTTGTTAGGCTTACAGATATCTCAGCGATCTCTTCAGGAGATCCAATGAGATTCAAATCGTCTACGTAGACAACAATTATTACGAATCCTTTTCCCTTTGTTCTTATGAAGATACAAGGGCAGACTTCATTGTTGTTGAATCCTTGTTTAACAAGGAATTCGCTGAGTCTGTTATACCACATCCTTCCTGATTGTTTGAGACCATACAGTGATCTTTGCAGCTTAACAGAGTAGACGTCCCGAAGTCTATCTTTTAGTTCAGCAGGCATTGAAAAGGCATCAGAAAGTTTCATGCATATATCCTTGTCGAGATTACCGTATAGGTATGCAGTCACAACATCCATTAGCTGCATATCTAAGCCTTCCTTTGCTGTTAAGCTTATCAGGAATCTGAAAGTTATCGCATCCATGACCGGTGAGTATGTTTCATCATAGTCAACTCGGTCTTTGGGAAAATCCTTGTGTTGCAAGTCTAGCTTTGTAGCGCGCGATCTCATTATTTTCATTTCTTTTTCTTACGAATACCCATTTGTATCCCACATGTTGACACCAGTAGGTGTCTGGACTGTTTGTCCAAAGACTTTGCGTTTCTGAAGCGAGTCCAGCTCGGCTTCTATTGCCTGATTCCACTTAGGCCAGTCATTTCTGCGTTTGCATTCAGCAAGGGAATGTGGATCATGATCATCGTCGCTTCCGACGACGTGAATAGCAATGTGAAACGTGAAGTCATCGTCGACGACTGTACTCTTTCTGTCCAATACCTCCCCTGTACGTACATAATTTAATGATATTTCAGTTTCTCCCGGCAGTTCCTTTGCAGTGGATTCCGGGAGGGGAGAGGGTATGGACACGAGCTCGTTTCTCTGTGGGGGTATCGTCCCAAGGTCTCCAGATATTTTTCTTTTTCTTGGATTTTTATCCTTGGAGCCTGGTGGTCTGCCTCTTTTCTGTTGAGGTGCAGCCACTTCTGCTGCTGGTGGATTGCATCCATCCTTTGGGATGTCAATCCTAGCTGGAGTGTTTGCAGTAGGGATGTGTGATTTGACAATCTTCTGGTTGTCAGTAAACGAGTCCGATAATCTATGAACTGTGTTCTGGATGTGTAAGATCTTCAGGATCTCATCATCTCATTGTTTTGTTACCGGATTGTAGTGGGTCAAACTTTTTGTATCCCACGTTAACATTTGCTTCGCGCTAGACTTTTCAATGTCTAGGCCCATTTTTGGGAAATATGTCTCATCAAAGTCACAGTCTTCAAGACGTGCCTTAAAAGCGTCCTCCGTTTGGGGTTCTAGGTATCTTATAATGGAGGGTGAGTCAAACCTTACATAAATACCCAGGCGACGTTGAGGGCCCATCTTGGTCCTCTGGGGTGGTACAATGGGGATATAAACTGCGCAGCCGAAGATTCTCAAGTGAGAAATGTTTGGCGGCGTTCCATATGCAAGTTGCATTGGAGAGAGACTCTGACCTCCTGAGAGTCTTATTCTTATTAATGATGCAGCATGCAGAATTGCATGTCCCCATGCATCCACCAGCAACTGGGATTTCATTAGCAATGGACATGCAATCCATTCGAGTCTTTTAATTAGCGACTCAGCTAACCCGTTCTGGGAGTGAACATGCGGCACCGGATGTTCAATTTCTATTCCCGTTGCCTGTCAGTATTCTTGAAATGACTGGGAGGTAAATTCCCCCGCATTATCCAGATGTATTTTCTTTATTTGGTTGTCTGGAAAATGAGCCCGTAACTTTATAATTTGTGCCAGGAGCTTTGGAAAAGCTAAGTTACGGGTCGATAGTAAACACACATACGAATATTTCGAAGATGCATCAATGAGTACCATGAACTACCGGAAATGCCCACTAGGGGGGTGGATGGGTCCACATATGTCTCCGTGTTTTCTTTCAAGGAAGCTTGGAGACTCGATATCCACTTTAAGTGGTGATGGCCTTGTTATTAATTTACCCTTGAATCAGGGTACACAAGGGAATTCTCCCTTCTGAAGAATCTTCTGGTTCTTCAGGTTATGCCCATGAGATTGTGATAAGATGCGGTGCATCATCACAGATCCAGGGTGGCCAACTCTATCGTGCCAAAGTAAAAATTTGGCTGATATCGGGCACTTCAGGTGCTCCATCAGGTTTGCTTCCTCTCTCCGAATTTTTGTATGGTAGAGACCCGATGAAAGGCTCTCAAAACGTTCAAGTATGGTTTTAACTCCATTTTCTTGAGACGTTACATACAGTACTGCAGGCCGAATGGGGGTGGCCGGCAGATTGAGAGGAGAGGAGATGTCGGCCTCTTGGTCGTGGGGGTGTGTGAGTTGGGGTTCGAAACAACCAAAGGGAGAGAAGCTCCTGTGTGCGGCTGGGTTCAGTTTTTGAGGAAACCCTAGGGAGTAGGCTATATAGAGAGAGTGTGTAGGTAATATATATAGGGGCTGTGAGTTGTGCGGCTCAACAAAAATAAGAAAACCCTAGTTCCTATAGGGTTCGGCCTATGGATGTTGTTCTCTCTAGGGTAAGTTAAAGAAATATGAAGCTGTTGTACTTGGTCTAGGGCTTAAGCTTTAAAAAATGGACCCTGCTCTCTGCACCTCGAGAATTGAGGTGCATGCAGGATTTCGTTCTTAAAGTAGCTAAGATTTTACATCATATTCCCCTATCATATTCTCTCACCTCCAAAAATAGCATGTTTGGGCACTGATTCCTATCTGCACCTCAACTGTGCATGGGAAATATATAAGAAAGCCCTATAGCTACTCACGTGAGCATGGGAAAGCCTTAAATTTAGTTTTCGAAAGTGGTAGTGCTCTAGGCTATTGTGTGCGGCTGAGGTTAAGAGAAACCCTAGTCTCTAGGTTCAAGCTGTGAAGGAAAGACAGACCTTGGTGTATGGTTAAATAATAAGAGAGAGAGAGAGAATATAGGAGTAATTGGGTTAATTTTGTGTAGGGAGAAGTTGACAGGCTAGGCTTAGGTTAGAAAAAAAAATAGAAAACCTAGGGATAATCACATGAGTATGGGTAGGGACATGCCCTAGCTTGGTTTCCAACAAATAATATTATGTTTTCAAAAGAAACTAATTAGTAAGGTGCACAGCCTGGGATACATGCGTGAAAAACAATGAAAACTTGTGGATGCTAGCTCTATAGGGATTAGGATTAAAAGGAAGTAATTCAAAATTCTAGATAGATATGGAAAGGGACAAAAGAGTTAAAGGCAATTAGAGGGTAGGATTTGGTGTTTAAAGAGGATGAGCAAAAGTCTCATTTACAATTTAGGAAATAATTTGAATTACAATTTTTAAATTTGAAATGAAAATATTACAGTTGGATTAAAATTATTAGTGATTAACACGTAGGGATACGTAGTTACACGAATATGAAAGATAAAATACACTAAGCTAAAAAAACAAATACTGATACACACAAAATTACGGGTACGCAAAGCGTACGACTAAGAGGGGGAACGACTAAGAAGCAAAACACAACTACTGGCCGTTACAGGTATACGTTTTCCTACATCTCCCACTTGTACTTAGGCTATTTATCTCGGTATCTCATACCGCTATAGTATATCAGTCCTACTGGACATTCATATGTCAAACCGAAGAATGGATCCGCTAACGGGTATCTATTTTGCTTTTTTAAATGGAGTCTTATATATACATCATTTTTGATCACACCAGGTTGATCCTTCGAAATTGCTTTGGATCCTATCCAACAATTTTTCCTTTTGTATGGCTAACAATTTAGCTCATGATGTAGTCTTAGTTGTTTCTCCAAGTCAGTCATGGCTCATTCCAATTATTTTTGTGTCAATTATGTCTAGTACATAAGTGACACCATAAGTCTCTATATGCTTGACACAATCAAAATTATTTCGATTTAATGTCGCATATAAACGATTTAATAAGTTTGGAAACCTTTTACTTAGTTCGAGAGGGAACTAAGTTATATGCCAGCTCCCACTGACTTTGAGAACTGTCTGGTTAAACACTTCGACTTAAATATCTAAATCATATTTAGAATATTCATTAAGTTTAACCATTTAGAAGTGCTGAATAGGAACATTCTAGTGTTAGGTTGGTTTGACGAATGAGTCATGTCAAGACCCGTTTATAGGAGTCTTGATGCTGATTCATTCGTCAAACCAACCTAACACTAGAATGTTCCTCATGTCAAGACCCGTTTATAGGAGTCTTGATGCTGACTCATTCGTCAAACCAACCTAACACTAGAATGTTCCTATTCAACACTTCTAAATGGTTACACTTAATGAATATTCTTAACGCTGACTTACCCAGTCAAACACCCTACATTGTTCTTTCCTTTAACTACATTTAATCTTTTCTATTAAAGAATCAAATGTAGTTTGATTAACAATTAATCTAAACTTGCGTAAAATTTGGATCATATCCAATTTTATGCTCCTGGAACCTACATGTAATTTTAGATTGGCTATAATATATATCGTCAACTCTAAAACAATCAGATTGAGTCAGAAGCTCTGCATGACAACTTAAGAATTTATGCACACCAACATAGACAGTCTAATCCACAACAATCAGCCATTCACAATAAATCACAATTTTAACAAATCACATTTCCAAGATATCATTCAACAATGGATTCATTTAAAATGAACCAAACTTGTTTATCAAAAATAAACATTGAGTGATTAACACGCAATCATTGTTTTAAACCAAGCATCGATACATTTTATTCAAAATTAGAAAATTATCGATCACTTCTTCTTCATGTAACGACTGGTTTTCATGTATTAGGATTAATTATATTATATATATATATGTTTTGGTGGATTTTCTCCTTATGCGTGGTTTTCGTCTCCGTAGCTTTCACTTTCGATCGTTTCGTCGTGATTTTCTAGCTTCTTCCTTAGAATCGTTGGTCTTGGAGTATGTCATTCGTTACGGGCTTCATATTGGTCATATCTTATTGTTAGATCAAGCCTAGGAGTCTTAGGAATCGATCCCGGAGCTTCGCGCTCCATTTCGGAACTTTCTGTGCACGTTAGCCGGTACAAGAAGGGGAACCGACCGACTAGATGACGATTTAGTCGGTCGGCAAACCTTCATGGACCGACTAGTGGGCTTTGTTAATTACTCAGGAGTTACTGTTTATCGTTAGTCGGTCTAAGAACATTTGTCGACCGACTAGGTTGCAAACTAGTCGGCCTGCAATCGTTCTTTAACCGACTAGCTCTATGATCATTTTTGATACCAAATACTATTCATTCTTAGTCGGTCTAAGAACGTTCATCGACCGACTAGATGAGAAACTAGTCGGTCAGTAGTTTTTCTTTGACCGACTAAATCTAAATCCTATTTTTGTACAGGAGTTACTATTTACACTTAGTCGGTCTGCGTTGGTCAACCGACCGACTAGTTCCCGAACTAGTCGGTCAGAGGTTGCTCTTTGACCGACTAATCAGTGTCGAAACCCTAATTTCTGGGCAGCCGCCAGGTCGTTTTCTATTTAAACCCCACTTCGTTTCTTTTCTTTCTTTCTCTTCTCCTGGCCTCTTTCCTTCCCCCTTGACCTCTGATCTTCCCCAACCTTCCCCTAGCCTTCCTACTTCATCAAGAGCCTCTCCCCCTCTCCATTTAGGCCGGCCACCATGCCCTAGGCCATCTCCAACACCCCAAAATCCCCAAAATCCCATTTCTCCAGAATTTCTCCCCATTTCCAAATCTGAACCCTAGGTTCCCCGGATCATTTCTTCCGTAGCCGTGCTTGCTCGACATCATTCTTCCGCTCCGATACGGTAATAAATCGATCTCTTAATATTCTCATAACCCATTTGTGTTTTTGTAAAACCCTAATAAAAATGGATGTTGGTTGATGATTGTTTCTCCTTAACAGCGACTTTCCCCGTAGATTAGCGCTTGCGAGACGAACCTACGTGATCGTCATCCTCGGTGCTAGGCAAGTGAAACTTGACACTTAGGGTTTTGGGCCATGTCTTAGGCCATTTGCTTGTTGTAGGCGTAAAAGAGACTAGGCGACGAAATTATACTCGCCTAGGCGCAATTTCAGGAACTAGCTTGACAACGAAGCTAGATCCGACATTTATCATGTTGCACAACTACCATGTCATGTTTAATTTCCACTAACGGTACGCGAATTAATTGTCATGTCATTGCATTCTTTAAGTGTTCCCGTGATTGCGTAGCTCTGCTACACCTTGTGAAATGATTGAGGCTAGGTGCACCCATATGCCAAATGAAATACGCTCCTGGTTTGTGATCCAGGAAACGAGCTCTTGTGCGAGGTAACCCTGGCTCATTTACTGAGCATCGTGTACAGGGACCCTGGCTCGATTACACGTGGGTTTTGGGGTAAGAGTTAAGCGGCCATTCAACTGGGAGTCTGCCCGATCAGTAACTGCAGTTGTAAGGCGTAAACTATGGGTTCTGGGGTAGTGTTAAGCGGCCAATCAGTGTGAATGTCCAACAGTTCAGCTGTAAGGCGTAAACATCTACAAACAACTTGAAACGTGACTAGTGAAAAGATTGAGATTGTTAGTAGCTTGGCTACTCTTGACATGCCCTGATAAATTGTTCTCTTGCACTTATTGTTTCACCATGTCTTACTTGTGCACTCATACCATAACTGCCATGTCATGCATACTATAACCGCTAGGTTGTTAGTTTACCTTACTTTCAGTTTCCTTGCCCAAGTCTTTTATACTTGCTGACATGTGCCCCTTTACTCTTTTGGGTGACACATGTTAGATCCTGAGCCTGAGTTCATTGTTGAGGACGAGGTGTTTGCGGACGCCGAGCCCGAGCCTGTGTTTGACGAGGACTTCGTGGACACGGGCGATCAGTCGTAGAGACTGTTTGTGTTGTTGTTTAGACTGTTTTGTTGTCGGTGCGTGGCACCAATACTTTGTTATGTTGTCCCTTTTGTTGGCCTTGTTCTGGGCCTTTAGACTCTTTCTTTTAGCCTGGTGGCTTTTCTGGATGTTGAACTTAATTTTCATGTTGGACAAATTCTGATATTTGAGATTTTATTTCTGTCTCTCCTTGTGTTATTATTGTTGTTCCGTTTGTGGTTACATGGACCTGCTTATGTTTTATTAACGCTTATCGGGTTTGGGGCTTCACAGCTCCACTCCCGTGCGGACCTTTTCACGTCTCGCCTCCATTTTAGGGAAGCGGGGCGTGACAGGTTTTGTTGGTGGCCCATGCAGGTCCATTTTGTAACTGCGATTATCGGAATAATGATAATAATATTAGAATGTCCAATAAACTAAGTTCGACATCCGAGTCATAAGCTATGAGTCTAATTGTTTCGTTTTCTGTGTCATTAGATGGCAGGAAGGCGATTCACCCGAGGTGGAGGTAGTGGTGCGCCCCCTCATGACGAGGAGCCTGAGCGGGAACCCACCAATGGAGAGATAATGCGGATGATGCTTCAGATGATGCAAGTGCAGCAGGGCGTGCTCCTACAAGTCCAGAATGCTCCAGTTGTTCGAGCTGGTCGGGTAATCCAGGATGCCCCTCGTTCTGAGCCTGGAGCGAAGCAATTTCGGGAGCTGGGTCCCGCATATTTTGATGGGTCTGAGGGTCCTCTGGCTGCCGATGAGTGGATTCGGAACATTGAGGATAACTTGAAGATGGCCAAGATCACCCCGGCTGGATGGGTTGATTTGGCGAAGATGCAACTCAAGGATAATGCTCGGAACTGGTGGGATGCGGAAGAGAAGATGCTGGTGGAGCTGATAGCTTGGGCTACCTTTAAGTCCAGGTTTGATGAGGAGTTCTTTCCGAAGGCTACTAGGAAGGAGATGCTGCAGCGCTTTATTGATCTGAAGCAAGGGAGCTTGACGGTGGACCTGTACCACCAAGAGTTCACTAGGCTGAGTCGGTTCGCACCGAAGATGGTGCAGGATGCTGATGAGAGGGCTCAGAGGTTCCTGCAGGGACTTGCTTTGGAGCTTCAGAGTTTTGTGTCTTTCTCTGATCTGGACTCTTATCAGAAGGTTCTGGTCGCTGCGAGGAGGCATGAGCTGAACCTGAGTCAGAGGAGAGGACATGTTTCTGGTGCTGGGAGGAGGCCTGTGGAGCAGGCCAGGGCGGTGGTTAGGCCTGGTTTCAAGCCTAATCATCCGGTGCAGTTCAAGAGGCCAGAAGGGCCTAATCAGAAGACTTGCCATTTTTGCGGCAAGCCTGGCCACATCAAGGATCAGTGTAGGAAGTTTCTGGGCCAGTGTTTGGTTTGTGGTGATGCTTATCATGTCGCGAAGGATTGTCGGCATGCGAACCAGCTGCGGAGAGCACCTGTTGCAGCACAGCCGTTGCAGCAGAGAGCGCCTGTTCCTGCTGGACGTGGAGCAGCTCTTGTTCCACAGAGGCAGGCTTTTCAGCAGGCTTTTCCGCCGAGGAGGCAGGCTTTTCTGATGACCGCTGTGGAGAGCGAGGCCGTGGATGAGGTTATCACAGGTAATCCTCAATCTGGCTGTTCCTTTCTTAGTTGGTTTTGTTTGTTAGATTATGTTGTTTGCTTGCATATGATTGTTGCTAGACTAGGGCTTGATTGTTAGACTGTTTGTAGGTGTGATTTTGGTGTGCACATTTCCTGCACGAGTCCTCTTTGACTCCGGTGCATCGATGTGCATTATTTCTCAGAGCTTCGTGGAGAAGCATTCCTTGTCGACGTCCCCTCTTTCCAAGAGTTGGAATATCGTTACAGGGAATGGCGTGGTCTCGGTGCATCTTGGTTGTAATTCTTGCCTGTTGGTGGTCTGTGGACATGAGCTTTACGCTGATTTCATTGTCCACGACATCATCAACTATGATACGGTCCTTGGGATGGATTGGCTTGCGAGCTTCTATGCTACGATCGACTGTCGGAGGAAGAAGGTGGTGTTCGAGATTCCTAGACATCCAGTATTTGAGTTCAGCCGAGGTAGCAGCTCGCTTGGTCCTGTCAGATTTCGGGCCAGGCCGATGGAGATTGTGGCTATGCAGATGGAGCTGGAGAGGCTGGCGGTTGTGCGGGACTTTGATGACGTCTTCCCCGAGGAGATGTCTGGTCTGCCACCTGATCGAGCTCTGGAATTTTCTATTGATCTTGTTCCGGGAGCGCAGCCGATTTCGAAGGCGCCTTATCGTATGGCACCCACTGAGCTGGAGGAATTGCGGAAGCAGCTGGATGAGCTTTTGCAGAAGGGTTATATCAATCCTAGTGTGTCTCCGTGGGGAGCACCGGTGCTGCTGGTGAGGAAGAAGGATGGTTCGCGTCGCATGTGCGTGGACTATCGTGAGTTGAATGCGGTGACCATCAAGAATAAATACCCGTTGCCTCGCATCGATGATATTTTTGATCATCTTGGAGGTTCGAGAGTGTTTTCGAAGTTGGATCTGAGGAGTGGTTATCATCAGCTGAAGGTGAAGAAGGAAGATGTTCCGAAGACAACGTTCAGGACGAAGTATGGACACTACGAGTTTGTGGTTATGCCTTTCGGTGTAACCAATGCACCCGCAGTTTTCATGAATATGATGAACATGATTTTCTACGAATTTTTAGATAAGTTTGTCGTTATCTTTATTGACGATATTCTGATCTATTCAAATCGGAGGAGGAGCATGCCTCGCACTTGAGGACGGTGTTGGAGATTTTGAGGAAGCATCGGCTGTATGCTAAGTTTTCGAAGTGCGAGTTTTGGCTGGACAGAGTTGCCTTTCTCGGGCATGTGGTGACTGGAGATGGTATTTCAGTGGATCCCGAGAAGATCAGGGCCATCAGAGAGTGGCCTGTACCGCAGTCAGCGTCTGAGATTCAGAGTTTCCTTGGGCTTGCTGGTTACTATCGACGCTTCATTAAGGACTTTTCCCGTATTGCTGAGCCGATGACCAGATTGACGCGAAAGGATGTACCTTTTGTTTGTTCGGGTGATTGTGAGAATGCCTTTGGTGTTCTGAGGGAGAGATTGACGACTGCCCCTATTCTTGTTGTGCCTGAACGCAGCGGTGGATTTGAGATCTTTTGCGATGCTTCTGGCAAGGGTCTCGGTTGTGTGTTGCATCAGCACAGGCATGTTGTGGCGTATGCTTCGCGTCAGCTCAAGACTCATGAGAAGAATTACCCGACGCACGATTTGGAGTTGGCTACCGTCGTGTTTGCGCTCAAGATTTGGAGGCACTTCCTGCCGCGTGAGAAAGTGAAGATCTTTACTGATCACAAAAGCTTGAAGTATATTTTCACTCAGAAGGAGCTCAACATGCGACAGCGTCGATGGTTGGAGATCATGGCGGATTATGAGATTGATTTGTAGTATCACCCTGGCAAGGTGAATGTGGTTCCTGATGCGCTGAGTAGGCTTCCAGCGGTGATGATTTTGACCTCGCAGTGGAGATTGCAGCAGGATTTTTACGAGTCTGGTGTGGAGATTGTTCTTCCTGGAGATGCTTCTTCGTTGATGTGTATGCAGATACAGTCGACGATCGTGGATCGGGTCAAGGCTGGCCAGGCTGGAGATCCGAAGCTGGTGAAGTTTCGGGAGCAGGTGGAAGCCGGTCTGCGGACTGACTTTTTGATTCATGAGGATGGCTCGCTGAGGTTTGGAGCCAAGTTGTGTGTACCAGCTGGGGATATTAGAGAGGCGTTGATGGTGGAGGCACACAGTTCGCCGTATTCCGTGCATCCTGGTGGGACTAAGATGTACCAAGATCTTCGTCTGAACTTTTGGTGGCATGGTATGAAGAGGAGCGTGGCTCGGAGTGTAGCCAAGTGCTTGGTTTGCCAGCAAGTGAAGGCGGAGCATCATCGTACGGCAGGGTTGCTACAACCGCTTCCGATTCCGGAGTGGAAATGGCAACACATCACTATGGATTTCGTGACTGGACTACCTCGGAGTCCGAAGCAGAATGACGCGATTTGGGTGATCGTAGATCGATTGACCAAATCCGTGCACTTTATTCCGTTCCGAGTGGGACAGTCCACTGAGGCGCTAGCGAGGAGATACATGGAGGTAAATTCTTTTACTCTCCGTTTTTATTTCCTTTTTCCTAGTTTAGATAGTGATGTAACGTGAATCGTGCAGGAGGTCGTACGACTTCACGGAGTCCCCGTGAGTATCGTGTCGGACAGAGACACGAGGTTCACATCTCAGTTCTGGCAGAGTTTGCAGAAGAGTTTGGGTACGCGTCTGAGTTTCAGCACGGCGTACCATCCGCAGAGGGATGGCCAGTCCGAGAGGACGATTCAGATCTTGGAGGACATGATGAGTGCGTGCATGTTGGATTTCAAGGGTTCGTGGGAGGACCATCTACATCTGGTAGAGTTTTCCTACAACAACAGCTTCCAGGCGAGTATTGGCATGGCGCCTTTTGCCGCGCTGTATGGGAGGAAATGTCGATCGCCATTGAGTTAGGATGACGTTGGTGATCGGGAGCTGTTGGGACCTGAGATGATTGTGGAGGCCGTGGATGTTGTTAGGAACATTCGGGAGAGGTTGAGGATTGCTCAGGACCGTTTTAAGCATTGGGCGGATGCTAAACGCCGTCCTTTGGAGTTTCAGTCGGGCGACCATGTGTTCTTGAAGATTTCCCCGAATCGTGGTGTGATTCGCTTTGGGAAGCGAGGGAAGTTGAGCCCGCGATACATTGGACCGTTTGACATTCTGGAGAAAGTTGGCGAGGTAGCCTACCGCTTAGCCTTGCCGCCATCTTTGGAAGGAGTTCACAATGTTTTCCATGTGTCGCAGCTTCGTCGATACATTAGCGATCCATCTCATGCTGTGGATTTCTCGGAGATTACCGTTCGCCCTGATATGACGTATGACCAGCAGCCAGTACAGATTCTGGACATGCGTCAGAAGTCACTTCGGAACAAGGTTGTCAATCTTGTGAGGGTGATGTGGCGACACGGCTCGCCAGGAGAGTCTACTTGGGAGAATGAGGATGAGATGCGAGAGCGTTTCCCACTTTTGTTCCCGGACACGTGAGTGTTGGGAAATTCCGAGGACGGAATTTTTCTTAAGTTGGGGAGGATGTAACGACTGGTTTTCATGTATTAGGATTAATTATATTATATATATATGTTTTGGTGGATTTTCTCCTTATGCGTGGTTTTCGTCTCCGTAGCTTTCACTTTCGATCGTTTAGTCGTGATTTTCTAGCTTCTTCCTTAGAATCGTTGGTCTTGGAGTAAGTCATTCGTGACGGGCTTAATATCGGTCATATCTTATTGTTAGATCAAGCCTAGGAGTCTTAGGAATCGATCCCGGAGATTCGCGCTCCATTTCGGAACTTTCTGTGCACGTTAGCCGGTACAAGAAGGGGAACCGACCGACTAGATGACGATTTAGTCGGTCGGCAAACCTTCATGGACCGACTAGTGGGCTTTGTTAATTACTCAGGAGTTACTGTTTATCGTTAGTCGGTCTAAGAACATTTGTCGACCGACTAGGTTGCAAACTAGTCGGTCAGCAATCGTTCTTTAACCGACTAGCTCTATGATCATTTTTGATACCAAGTACTATTCATTCTTAGTCGGTCTAAGAATGTTCGTCGACCGACTAGATGAGAAACTAGTCGGTCAGTAGTTGTTCTTTGACCGACTAAATCTAAATCCTATTTTTGTGCAGGAGTTACTGTTTACACTTAGTCGGTCTGCGTTGGTCAACCGACCGACTAGTTCCCGAACTAGTTGGTCAGAGGTTGCTCTTTGACCGACTAATCAGTGTCGGAACCCTAATTTCTGGGCAGCCGCCAGGTCGTTTTCTATTTAAACCCCACTTCGTTTCTTTTCTTTCTTTCTCTTCTCCTGGCCTCTTTCCTTCCCCCTTGACCTCTGATCTTTCCCAACCTTTCCCTAGCCTTCCTCCTTCATCAAGAGCCTCTCCCCCTCTCCATTTAGGCCGGCCACCATGCCGTAGGCCATCTCCAACCCCCAAAATCCCCAAAATCCCATTTCTCCAGAATTTCTCCCCATTTCCAAATCTGAACCCTAGGTTCCCCGGATCGTTTCTTCCGTTGCCGTGCTTGCTCGGCATCATTCTTCCGCTCCGATACGGTAATAAATCGATCTCTTAATATTCTCATAACCCATTTGTGTTTTTGTAAAACCCTAATAAAAATGGATGTTGGTTGATGATTGTTTCTCCTTGACAACGACTTTCCCCATAGATTAGCGCTTGCGAGACGAACCTACGTGATCGTCATCCTCGGTGCTAGGCAAGTGAAACTTGCCACTTAGGGTTTTGGGCCATGTCTTAGGCCATTTGCTTGTTGTAGGCGTAAAAGAGACTAGGCGACGAAATGATACTCGCCTAGGCGCAATTTCAGAAACTAGCTTGACAACGAAGCTAGATCTGACATTTATCATGTTGCATAACTACCATGTCATGTTTAATTTCCACTAACGGTACGCGAATTAATTGTCATGTCATTGCATTCTTTAAGTGTTCCCGTGATTGCATAGCTCCGCTACACCTTGTGAAATGATTGAGGCTAGGTGCACCCCTATGCCAAATGAAATACGCTCCTGGTTTGTGATCCAGGAAACGAGCTCTTGTACGAGGCAACCCTGGCTCATTTACTGAGCATCGTGTACAGGGACCCTGGCTCGTTTACACGTGGGTTTTGGGGTAAGAGTTAAGCGGCCATTCAACTGGGAGTCTGCCCGATCAGCAACTACAGTTGTAAGGCGTAAACTATGGGTTCTGGGGTAGTGTTAAGCGGCCAATCAGTGTGGATGTCCAACAGTTCAGCTGTAAGGCGTAAACATCTACAAACAACTTGAAACGTGACTGGTGAAAAGATTGAGATTGTTAGTAGCTTGGCTACTCTTGACATGCCCTGATAAATTGTTCTCTTGCACTTATTGTTTCACCATGTCTTACTTGTGCACTCATACCATAGCTGCCATGTCATGCATACTATAACTGCTAGGTTGTTAGTTTACCTTACTTTCAGTTTCCTTGCCCAAGTCTTTTAGACTTGCTGACATGTGCCCCTTTACTCTTTTGGGTAACACATGTTAGATCCTGATCCTGAGTTCATTGTTGAGGACGAGGTGTTTGCGGACGCCGAGCCCGAGCATGTGTTTGACGAGGACTTCGTGGACACGGGCGATCAGTCGTAGAGACTGTTTGTGTTGTTGTTTAGACTGTTTTTTTGTCGGTGCGTGGCACCAATACTTTGTTATGTTGTCCCTTTTGTTGGCCTTGTTCTGGGCCTTTAGACTCTTTCTTTTAGCCTGGTGGCTTTTCTGGATGTTGAACTTAATTTTCATGTTGGACAAATCCTGAGATTTGAGATTTTATTTCTGTCTCTCCTTGTGTTATTATTGTTGTTCCGTTTGTGGTTACAGGGACCTGCTTATGTTTTATTGACACTTATCCGGTTTGGGGCTTCACAGCTCCACTCCCGTGCGGACCTTTTCACGTCTCGCCTCCATTTTAGGGAAGCGGGGCGTGACACTTCATATCTCTCGAAGTCCTTGTACGGCCCCATCAGCAACGATTACTCCAATGCCGACCGTCCATGGAACTTCTTCCATCATCTGCTTTGATATCAGCCACATGTATACAATACACAGATGTCTTAGTATCTTATACCATGTAACAAAGCATTCATGGAAATTTTATACTTTATTAAATAGGAATTTTGTACCTGAGGTAGAGGCATCAGTATGCCCCTTTTTCTTTTCTGCAAGGTACACCTTGCAGTTCCTCTTCCAGTGGCCTATCTTGTGGCAGTGAAAACATTCGGATTTCGACGGAGCCCCCTTTTTCTTCTTCACCTTCTTCACTGCCTCTTCTTACCTTTGCCTTTCGACTGGTCTGAAGAAGCAGAGCCAACAACCAACACAGTCGGTTTCTTCTCGATCTCCTCAAACTGCCTAAGCATATTGAGTAGACCAGGAAGATCCGTTTCAATACTGTTTATGATGAAACCGGTAATGAATAGTTTGACGTCTGGGGGTTAAAGATTTAAGGATGATGTCCACGGCCATCTCATTGTCGAGGACAAAACCCAACTGGGCAGCATCTTCCACGTACCCGATCATCTTAATGACATGATCTTGCACGGGGCTTGTCTCCATCTTAGTTCCCCAGAGGTTGCTCGTATCTTCAAACTTGGCAGCTTTGGACCGCTTGCCGTACAACTCCTCTGCATTCAGAAGCATACTTTGAACATCCAAATGTTTGTGCTTTCTTTGCAGGTCGTTGTTCATCGAAGCCAGAGTAAGGCACCTGGCCTTCTCGGCATCCCTCTGGTACAGCTTATAGGCTTCCTTCTGTTCGTGGGTTGCCTCTTCGTCAGGCTTCTCCGGAGCGTCCCCGAATAGCACGTACCCTATCCCAGCTAGTGATATGACTAACTTAATATTCCTTAGCCAATCTTTATAGTTGGTCCCGTCAAGCACGTTCTTTTCAATCATATACATAAGACCCGAATCCATTCTGCATTTAAATAGATATTTAATTAGCATATGTTCGTTGTACAGTTTAAAATATTTTTATTAAACTATATTCTCCCGCTAATTTTAAGAATTAAAGCCACAATAATAAACAATTTATTATATAAAATATTTGTGGGAGAGGGATCCGACTACCCCGAGTCTGACAACCTTGAGTGTAGCTCAACAAGTTGGCCGACTCTGCAGTCGGTAGACGAACTCTTCATCAATCATATAAAATATGATTTACTAGGAGTTTTACCCCTAGTCATTTATGATCATGAGTATGCTCATCCAAATCACAATAATTAACCAGTCAGACCCTTGTTTTTGCGTCCAGCCTGACTTACGCCGCCGCTCGGTGTATGCACGACACATCGGTTTAGGTCAGGACTAAACTTACATTAATGACTCAACTTACACCGGCGCTCTGTGTATTCACGACACGACGGTTTGGGTTTGAGTCTAGACTACATCATTGGCTTAACTTATGCCGGCGCTCGGTATGTTCACGACATAACGGTTTGGGTCAAGTCAAGATCTCGATATATGTATTTAAGAAATCGGTTTCTATAAGGTTGTCATGTCACAGCTTGAGTGTAGCTCAACAACTAGAACATGGGTCCTACAGTTACCAACTCCTAAAACAAGAAGGGTTACGATTTATCTTGAACAAGATTATTATCGTATTTGACTTAGGTATAGTCAATAGACTTACACAGTCATGATTCGACTCCTTGTGGTCCAGCGGACGCGGCCAGGGAATTGACTAAGCCGGGACCACTTAACCCCTAGTCTAGCTAGGGTGATCCATCAAACTTAGCCAAGCACATTGACAGACATCATGATCTATTGAAGGAGACTTATCAATCTTATGTTCGTCCATCAACTAAAAAGCTTTTAATTACACTAATTAATCCTTATCAACTAGTGGATCCTTAAAATTCTGAAATTTTATAGATTTGTTCAACAACTTTTATTAGATCCTTATCAACTATAAGGTTTGTTCGTTCATCGTGCTACCTTAATCTTTATTAGGGTTTTAATAAATCAATTACAACATTTTAAAAGTAGTCATTTAATCAGAATTATAATTGAAACGATTAAAATAATAATCGTCAATTAAGGAGGACTACCCTAATCAGGAATTAGGTTTAAATGTTGTAAGTGTTCATTAAAACATAGCATGTCACATATTAAAAATTCATCTTATAAATTTTTAATGAATTAATGGCTAACCTAAAGGGTTCATGAATAATTCAAATTATACATTAAGTCCATTAACAGCAACTAACATTTTATCACATAAAATAAGGTTCAACTATGTGACATTTAAAGAGAACATGCAAGCTAAAAATATCTACCAAATAAACAATTAACTTGCCAATCTTAAAATTTAACATTTAAATTGAAAGATATGATTCTAAAAAAACTTTTTATCTCATAAAAAATAGGTTTCATAAAGATTATCAAATAATTTTTAATTTTAAACCTAAGCATTTAAAATCATTAACACATTTTTAAGATTATATTATCACATAAAACAATCTTTAAAACTTTATGTAATCATAAGCAATCAAATTTTAATAACATCACATGAAATTAAAATTTTCTTAAAGTTACATACGCTTTAAAAAAATTTTAAATTTTTTTTAAAAAAATGTTAAAAATAATTAAAACATTTTAAAGATTATATTATCACATAAAACAATCTTTAAAACTTTATGTAATCATAAGAAATCAAATTTTTATAACATATCATGAAATTAAAATTTTCTTAAAGTTACATACGCTTTAAAACATTTTAAAACAATTTTAAAAAATGTTGAAACTAATTTTTTAACATTATCAGATAAGGTTAAAAATCTATATGTTCAAAAGTAAGCAATTTAATAATTTAAAATAAAGTCGCAGGCTTAAGATCAAGCAAACCTGGCTCTGATACCACTAAAGGGTTCTGGCAGACCCTTAGGGCTCAAATCCGTGGACGTCCTACGTCGTACGGACAACTGAGGAGAAGAACATGCACATCAGAAAAACATAAACATGCCAAACATTTTAGCGAACCCTAAGGCGAGCCAGAACCTCGCCAAGATCTGTGCCGACTTGGGCTGGATCTGACCATCCCAAGAAGGATCTAGCCTACTGCGACATTATTAATAATTATTCTAAAAAGCTACTAATTTACATACCCGGAATCTTGGCCTTGGGACAGGCAAGATGTACCGCACCACCTTCTTACGCTCCTTGTAGCCGAGCCTCCTTGCGCCTTCGAACCAATCTACCCGAGCCGCCTTCGAGCCGATCACTTGCCGAAGAAAGTTTTACTTGAGCAGACCCGCGTCAAAGACGTCTGGATCCAATCCAAACCTCCTCGTAATCTTGCTAGGACCCGACGGGAGGATACGAAGAAAAAGAGAGGAATATTTAGGTTCACGATCGAGCGGGCTCAAAAATCAGGAGCTCCTCGAATCGTTCACTTGGTGCACTTTCAAACGAAGAGAGGGCACCCCTATTTATATAGGGAGTCGGCTCTTCTCTTTTCGTTACGAGCAATGTGAGATAAAACTAAAATTAAAAGAGATTTTAAATTAGTTAATTGAAGTTAGTAAGCCTTTCACCAAGGCTAACTTCAACCAATTAATTCTCCCTCACCATTGAGCTTCAGAGATGATACAAGTTAACATTTCGAAGGGCTTCGAATGGTGAATGCGTAGGAACGAACGGCGACGAATTCCGACTTTGTTTGACCCCTCAAAAAATTGTCCAAAGATGGGCAAAAAGTCATATTTCGTAGCCGTCACAAGGTTTTCAAAAAACCTAATTAAAAACAGGTTTAAATCGCGGACGTTACCGCTAAGCTTAGCGGGCGCACCCGCCTATGTTGCAGGTGGGCCCCCGCACAAGGGCGCAGCAGGCGCCCAGCCTGCTGAGCGGGCCGAAGCCTGCCTGGGTCAAGTGGGCTGCCAGCCCGCAAAGCGGGCGGGTGTGCCCACTTCTGAAGCGGGCGCACCCGCCCGCTTAGTGGGCTGGCGCCCACTAGAGCTGAGCGGGCTGCCAACCTACAAAGCGGGCTGGCCCCGCTTGCGGAGGTGGGTGTGCCTGCTTCTGAAGTGGGCACGCCCCATGTCACGCCCCTCTTCCCAAATATGAAAGGCGAGACGCGAAGAGGTCCGCTCAGACTTGGAGCTGTGAAGCTGCAGTCTGATAAGCGTCTGTGTGTTCATCCATTCGCAGATTCTTGCATTGCAAAAGAAACAACAACAACAACAATAATAATGAACGCAGGCGATAAATAACCAACATTCAAAATTAACATCCACATCTTTATTCCAAACATTCAGCGATATAATCATAAAAAGAAAGTGCAGGAGTCTGAAATAAAAGGCCCAATCAAGGCCAAAATTACAACAAAGATAAGGTGCTACGTACCGAACAACCTAACAGCAACTACTAGGAAACAAACACCAACTAAAAGAAAGTCTCCAGCTGAGACTAAGTCTGGTCTCTGTTATCCTCTAACTGGACGTCAACAACCTGGTCGTCCTCAGTAACTATCTCAGGCTCAAAGCCTGACATGTGACACCCAAAGAGAAAAGGGCACATGTCAGTAAAAATCTCCAAAGAGGGAAAGTGAGACTTTTGTGCAAGGAAATGTAAAGTACAGCAGTTATAAGATAAATGCGACTTGGCAGTTCTAAAATAATGATGGCATGACATGATAATTTAATGAATGCAGCAGTTATAATGAACATGATTTTGCAATGCATGACACGTCGTAGCAAGAGCTACTAAACAATATTTCATGAAAAGAAATAAAACATGCGTTCACATTGTGCACATGGTTTACTCCTTACAGCTGAAGTGGCTGATCGAGCACACTTATACGCTGCGTGACAGCTTAACCCTACCCCTCCACATGTCTATCTTCTGGATCACGAGCCAGGAAGTGTTTATGGCATAGGGTTGACCTAGCCTCATTCATGATGTAGGAGTCAAAATCCTACTCACCGCAGCTTATATTTCAATGGTAGCGTGTGCTACACAATTACGACCAAACATTCAATGCATGATATGACATGATATGTAACATGATAACAGATATTGAATTGCGTACAGTTATATCAAAATAAATGTGACATGTGATATGCATGAATCATAGCATGGCAAGGGTATCGGATCTAGCTTCGTTGTCAAACTAGATCAAATATGGTGTCGGATCTAGCTTCGTTGTCAAGCTAGATCAAGTATGGGCGTCTAGGCGACTATCATTTCACCACCTAGTCTCTTTTTGCACAAATTCACAGAACGGCCTAAACATGGCCTAACAAACGACTGAGCAAGTTTCACTTGCCTGAAAATTGCGTCCGAATCCTTAGTTCAACAGTCCAGAATCTCTTCCTATGTGCTCAATCAACAGTCACCAATCCTATAGTCTAGTATTCAATTATCTTAAATAGTGATTTAACCAAACAATAAAATTAACGATTTTTATCTTGATTAAACATGCGGTGTTTGGGTTTCCTACGGATCGGGATATACCTGAACACGACGCGAGAGCTACACTAACATCGGGTAGCGACGTCAGGGGTTGGATCCGGTAACGAGCGAGGTACGGCGGCAACTAGAGACAACGGTAGCACGACGCACGAACGGCAGCGAGCACGGGAGTTGCGACCTGCTGTTGTTGCATGCAGATCCGGGGGACGACAGGGGGCAACCGACGGTTCTGGCAAGGGGGTGCGGTAGCTGGATATTGGTGGCCAAAGGGTGAAGGAAACGACAGTTTTTATAGGGGCTAACGGCAGTTTTTATAGTGGAGGAGGCTGTTTTTGTGGAGAAGATGGCAGCTAGAGGCTTGGGGGAGACGGGGTTTTGGCCAAGGGGGTTGCCGGCAGAGGGGGGGTCGACCTGGGTGTTGGTCGGTGGCAGGATGGGCTGGCCATGGGTTTTTGTGTGAGGGTTTGAGGAGTTACGGCTGTAGGGATGATGCCGTGGAGGAGGGCCGGTGATGGGTGGCCTAAGGTGGTGGCCGGCGGCGCAAGGAGGAGAAACCGTCCATGAGTTATAGAGGATGGATCGGCAGATTTGAGCGATGAAGAGGAGAGGTATTCGGCTGTTTAAAGGGAAGAGGATGGGGTGTGCGCGGTTCCGTGGAGGAGGAGGAGATTGTGCGCGAGGTGGGGCTTGGCCGGAGCAAGGGGGAGAGAGGGTGGCCGGCCGTGAGAAGATGGCCGTGGGTTTCTTTGTTGGCGGCTGCATTCTGGTGAAGAAAAACCTAGGTTGCCTTGCGTGAGTTAAGGGGATGGGTTAGAAAAGGGGTGCAAATAGGGGTGATTGGAGAGAGAGTGCGTGAGAGGGGGATGGTGTAACTAGTGTGACCTATAGCTAGGTAAATCACATGAGATACGTATGAAATCCCAGTGATATGATTAAGATTTAGTTGAGATTTGAATTCAAATTAATTAGGGCTAAGTAGAGTAGAAAGTGATTAGGTGAAAAGGTTGGTCTAGCGGTATCCGATAATTATAAGAAAAATACCGGGACGACCGTGTCGACTAGAGGGTCGAGACTATGATGGTCGGTCACGGGCTATGTTAACGGAAAACGGAACTAAAAATAAAAAGATCAAACGTCGAAGGTAAAATTTACGACACCCCTTCAAACAAAGCTGTTTTGTGGAAGAATGAGCCGTGAAATGACGTTCACGAAAAATTCCACAAATAAGTACTCTCTCAGAGGGTCACAACGTCATATAACTTCGCACATTCGGGATACAAGAGGAGGTCACAAAAATACGCGTACGAACAAGAAGGTACGCGCACGAAAAACATACGGTCGAAAAGCGACCGTGACAACCTACCCACCTTAGAGCAAAGTCCGTCCTCGGACTTTCTAACTAAAAAAATATCTAGCCATTCTAGTAATTACCCCAATCATATCACACTATAATTCAAACCATGTATAGTTACTACAAGTGCTTATATATGCACTAGGTAGTCAAACATTAATAGTACAAACAAGTATATATATGCACCTTCTAAACTTATACCTATCATAGACAGGCAAATTCATACACGTACTTCAATCATTCATATAGTCACGTACATCCCTTATATAACTATCACTCACTAAACACAAAACCATGGTACAGATACCTACATAAAAATAGTTCACACTAACAAATACAATCATAGTGCTTCACGTATGGATAACTGCCTATGCACAAAATAAACATGGATATACTACTCCCTATAACTCCTAGTGTACATTCAACACCAAACATATCAACATATGTAATCACTCTATACAATATTAAATCATGTTTGCTATATCCAGTATTCATTCACTCCCACTGTAAATACACACATATATATAGTTATTCAAATACACGTAAATACTTCATCATGTATACACATCACATACAATCCTATAACTATATCCAAGACACATCACCCATTCCATAGTCGCAAACATCTATAGCTAAGCACATACTTACCCGTGCATGGTGCACGCCCACACACGCTAACATACCATTCATACATGCCACTCATACCACTATATACTTAGCACATTCTACACACCTAGTTTAGCTGGCATATATACATTCAAACATGTATGTCCTTCGTAAAGAACTATACTATAAAACCAACACCTATATCTATATAATGGTATAGCCACCCACAACCATGTGCGTAACGTAATCATGCACAACCAAACCTATCACTATACACACATCATCCATTACTATGTTCATAACACTATATGCACACCATAGACAGATATAACAATATATTCAGAGTATACCCACTCAAACATGAGTAAGACTCAAAGATCCATACAAGAATCAGAATACTTATATTCATAACACGATATTTATATATATACCAACACACCACTCTTATATATATACCAACGTAATCATATACACACAATAATATCAATCACACTTTATATTTAGTAAAGTAACACCCCATAATGCAATCATTGTACATACTATAGTAATATTACAAATATCAGTACACGTATACAATCATAATACACCATCCTATACATGCATACATTGTATAGTCACAATAACATATTACTACACTCATACTCATACCTACATTAAAAAATGTGCTTACCACATATCTGCACAAAACATAGACATACATGTAATATATTCACACCATAGCAATTTACATATAATTAGTACACTACTACATATAACTATCCATAGTCACGACATACAATAATCGTGTATAATTCATGGTATACACGTACACACACAACATCCCGTAAAGGCAAGCAGTAATATACAAAATTATAACCCTATTACCACACGTATATCACACATATTCATACAGTATGTATATACATATCTACGTACGAGCACACGCTCATACGTACTAACATATAAATCATATAATAGGCATGCACACTTAACTATAAGTACACCTATTATCATTACACCTAACATGCACATGACTTTACTAATATATTATTTCAAGCATTAACAAGTATCTTCAAACTACATACACCACTAGTAGATATTCCAACACTAATTCTAATACACATAGACATCCCTAAAGTGGTATAGCTATCCACACATATATTTATAAATACTATCATTCATACACTTCATATATATCATGAATAACGCTGAGTATACATATATAACACAAGAGACAATCATCAATATACTAAGGGTAGCACACTCATGCATGAGTGGTACGCGGGGTTCACACACGCGGGCCCACGCACCCTACCTATATACATGCACCACACCGACATCACAATAAAACTAGTGGGCCCACCATACTATACTAAGGTTGACATAGCCAACGACAAGCACTAGTATGATGAGTAAGCAAAAAGCAAGGGAACCGAAATCAAATAATGTAACAGAACAAGATCGGGATGAACATGTCCAGATAAGGCGAGGAGAAGGAGATAGCTTGGTTATGTGAAACAGAGATATAATAGTGAATATTTAAGTAAGGGAAGGAAAGCTGTAAGTTAGAAAATAGTATAAGGTAGTAATTTAAAGATTTCGGCGAAAAAGTTTCGAAACTCAAAGAATAAATTTAAGTCAACTGAAAGGTAGGAAGTCTAAGCTCATGCTAAATATTTTCAAAGAATTTAAACTGGGAGAGTCGTTCAAAAATAAAATTGAAAATACTTATCGAAGGATCGGGATGGTAATGGAGAAGATTCAGCGATTGATGAAGAACGACAAGAAGGGATCACGTGAAACGAAAGTAAGGAAGTGAATCAAATATTCAAAACGTAAATACGACTGTAAAATAACTTGGTGAATTTGCTACGATGGGATTCTATGGTCATTAACTCACAAGTGTAATGATCAGGAAAATGATAGAAATCAGGGGGTTCTAATCATCGGGCCGAATAAAGATTAGGAGAAATTCAGCACTAAGATTTTCTAATGAACTAGACTGTAATAGAGATCTCAGGGAAAGGGTTCTTAGAGGATCAAGATTACGTTCTGTTGGGCTCAAAACTTGATGAACCCAAGCGAACGACTAAAGGAAAACTCTAGAAATCTAATATGGTCAGGGCTGGGTGAGAGGTGACTAAGGTATCCTAAGATGAGTACAACTAAATCTTAACGAAGGTGTCTGACTATTAAACCTGGACGTCTATCTAAGTCTTCCTACCATCTAAGACAAGGAAAACCTTCACATTAGACTCAAATTTTTTGACTCGAATGTTTCGAATGTTTCAATTGATGTTTTTATTATTATCGTTGTTTCGATATTTCGCAAGTGCAACGACCTGCATGGACCACCACAAAAACCTGTCACGCCCTGCTTCCTAAGTATGGAAGGCGAGACATGAAGAGGTCCGCTCAGACTTGGAGCTGTGAAGCTGCAGTCTGATAAGCGTCTGTGTGTCATCCATTCGCAGATTCTTGCATTGCAAAAGAAACAACAACATCAATAATAATAATGAACGTAGGCGATAAATAACCAACATTCAAAATTAACATCCACATCTTTATTCCAAACATTCAGCGATATAATCATAAAAAGAAAGTACATGAGTCTGAAATGAAAGGCCCAAGCAAGGCCGAAACTACAACAAAGATAAGGTGCTACGCACCGAACAACCTAACAGCAACTAATAGGAAGCAAACACCAACTAAAAGAAAGTCTCTAGCCGAGACTAAGTTTGGTCTCTGCTATCCTCGAACTGGACGTCAAAAACTTGGTTGTCCTCAGCAACTATCTCAGGATCAAAGCCTAACATGTGACACCTAAAGAGAAAAGGGCACATGTCAGCAAAAATCTCCAAAGAGGGAAAGTGATACTTTTGTGCAAGGAAACGTAAAGTACATCAGTTATAAGATAAATACGACTTGGCAGTTCTAAAATAATGATGGTATGTCATGATAATTTAATGAATGCAGCAGTTATAATGAACATGATATTTGCAATGCATGACACGTCGTAGAGAGAGCTACTAAACAATATTTCATGAAAAGAAATAAAACATGCGTTCACATTGTGCACGGGGTTTACTCCTTACAGCTGAAGTGGCTGATCGGGCACACTTCTATGCTGCGTGACAGCTTAACCCTACCCCTCTACGTGTATATCTTCTGGATCACGAGCCAGGAAGTGTTTATCGCATAGGGTTGACCTAGTCTCATTCATGATGTAGGAGTCAAAATCCTACTCGCCGCAGCTTATATTTCAATGGTAGCGTGTGCTACACAATTACGACCAAACATTCAATGCATGATATGACATGATATGTAACATGATAACAGATATTGAATTGCGTACAGTTATATCAAAATAAACGTGACATGTGATATGCATGAATCATAGCATGGCAAGGGTATTCGATCTAGCTTCTTTGTCAAGCTAGATCAAATATGGTATCGGATCTAGCTTCATTGTCAAGCTAGATCAAGTATGGGCGTCTAGGCGACTATCATTTCACCGCCTAGTCTCTTTTTGCACAAATTCACAGAATGGCCTAAACATGGCCTAACAAACGACTGAGCAAGTTTCACTTGCCTGAAAATTGCGTCCGAATCCTTAGTTCAACAGTCCAGAATCTCTTCCTATGTGCTCAATCAACAGTCACCAATCCTACAGTCCCGTATTCAATTATCTTAAATTAGTGATTTAACCAAACAATAAAATTAACGATTTTATCTTGATTAAACATGCGGTGTTTGGGTTTCCTACGGATCGGGATATACCTGAACACGACGCGAGAGCTACACTGACGTCGGGTAGCGATGTCAGGGGTTGGATCCGGTAACGAGTGAGGTACGGTGGAAACTAAAGACAACGGTAGCACGATGCGCGAACGGCAGCGAGCACGGGAGTTGCGGCCTGTTGTTGTTGCACACGGATCCGGGGGTCGACAGGGGGGCAACCGACGGTTCTGGAAAGGGGGTGCGACAGCCGGATGTTGGTGGCCAAAGGGTGAAGGAAAGGGCAGTTTTTATAGGGGCTAACAGCAGTTTTTATAGTGGAGGAGGCTGTTTTTGTGGAGAAGATGGCAGCTAGAGGCTTGGAGGAGATGGGGTTTCGGCCAAGGGGTTTGTCGGCAGAGGAGGGGTCAACCTGGGTGTTGGCCGGTGGTAGGATGGGCTGGCTATGTGTTTTTGTGTGAGGGTTTCGGGAGTTACGGCTGTGGGGATGATGCCGTGGAGGAGGGCCGGCGATGCGTGGCCTGAGGTGGTGGCCGGTGGCGCAAGGAGGAGAAGCTGGCCGTGAGTTATAGAGGATGGATCGGCAGATTTGAGGGGTGAAGAGTAGAGGTATTCGGCAGTTTAAAGGGAAGAGGATGGGGTGTGCGCGGTTCCGTGGAGGAGGAGGAGGTTGTGCGCGAGGTGGGGCTTGGCCGGAGCAAGGGGAGAAAGGGTGGCCGGCCGTGAGAAGATGGCCGTGGGTTTCTTTGTTGGCGGCTGCGTTCTTGTGAAGAAAAACCTAGGTTGCCTTGCATGAGTTAAGGGGATGGGTTTGCTAAATGGGTTAGAAAAGGGGTGCAGATAGGGGTGATTGGAGAGAGTGTGTGAGAGAGAGGGAGGGTGTAACTAGTGTGACATATAGCTAGGGAAATCACATGAGATACGTATGACATCCCAGTGATATGATTAAGATTTAATTGAGATTTGAATTCAAATTAATTAGGGCTATGTAGATTAGAAAGTGATTAGGTGAAAAGGTTGGTCTAGCGGTGTCCGATAATTATAAGAAAAATATCGAGACGACCGTGTCGACTAGAGGGTTGAGACTATGAAGGTCGGTCACGGGCTAGGTAACGAAAAACGGAACTAAAAATAAAAAGATCAAACGTCGAAGGTAAAAGTTACGACACACCTTCAAACAAAGATGTTTTGTGGAAGAATGAGCCGTGAAATGACGTTCATGAAAACTTCCACAAATAAGTACTCTCTCAGAGGGTCACAACGACATATAACTTCGCACGTTCGGGATACAAGAGGAGGTCACAGAAATATGCGTACGAACAAGAAGGTGCGCGCACGAAAAACAAACGCTCGAAAAGCGACCATGACACCCCACCCTAGGGGTGAGCACGGTTTGCTCAAACCGCCCAAACCGAACCGGACCGAACCAAACCGAGCCAAAAACCGAACCGAACCGCTCTCCATCGGTCTGGTTTGGTCTCAATCGTTGGAAACCGCCACTTATATGGTCTGGTTTGGTTTCACCCTGTCGAAACCCCTTAAACCGAACCGAATCGACTCCTAACATATATTATATATTGTGCTGGAATTCTGTTGGGATTTTAACCCTAGTCCCTACGAACCCTAGCCTAAGGCCTTTAGACTGAGCGGCGCCGCGCCGGCCCTATTTGGCTATCTGCCTTCTTCAATCTCCAGTCTTCACTCTTCAGAGTTCAGACTGCATTCGTTTTTTTCCTGTGATCCGTGCACATAACGCATCATATAGCCTTCTTTAAACTGGAGAAGAAAATGGGATGTGCTTAGTTGACAATGAAATAGTATGGGACGTTCCTATCTGTAGAAACATCAGTGATTAACATGATCAATGCAATTCAACATCAAATACCATTTTGAAACAACTTCTAGTGATGAATGCACCCTAACTGCTATAGAAAAATGAAAATACATAGAACAATAATAACCGCACTTGTCGCAGTCACAGTTAGAACTCCTGCAAGCGATGCAGTGCCTAATTTTCCCTGGTTTGATAAGGAGCACAGAAATGAAGCCATGTCATGAAATTATTTTAATGACAAAGTCTATATTTAGAAAAATTGGGTATACGAGGGGATCTTCCGTCATCAAATGTCTGAACCGCGGTTTCAAACCGAACCAAACCGCTCCAAGCGGTTTTCGTCGGCTCGGAAACCGTCGGTCTGGCGGTCTGGTTTGGTCTGGCCTGTGAGAAACCGCTACTTATACGGTCTGGTTCGGTTTAGGTCCCAAACCGCCGGTTTGAGACCGTGCTCTCCCCTACCCCACCCCTTTGCGGGAAGCCTCCTTCCATAAGTGGGTTTAGACCCACTTGGTCCCTTTCTCCCGTTTTTGACTTTCTGGGCTCGTTTGAGCTCTGTTTTTGACGCGGTTTGAACCTGCGATTAGACTGCGACGATCCCATCATCTAGGTAACCTTTCCAACGTGTTTATTCCTATTAAATATAGTCGTAAATAATTTACGAAACATTTAATCTGGTTTGCATCATATGCACAAATTGTCCCCTATTAAATTTGAACTCGTAATTAACTTGTGAACTTATTTATTCCATTTCATCAAATGTATTCCTCTTAACTTTCTTCCTATTACTAAGACGTGGATACTACTCGGTGTGAGGCCCTACTGCCTGATCTTATTACAGGTTGGTGCTCGAAACCCATAGATGACGGTAACCCACGAGCAGCATGCGTCGTCTCTGTTTCAGAATCATACTTACATGATCGACCCATTAATGAACGTGTCGACGAGATCACTTTGACTGTGTCATTGATGAATACCGCAGTTTTAGTCCCTTCGTCAAGACTGTGTCTTTGCATGGCCTAGGGTATGGTTTACCGTCAACCCCACCAACCAGCATTGGTCAGTATAAAGCGGTCTTTGCTGTATTCGTGTTGTACATCCTACAACGTACCCTAGCCGAGGATTAACACAAAGACCGTACTGAACCAGTGACACTAACTTCCCTTTAACGGAAGAGATGAATCTCATCTCAGTCATCTACTTCCCTCGTGAGCCTCAGGTGTCATCCAACCTAAGATCTTTCCGCAGGCCGAGCCTCGAGGCTAGATCATAGATCTAAGTGACACTATCCTTTCACAGGTTTGTACTGATGACTTCAGGTCTTAAGGACTAGCTTGCCTATCATCACTCTAGAGTTATTATTGACAGTCTAGTTAAAGCTTAACCATTTAATAACTCTAAGTTGGTCGTTCAGTGAACTCCTTCTCTAATGAGCACCTGTGTCTTGTCTCTGACTTCTAAAGTCGAATGACTATGCGATCATCATTACCCTAAGGTAAGACAAAAACACAATGGTCTAACCGATGTGTCGATATCCTATTCTCGACACATCCATGACCATGAACCGTTTAAGACTTAAGTTTCTAATTGGTCATTAACTTCTCATAATCGAGATCTGCATCTGGATATGTAATGATCTGACTATACGTCTAAGGAAATTATCTAAGTGTTTGATTCATAGAATTCATACTTAGGATAATTAATACCATATAATAATTAGAACGAGATGCTTATCTTAGGATAACTGCCTCAAGGGCATACGTTTTCCTACCCCTGTAACTGCATGGGGATATGCAATCTTGCATGCTGTATCGCTAAGTTTACGACCATCTGGTGGTCAAATTTATTCACAGATGCAACTTGCTTATGGAACTCCACCAAATATCTCTCACTTGAGGACATTTGGATGCGCAATCTATGTCCACATCGCACCACCATAGATGACCAAGATGGGTCCCCAACGTCGCCTAGGTATCTACATAGGGTTCGACTCACCATCGATCATTAGCTACCTGGAACCCCTAATGGGGGATGCTTTTAAGGCATGTCTAGAAGACTGTGAGTTTGATGAAAATAATTTTCCCAAACTAGGCGTGAACGCTAAGAAGCCTGAAGCTTCAAAGACCATTTCATGGGATACCAAAACTTTATCCCACTTTGATCCGCGTACAAACCAATGTGAAGATAAGATTCTGAAGATCCTCTAAATACAAAATAAAGTTCACATACTACTGAACAAATTTACTGACACCCAGAAGGTTGTCAGATCACACGTCCCTGCTGCAAACACGCCAGCTAGGATTGACATATCCAAAGATGGATGCAATCCACCTGCAGCAGAAGCGGCCGTAACTCAACAAAAGAGAGGACGACCCCCAGGCTCCAAGGATAAACTTCCTCGAAATAGGAAAACTCATGGAGAAACTAATATGATACCACCACAGGATGCCGAGCTCAGCCCAGACACCTCTCCCATCCTAAAAACCCCGGAAGAGGGAAGAAATATCATTAAATTATGTACGTACTGGGGAGGTACTGGACAAAAAAAGCACAATCATTGATGACGACTTCGCATTCGTTATTGCTAATCAAGTCACTGAGACGACGATATTGATCCACGCTCTCTAGTAGAATGTAAACGCAGAGAGGATTAGCCAAAATGGAACGAGGCAATAGGAGTAGAGCTGGACTCACTCTCGAAACACAAAGTTTTTGGACCTGTAGTCCCAACACCAAAGGGTGTAAAACATGTGGGATATAAATGGGGATTCGTAAGAAAGAGAAACGAAAATAATAAAATCGTACGCTACAACGCGCGCCTTATTGCACATGGTTTTTCCCAACGACCAGGAATATATTATGATGATACATACTCTCCGGTCATGGATGCGATCACTTTCCTATTTATAATTAGCTTAACACAGCTACAGAAGGCCAGGATATGCAGATCATGGACGTTGTGACCGTTGGGGGATATGCCCTCAGATCATTTGTATTTGATGCAAATGAAAATTTAAGCTTAGATAGGGACTAATTTGCATATGATGCAAAAAGAGATTAAATGTGTCTTAAATTGTTTAAGACTATATTTAATAAATAAACGCAAGGAAAAGGTTACCTGGATGACGGGATCGTCCCGCTCTAAACGCAGGTTCAAACCGCGTCAAAAATGGAGTTCAAACGAGCCCAGTAAGTCTATTTAAAAGTGTTTAAATAGAAGCCCAAAACCAGCCCAAATGGAAAAGCCCAAAAGGTTTTTCTTTAATTATTTGAGAAATAATTAAATAAAAAAGGCTTTAATTGGCCCGGCCCAAAGGGTCGAGCCATTTGATTAATGGCGCCCACCAAATTAATTAGGGCGCTTTTCTGTCGCACACGCCCCAACGGGCGTGTGTCTGGCACGCGCCCGTTGGGGCACGTGCTGTCAGCGCCCCAGTAGGTTGGCGCGTGCGAATTACAGAAACGGGGCCCACTGGTGGGCCCCAGACCTAAGGTCTCGAACCCTAGGTGCAGATTTGAATGACGACTGATTATTTTGGCGAAAATCTGATTTTTTTTCAATGTTTGGGCATTTGATTGGAGGGTCAAACGAACTCTGATTGACGTACCGTTTTTTCCTATGCGTTCATCGGTGAACGCCCTTTGAATTGATAGGTTGTATCAATCATGAAGCTCAACGGTGAGGGAGTTAAAATTCACGGAAGTTTAGCCTTTGTGAAAGGCAAACTAAATTGAATTTTATTAACTCCATTTTATAGTCCCACATCGGTTGTGGAGAAAAGGGGAGAGCCTGCCGCCTATATAAATAGGGACCTCCCCTTCCTCCAAACTCGTCCCAAAGCTCAAGATCTGAGCGTCTCCCAAAAACGTTGGAGCACGCTCGGATCAAAGCTTAAATAAATTTCTTTTCTACCTTACTCCTGAAGGGCTCTAGCATAGCCACGAAGGAGTTCGGACTCGGATGCGAAATCTTGGCGAAGGCTTTCACTCGCGTGAAACTTTCTTCGGTGGGTGGTTGGCTCGGTGACACGAGGATTGCTCGCCTCGGGATGCAGAATGGTCCGAGGAGCGGCTCGGCAAGGGACGGGGAGCGGCTCGGAAGATGGTGCGGTACATCTTGCCCGCCCCAGGGTTGAGATTCTGGGTATGTTTTTAGAAGCTTTCGTTTTAATTATTCGCAGTAATTTAGATCTCTCTTGGGGTGGTCAGATCCACCCCGAGTTGGCAGAGATCCTGGCTTATGGTCGTGTTCCTTAGGGCTGCATGTTAATTAGATTAACATATAATTTTCCGCTGCTATTTTTGCTTCCGTGTTCCGTCCGACTTAGGACGGGCACAGATCTGTGCCCTAAGGGTCCGCCAAAACCCTACAGTGGTATCAGAGCCATCTCTGTAAGCTGATCTAGGACTGCGATTAATTAATTGAAATGCTTTTAAAATTAAAATTTTAAATGTTTTAATGAGATAATTTTTTAAAATGTTTTTAGACGTCTTTTAAAACGTTTTTAAAATTTATGTGATATTTTTAAAAAGGATGATTTTAAAAGCCTAAAAATTTATGCGATAAGTTTAAAGTGATTTTAGATGATTAAAAATTTTATATGATAAATTTTTAACCATGAAATTTTTTAAATGATGTTTTAAATTTATGTGATATTTTTAAAACATGATTTTAAAAAACTTTAAAACTTTATGCGATAAATGTTTTAGTAGCATGCATATCACATGATCTTTTTAAAACTATTATATTTTTATGAGATAAAAATTAAAATGTTTTAAATTCATTATTTTAAATTTAAATGTTAAATTTAAGAAATGCATGCAAAATTGTTTATTAGATAAATAATTTTATATTTAATTGTTAAATAGTTGTACACTCTTTTATGCGATAAATTAGTGTAACTTTATGTTAATGGCTATGTCATCTTGTCCCTTATTTGATAACACAAGACAACCCTTTAGGTTAGCCATTAAGAAATCATTAAAATTTATTACTTGAATTTTAATGACATGCTATGTTTTAATAAAACATTTAACAACCCTTTAAGACCTAATTCCTGATTAGGGTAGTCCCTTTAATAAAAATTTTATTCTAATTGTTATGAAATTAATTCTCATTAAAGGACTTTGCTTTTAGCGTTGTTAATAAATTTATTAAAATCCTAATAACGATTAGGATAGCACGTGAACCTTATAGTTGATAAGGATTTAATAAAAGTTATTAAACAAATCCTAAAATTTTGAATTTAAGGATTCAACTAGTTGTAGGATTAATTAGTTGTTAATAAAAGCTTTTTAGTCTATGGCACGCAAATAAAAATGACAATCTTCATTCAATGGACCATGATCCAGACAATGTGCTTGGCTAAGTTTGTTGGATCACTCTAGCTAGTCTAAGGGATAAGTAATCCTGGCTTAGTCAATTCCCTGGCTGTGTTCCGCTAGATCGCAATGACGCGAATCATGATTGTATGACACCCTGGACTATATCTAAGTCAAATACGTTAATAATCTTCTTCAAGATTAGCCGTAGCCCTCCTTGTTTTAGGGGTTGGTAACTATATGACCCGTGTTCCAGTTGTTAAGCTACACTCAAGTTGTGACATGGCAACCTTGTAGAAACCAACTCCTTAAATACATAAGATGAAATCTTGACTTGACCCAAACCGTCGTGTCGTGAATACACCGAGCGCCAGAGTAAGTTGAGACATAGATGTAGTGTAAGACCTGACCCAAACCGACGTGTCGTGAATACACCGAACTCCGGGGAAAGTCAGGCTAGACACGAAAATAATGGTCCGACTGGACTAGACATTTTGATTTAGATGAGCACACTCATGATCAAAAATGGCTATGGATAAAAACCGATAAGAGAGTCATATCTGATATGATCGATGAAGAGTCATCGTTCGATTACAGAGTCAAGCAATTTGTCGTGCATACACCGAGGTTGCTAGGCTCAGGGTGATTGGACCTCTTACCCATTATTTAGTTTGATTAAATCATTCATTATTAAAGCTTAGAACGATCGTAAAATTAGTGGGAGGGTATAGATAGATAAAAGTCAATCTACCTATATTTAATATTGAACATATGCTAAACTAGGGTAAGTTTTAAGTTTACAAATGGAATCAAAATATAATATTTTAAGTTAACTGGTCAAATAGGTTGATTAAGTGAATATCAAGATAAATTCTAATTGATAGAATTAAACTATATTCTCGTTGACATTAAAATGACCTTCTAAAGAATAGACTTAAGAAAGATGATTTCATTAAGTTCTAGGTCCAACAAATAAATTCACGCTACATGTCACTTGCCTCTATATGGGGCAGCTTGAACATATAGGATATTCGGAGTATGTTTCTCCCTACAACTTGTTGAGCTACACTCAAGGTTGTATGGAAAAACAATTTTGATCCGTAAAGTTCGAGAATTCGATCAAACTGTTTAAGTCGAATACGAGTGCATGAGCGGTGCAAGGCTATGTATCCCAACTGGATCTTGAGATAAGCAACTTGTTGAGCTACACTCAAGGTTGCAAAGCTCATGCGTTTGTATACATGAGATGCTTGCATAGCTATTCATTTATGTTGGGCTATTTAATATCTAAATGTGATTTAGAAAAGGAAAAAGGCACTCCGGAAAGTCAATCGAGTTAAATAGTTTAATTTATCATTAGTAAAGGCATAAGTAGGAGGGAATGAAAATGTGACATATTTTGATGTCACGATTTCATAATTATTGTTATACAAAAGGTTAACACATTTTGACGAATGTCGTCACATTGCTTCTGAAGCAATGAGTAATATGTATAACGATAATATACATATTAAATGTTAATATATAAATACACAAGATAGTAGCAAACTTATATGGAAAATAGACTAAACCGTATCGAGAGACTAAGCTTCAGAAGTCACATAAAGAGGGGTCTGACCTCTCGTATTATGAAGTCTACAGATACTTGTGAATCTTATCTTCTTAGATATAATGGCCGAAACCCATCTGTAAGACAGTGGGAGAATGAGTTGTCGAACTCAGTCTTGTACATACTGATGTACCCGAGTCTAGATTAACCAAAATAAGTTGTTCTTATGAATTATTAAGACACGTGTTCTTGATGAAACACAAGTCTGATAAAATAAAGAACGAAATTACAAAAGTATTTAAACTGATTCGATTAGATCGAATGGTCAAATACTTAGCTATATAAAATCTTGCGTAATTAAAAGAAAATATGATTTTCTCTCAGGTCAAGTCTGTTAACACATCAGTGTGTTAAAAGGCATGAATCACACTTAGTTAGACTTGGTGCGATCCATAGCAAGTGATTCTGAGTTAAGTCCTCCCTCTGGGTTTAGTCCCAGATAGTAATGCCTAGGTTTTGATAATGTTATATGATGACATTATCAATAAGATATTCATTAAAATCGATCATTAGGAAGTTGTATAATTACTCGAATCTCGTGAGACAAAGAGGCGAGTTAGACATCATAATTGATGATGACTTAGTCAACTTCTAGGATGAAATTCAGAGTAGTAACTTCGATTTATAACTTGATGCAATCAGAGTAGGTCCGTGTGTGTAAATAAATTTTGGAATTTAGTTTACGTGCCCAAGGAAAATGTTTCGTCATTTTCTGCAAGAAAATCTTCAAGTTAGAAAATTGCAGAAGAAAGGAAAATAGTGAAGAACAATTATGTTGGTTGAGAACGGTTTTCATCCTAATTCCTATAAACGGATTATGTTGAAACTGTCTCGCCAGCAGATGTGTACGAATCTACTTGGAGCAAACTCGATGTAAATGATCATGATGACCATGAAAACTGGAACATTTGATTATACGTTCGTTTTTCTAAATATGATTTAGACGAACCAACTTATATGAATCACAACAGGAGTTTTCAAGGTCAGTGGGAGCAAACAAATTACATGCGAGGCATCAAAGGGATGGAACATATATTTTGACAAACTAATCAAAAAGTTTGATACTTTATCGGAAATGGATATGAGCCATTTGAAATGACCAGTAACTAATTTAAATTATTATCATAAGGTACGATGAACTGGATAAAATCCAGGGAAATAAAATATTATGGATTCTGACAGACCAAGAGAATTATTTTGAATGAGATTCAAATGGTTGGTCTAACATGAACATAGAAACCCCTTAAGTCTATATTGTAGACGGTTTTAGCACATCCACTCATAAAGGCTCTACCACATGAAGTCGGTAAAACTTATGTGTAAAAACGGTATGAGATATCGAGATAAATGGTCCTGAGAACAAGTGGGAGATGTAGAGAGATGTATGCCCTCGAGGCATACATCTCTGTGTAAACAATACAAACGTCATGTTCGAAATAACAGTAAGCTGTTTGGTAATAATTTATCTAAGTTATATTATAATGTTGTAAACATTAGATATTAACTTAGGTAAAGTCCTGAGACTTTATGCAAGGTCAAACATGTATTGAGATGAGTATCTCGATCATAGAGAAATGTTTGACAGTCTGTAGCATAAGTCTAAAAGGGTTCGTGGTCGTAGATGTTTCGAGACAAGGATATCGAAACATCGGATAGATCATTGTGTCTTTAGCGGTGACGATGATCTCATGGCCGTTTTGACTTGGCGAAGACGAAGACGAGACACAGGTGCTCATTAGAGAATGAGTTCATTGAACTGTCTACAAGAGTTATCATATAGTTATATTGACCAATCTGTCAATGATAACTCTTAGTGATGATAGGCAAGTTGGTCTTTTGACTTGAGGTCATTTTACGAACCTGTGCGTGAACGGTGCCACTTAGATCAATGACCTAGCTTTGAGGCTAGGCCTATCGAAAGGTCTTCGATTGGGTGTCACTTGAAGCGTACGAGGAGAGTAATGACCAAGAGAGGATTTGTCTCTCCCGGTCAATGGGAGTTAGTGGCGTAGAGTTAGTTCAGTCTTTAGTAAAATCTCTGATCAAAGTATGTTGGAAGAAGTCCAACATTAGTTGACTAAAGATCGATAGAAACTAACCAGATTCAAATTATTGGGGGTGACAGTTTGACCGTACCCTAGACTTAATCTACACGACATAGTTCAGACGAACAGACTAAAACTGCAGAATTCATCACGGACACAGTCAGGGTGGTCTCGACAATACTCATGTCGATGAGTCAACCACATAATTATGATTCTGAAGCAGGGACGGCAGCCACTGCTCGTGGTCACTGCCGTATAGGGCTTCGAGTCCAACCTGTAGTAAGGGTCATGCTGTAGGGTCTCAGAGAGTGCGACCTTCGTCTAGTAATAGGTAGAAACGATTAGGGAGAAAATGCATTTGATGCAAGGGATAAAATATTGCAAAAACGTTTGCAATTATCTCCTGTATTCGGGATAAATGATCCTGAGTGCAAGTGGGAGATGTCGGGGGATATGCCCTCAGATCATTTGTATTTGATGCAAATGAAAATTTAAGCTTAGACGGGGACTAATTTGCATATGATGCAAAAAGAGATTAAATGTGTCTTAAATTGTTTAAGACTATATTTAATTAATAAATGCAAGGAAAAGGTTACCTGGATGACGGGATCGTCCCGCTCTAAACGCAGGTTCAAACCGCGTCAAAAACGGAGTTCAAATGAGCCCAGTAAGTCCATTTAAAAGTGTTTTAAATAGAAGCCCAAAACCAGCCCAAAGAAAAAATCCCAAAAGGTTTTTCTTTAATTATTTGAGAAATAATTAAATAAAAAACGGCTTTAATTGGCCCGGCCCAAAGGGCCGGGCCATTTGATTAATGGCGCCCAAAGGGGCGCTGCTTTGCAGTGCCCCATTTCTGGGGCGCGTGTTTGGCATGTGCCCGTTATGGGCGCGTGATGTTAGCGACCCAGTGGTCTGGCGCACGTGAATTACGGAAACGGGGCCCACTGGTGGGCCCCAGACCTAGGGTCTCGAACCCTAGGTGCAGATTTAAATGACGGCTGATTATTTTGGCGAAAATCTGATTTTTTTTTTCAATGTTTGGGCACTTGATTGGATGGTCAAACGGACTCCGATTGACGTACCATTTTTTTCCTATGCGTTCACCATTGAACACCCTTCGAATTGATAGGTTGTATCAATCATGAAGCTCAACGGTGATGGAGTTAAAATTCACGAAAGTTTAGCCTTTGTGAAAGGCAAACTAAATTGAATTTTATTAACTCCATTTTATAATCCCACATCAGTTGTGGAGAAAAGGGGAGAGCCCGCCGCCTATATAAATAGGGGCCTCTCCCCTTCCTCCAAACTCGTCTCAAAGCTCAAGATCTGAGCGTCTCCCAAAAATGTTGGAGCACGCTCGGATCAAAGCTTAAATAAATTTCTCTTCTCTCTAAATTTCTGCCTTACTCCTGAAGGGCTCTAGCAAAGCCACGAAGGAGTTCGGATTCGGATCCGAAATCTTGGCGAAGGCTTTCACTCGCGTGAAAATTTCTTCGATGCGTGGTTGGCTCGACGACACGAGGATTGATCGCCTCGGGATGCAGAGAGGTTCGAGATGCGGCTCGGCGTGGGACGGGGAGCGGCTTGGAAGACGGTGCAGTACATCTTGCCTGCCCCAGGGTTGAGATTGCGGATATATTTTTAGAAGCTTTCGTTTTAATTATTCGCAGTAATTTAGATCCCTCTTGGGGTGGTTAGATCCACCCGAGTTGGCAGAGATCCTGGCTTAGGGTCTTGTTCCTTAGGGCAGCATGTTAATTAGATTAACAAATAATTATCCGCTGCTATTTTTGCTTCCGTGTTCCGTCCGACTTAGGACGTGCACAGATTTTTTCCCTAAGGGTCCGCCAAAACCCTACAGTGACTGCATACCTATATGAAAATATAAATAAGGACATCTATATGAGACTTCCGGACGGGTATAAACTCCCAACAAAAATGTCAGATAGACCTTGAGACGTCTATTCTGTCAAACTTCAAAGATCACTGTATGGTCTAAAACAATCGGGAAGAATGTGGTATAACAGACTCAGTAAATTCCTCGTGCAATAAGAATTCACAAATAATGAAGTCTGCCCTTGCATCTTTATAAGAGCAATGTGAATATGATTCATAATAATTGCCGTGTACGTAGACAATTTATATCTCATTGGATCTCCTGGAAAGATAGCTGAGATATCCAAAAGCCTTACACAGACTTTTGAGATGATAGATCTTGGCAAAACAAAATACTGCCTCGGCTTATAAATTGAACACCTCAGCGGAGGAATCCTGTTACATCAATCCACTTACACAAGGAAATTGCTGAAAAATTTCCAACTGGACAAATGTCACCCGCTGAGTACACCAATGGTCGTCAGATCATTGGATGTTAATAAAGACCCCTTCCATCCGCTGGAAGAGGGGGAGAAAACACTTGGTCCTGAAGTTACTTACCTAAGTGTCATTGGAGCACTCCTCTATCTGGAAAACTGAACGCATTTCGATATAGCGTTCATAGTTAACCTACTAGCCCGATATATTTCAACGCCCACAAAGCGCCACTGGAACGGAGTGAAGCACCTTCTGCGCTACCTCCAAGGGTCATTCGACCTGAAACTATACTACCAAAAGGCGTATCCTCCAACTTAGTTGGTTTTGCAGATGCAGGATACAGTTCTGATCCTCACACCGCAAAGTCCCAAACTGGTTCTGTATTCACCTATGGTGGAACAACCATATCATGGAGATCTGTGAAGCAGACCTCGATAGCAACCTCATCCAACCACTCCAAACTCATTGTGATCCATGAAGTGTTGGATATGGACGATATGTATACACTCATGAGGGGATGTATGAGGGTCTATGGACCTCAGATGTCGCGTGCACGAAAGCGTGCACGAAGGGAACCTTTTCACGTGTGAAAAGGACCACTCGATAAGTGGAAAAAGTCACTTTTTAAGTGCATAAAGGCACTTGATAAGTGAATGAAGAAGAGGATAAGTAAAAGGGCTAATATATGCTAATAAGCTTATATGTAGTATTTCCTACAATAACTACCCCTAAAGCCTATAAATAGGACCCAAGGGTAAGGCTTTTACACCATTCCATCCATGCCATAAGTTTGCATAAGGCAACTTATGTTCTTCTTCTCCCTTTCCATTAAATTCTTCTTCTACATAGAGATTTAGACGGTGAAACGCTGCTTCGATCCTCCGTGACGAAGTATCGACCGTTGTGGCGAATCCGAGGGCGAAGTTCAGAGACTACGGTGCCGCGTACGTGAACGTAAGTCTCTCCTCTTCATTCGATCCTAACATCATCGTTTTGACATGATCCTTCATTGGTATCAAAGCCACATGGGTTTGCCCCGGTCTCATCAATGAATGAGACGCGTTGTCTCTTTCACGAATGAGTTTCCTTCCATTATGGATATGGTAGGAGCGCATCGTGACGGAGAGAACGCAAAAGTTGTTCTTTTGACGTTAGGGTCTTCTGTCATTACGGATATGGCAGGAACTCTCCGTGACGGGAAGAACTTACCGTTCATCTCGCTAAACTCGCACTCCTCATGGATGCTGAGTCTCCATTCAATTGAGAATGGGCACTCTCTTCATGTAGAGCGTGAAGTTTGCGGTCTTGAAAATGTGTTTTCTTCAATTTTTTTGGCACACGGCCATTGAAGCAAAACCGTTTTCTCGATGAACGGGTGTCTCATCGGAGAAGATAGTAGTTATTCTCAACGGAGAAGATGACCTCTTTGGTGCATGATCGCCATGGCCATATGGGCCATGGAGGCAATGCACCCCCCCTCCCCATGCGGAGGGGGTTGGCTACGGCCAATGACAACCAAGACCCCCCCTCTGGGAGGGGGGGTGTGCAAACCGGACCCCAAAGGAAGGGGAGGTCGGCCATGGCCAAGGGGCCATGGCTGGCATGGCCTCGGCCAGGGCCATGGCCGGCCCTGGCAGAGGCCAGGGCCGGCGCCCTGGCCTCGGCCAGGGCCTGGCCAGGCCGGCCCTGGCCGAGGCCAGGGCCAGGCCACTGCCGGCCCTTGGCCTCGGCCAGGGCCAAGCCCCGGTTAGCCCAGTAAATGGGGGGGACTTGCATGGGCGGTGGCTTGCATGGCCGGTCTCTACGGAGCCGGCGGCAGTTGTCAGCGGCAAAATTCCCCTGTAGGGGGAGCGCCTGGATCCATACGAGAGCCGGCGGCGGTGGGTTGCAGAAAACTCCCCTCAAGGGGTGTTTGGCCTTGGCCAAGTTGCGATGGAAACTCTCTCTTCGGAAGGGAGAAGAATCCGGCCTTGGCACGGCCACGACACGACCCCGACAATGGCCGGGGAATTGTCGAAATATTTCGGCTATGCCACCCTGTAAGGGGGTGTAGGCCTTGCCGAATATTTTGCAAATACAACAAGGGTATTTTTAGTACCATAAGGGTGCCAAGTTGAAATTCCCTAATTCTTTTTTGAAAAATACGTTTTCAAAATCGCTTTTCCGCTGCAAAGTACTATAAGAGTACTGTTATTTGATAAAGTGATGGGGAAATATTGAAAGTTGTTCTAGATGGTGATTGGGATCGTAATGACCTTTCCGATTCTAGAACAACATCTTCAATATTTTTCGAAAGTAACTTATCAAATATAATAATATCATTCCAAGTGGGATTTTCCAAGTGGGAGTGATATTAAACTAGTTTGAAATTTCCACATTCGATTAATTCATCGTCTCAATGGATCATGATTCGGCCAGTGGTCTTTTGGACTAGTTTGTGGGACACCTCTACTCTGTCTGGGGGTAGTGAACCATGGACTAGCCATTTCCCTGGTCGGTCCGCTGGCCGAGACTGCTGAATTATGAAAATGTCTAAAATGATGACTATAAATATGAAATTTATGCAATGTTTTTTGATCGAACCTTCTTTTTATATCTTTTGCAGCATTTTAAAGCTAAAATGTCTTCCGCTTCCAAGAACATCGTCGCTGAGTTAAACAAAGGTGAAAAACTCAACGGCGATAATTACAAACTATGGTCCATGAAAATACAATATGTTCTAGAGGAGCAAGATGTGCTCGAAACTCTGAAGAACATAATGATTGAACCAGAGTTGGGCACTACGGCCCAACACAGAAGAGACAAGGAAGCTTTCGATGCTTGGTCTCGGAAGAACAAGATTGCTCGCATTACGTTGTTGTCCAGTATGGCCGATGACATAATGCGCATCTTCCGAGAGCATGACCTAGCCATGGACATATGGTCCAAGCTAGAGGAGAAGTTTGGTGGAACCTCGGTGTCCAAACTTCGTTCTTTAACTATAAGATTCGATTCGTATAAGAAACGTCCAGATCATTCCATGGGGAAGCATCTGCGACATATGGCGAATCTCATCTCAGAGTTAAAGGATGCAGGCCATGTGCTCACTGATGAGCAACAAATCCAAGCAGTCATACGTTCCCTACCAAATGGGTGGGACCAAATGAAGATTCATCTCACTCATAATGAGAGCATCAGGAACTTCAGTGATGTTTCTAAGCACCTCGAGTTAGTGGAAGAGCGGCTTGCGGCCGCCAAGCCAACTGCAGAAGTGCACATGGTTGCTAGTTCCTCACACGGGGGAAAGAAACGGAAAAATCGTTCGAAGTTTACTAATGAACGTAATAAGAAACCAGAGTCTACCAAGAAACCCAAACATAAGGGTGGGCACAAGAATTGGCACAAGAAGAAGGACTTGAAGAAGATCAAGTGTTTCAAGTGCAACAAGTTAGGTCACTATGCTCGTTCATGTACGAGTGGAGGTGACGAGGTAACTTGTAATAATACTAGTTACATATGTGTTTCTAGTTCAATATTTCTTGTAGAATCTAATCCTTTTTGGATAATTGATTCAGGTGCCACCGACCACATAGCAAGGGACAGACAGTCCTTCGTGGAGTATCACCGGATACCCCAAGGAATGAAGTGGATCTATGTAGGAAACAACACACGTGTTGAAGTTAAAGGCGTTGGGACGTGCAAGCTCGTCTTGGACAACAGCCACACTATCCTACTTCATGATGTTCTCTTCGCTCCGGATATTCGAAGGAATATTATATCGGTGGTCGCTTTAATGGGTCTTGGTTATAGTTGGTTCTTTCATAGTTGTAAAGTGGACTTGTCTTGTAATAATTCTTTAATTGGTTCTGGGTATGTTTTCAAAGGATTTATTGTATTAAATACAATGTATGATTCCTCATTTTATAATGAAAATTTCCTTGTTGCAAATTCATCAAATTATGAGTCAGATGAAATTTGTTGGCATGCAAGGCTTGGTCACATTGGACCAACACGAATGGATAGACTTGCCAAACGTGGCCTTATATCCAATGTTTCAAAGGTCGAAATGTCGACTTGAGATCATTGCCTTGTAGGGAAATCTTGTCGCAAGCCGTTTGGAACCGGCACAAGGGCCGAGGTTCCATTACAACTCATCCATTCGGACATATGTGGTCCGATGAATGTCAAGACAAGACGCGGGAAGTCCTATTTCATCACTTTTATTGATGACTTCACCCGATTCGGTCATATCTATTTGATATCCCACAAAAGTGAAGCATTAACCTGCTGTAAAAACTATATGAGTTTGGTGGAAAATCAATTAGATCGCAAGATTAAGGTCTTGCGAACCGATAGAGGCGGTGAATACCAATCAACAAGTTTTGAGGAACTTTGTGATGAAAAAGGCATAGTTCATCAGGTAACTATGCCTTATACTCCGCAACAAAATGGTGTTACAGAAAGGAGGAATATGACTTTAATGAAAATGGTCCGTTCAATGATGGCACAAGCCAACTTGCCAATCACCTTTTGGGGTGATGCATTATTGACAGCCGCTTTCATTTTAAACCGCGTACCCTCGAAATCAGTTAGCTCCACTCCTTATGAGTTGTGGAACCAAAGGTCTCCTGACTTAAGCATTTTAAAACCTTGGGGATGTGCATCCTATGCACATATTTCCTCCCATAAGTATGGCAAACTTGGGCCAAGGGGGAGGAAATGTATCTTTATACGATACGCAGAAAACTCCAAAGGTTATGTTTTCATTGGTCAGGAAGACAATGGAGGACTAATTGAATTTGAGTCGAGGGATGTCACTTTCTTGGAAAACGAGTTTCCAAGACAGGGCGAGATAAGTCAGGACTTATCTCTATTTGAGATTTATGATCAAGAAGGATTACCTCATTCGAGTGGGAGAATTCTTGGTGAAGACGAAAATACATTTCAACCTTCACCAATGGATGATACGAATGATGCGAATCCTATTCCATACGTGAATAATGATCCAAGTGGGAGCATTTCTAACGACATTCCAAGTGGGAGTGATATTAGAATTGATCTAAATTTGAGTCAACAAAGACGTGAAGAATCTCAAATACGACGTAGTAGTCGTACAAGGTTAGCTCCTCTAAGATTTGAGGATGAATTCACACAAACCTTTATGACTTTACTACAAGAAGATGATGAGCCTGCTACTTTCAAACATGTCGTATCATGCCCTGCAAAAGACAAATGGATATAAGCGATGAAGGAGGAATTAGAATCTATGAAAGTTAACCAAGTCTGGGACTTGGTTGACTTACCCAGAGGACGTAGAGCTATTGGGAACAAATGGGTTCTCAAGATCAAGCATACGGCTGATGGCTCTATAGACAGATATAAAGCTCGCCTTGTCGCAAAAGGTTTTACGCAACAGGAAGGGATATACTACGAAGAGACCTTCTCACCTGTTGTGCGTTTTACCTCGATTCGCTTGATTCTGGCTATGGTAGCTTGCTTAGACCTCGAATTACATCAAATAGATGTAAAGACTGCCTTTCTCAATGGAGAATTGGACGAGGAGATCTATATGGAACAACCAACAGGGTTTGTAAAAGAAGGAAACGAACATAAGGTTTGTAAACTTCGTAAGTCCATATATGGTCTTAAACAATCCTCGAGACAATGGTATATACGATTTCAAGAAGTTGTCTTATCAAATGGTTTTTCCATGCTTGATGAAGATAACTGTGTATATATCAAGAGGATTAAGAGCAAGTATGTTATTATGTCTCTATATGTAGATGACATTTTAATAGCCGGAAATGACAAGGGCTTTGTGATGGATATTAAGGCTTGGCTTTCATCAGTTTTTGAGATGAAAGACATGGGAGAAGCCGCATATATCCTTGGAGTTAAGATTTCAAGGAATCGTTCGAAGAAACTTCTCTCTCTTTCACAAGAGACTTATATAAAGAAGGTTCTAGAATGTTTTAATATGTAGGACTGCAAGTCCATTGATACTCCTATAAGCAAATGAGATAATTTATGTCTGAAATCGTGTCCAAAGAACCAAAAGGAAAAGGAAATTATGGAAAAATTTCCATATTTCAGTGCAGTTGGTAGTCTTATGTACGCTATGATGTGTACAAGACCGGACATCTGTTTTGTCGTTGGAATGGTAAGTCGTTACCAATCCAATCTAGGGCAAGTACACGGGAAAGTGGTTAAGAGGATAATGCGGTATCTTAAAGGAACTGCAGACTATGCTTTATGCTATCAAGGAGATGCCTTGAGGCTCGAAGGCTACACTGATGCTGATTGGGCGGGTGATCTCGATGAGCGACGATCGACCTCAGGATATGTTTTTCTACTCGGATCTGGTGCAATATCCTGGAGTAGCAAGAAACAATCCTGCATCGCACTTTCAACTATGGAAGCCGAGTTTGTAGCATTTAGCATGGCAGTCCAAGAAGCTGTTTGGCTTAGGAAGTTCTTAGACAGGCTAATTGATGCAAGTGACTCAGGTGCTGTACCAATACACAGTGACAGTCAAGCATCTATAGCCTATGTCAAAGATCCAAAATTCCATTGTAAGACCAAACACATTGATATCCGCTACAAATTTGCAAAAGACTATGATAAGACCAAGATGGTAGACATTAGGTACATATCTACGCATGAGATGATAGCGGATCCGCTTACGAAGGCGATCCCCGGAGATGTGTTTTACAAACACTTATCATCTCAAGGATTGTGTAAGGGCTGAGTTGTACCAATGTAAATTCCCATGTCTATGAAAGATCAAATTTAATAAAAGAATAAGTTCTTTTCAACATTGCATATGAGTTTCTTGAAAATGTTTGTGTACATTTCTTTTATCTCAGCTGTATTTTCTAGTATGTCGGACAGATTGAGGTTGGCTCTCTCATATGAGCAACCGCCTTTATTCTATCAGACGGATAAAATAAAGATGAGACCTATTTAAAGTCAAAATCGTCAGACGGATGATTTAGAGTCATGACTTAAACAAAATGGTCGTATGAAAGATCTGCATCATATGGATGCTTACAAAAGATCTAAGAGGATTTTTTTTTGAAATCATATCTGTCTTATGCGGGATGTGGGTCCAGAAGATTATTTGAGTAGTAAAAGAGACTCAAAGTCAGACATTGTGGTGTCTGATCATCTTCCTTACAACATCATTAAGACATACGCTCCCTGGGAAAGGAGTGATGTTGTAATGCGTATTCATACTACGTATGCATTTGACCATCGGGTTAGAATAGTAATTGTATTTACTATTATGTGAGACCCAAAGACCACATGGGTCTTAAACTTCTTACCCTAATGGACTCTAATTGGTTCCTTTAGATTTGACTGGGTGATCGCTTTCTTAGCATGTTGCTTATGGACTATGGTCAATTCGGTCCGGCGGGGCATGTTAGAAAAACGAGTCAAGTCAAGATCGAAAGGATCGCAAGAGGAAGATTAATTTCATATTCGCATTTGGACTTCAAAGATTCAAAGCTGGCCAGCCAATTGTAATCCAGATGAGATTCAATTGTTGAATATAAAGTATAAGAAATGTGAAGAAATAATCTCGGGTAAAGCATGCGTTGATCTACTCAACTTTGCACCTCGAGGAGTGTTGTGTATCTCTAACAAGTGCACAACAGCGGACTCTATACGCATGATGGTCACACGGTCTATTTCTCGGTATGATAAACAGAAGAGCTAAAGGAAAATATGTTTTCTTACAATCCCCTCAAGTGTGAGTGGGAGATGTTGGATATGGACGACATGTATACACTCATGAGGGGATGTATGAGGGTCTATGGACCTCAGATGTCACGTGCACGAAAGCGTGCACGAAGGGAACCTTTTCACATGTGAAAAGGACCACTCGATAAGGGGAAAAAGTCACTTTATAAGTGCATAAAGGCACTTGATAAGTGAATGAAGAAGAGGATAAGTAAAAGGGCTAATATATGCTAATAAGCTTATATGTAGTTATTTCCTACAATAACTACCCCTAAAGCCTATAAATAGGACCCAAGGGTAAGGCTTTTACACCATTCCATCCATGCCATAAGTTTGCATACGGCAACTTATGTTCTTCTTCTCCCTTTCCATTAAATTCTTCTTCTAAATAGAGATTTAGACGGTGAAACGCTGCTTCGATCCTCCGTGACGAAGTACTGACCGTTGTGGTGAATCCGAGGGCGAAGTTCAGAGACTACGGTGCCGCGTACGTGAACGTAAGTCTCTCCTCTTCATTCGATCCTAACATCATCGTTTTGACAGGATCCTTCATGAAGCTAGCAGAGAATACTTTTGGCTATGTTCATTAATTCACCACATCCTGATGACGACCGGCCTGAAGACGTGCGACCTTGAACCAATCACCATGTACGAAGACAATGCAGCCTGCATAGCTCAACTACGAGGTGGATACATCAAAGGTGACAGGACGAAGCACATTTCTCTCAAGCTTTTTTGGACGCATGAACTACAAGAAGACAGACAGATCGACATCCAACAGATCCAGTCTTGCAACAACCTGGCAGATCTATTTACTAAAGCACTACCTCACTGTACCTTTAGAAAACTTGTAATAGGAATTGGGATGAGACAGTTGAAAGACTTACAAGCCTGAAGCTTGTACACAACAGGGGGAGTTAATGTTGTCTTGTACTCTTTTCCCTTAGCTATTGGTTTTTCCAACTAGGTTTTCCATAGCCAAAGGTTTTAACGAGACAAACACATCAACTCTGGATCCAGTAGCATCCACTCCTGGTAATATCCACCGATCAGGGGAAGTTAAGGAGACTTGCACTCTTTTCCCTTAGCTATTGGTTTTTCCAACTGGGTTTTCCATAGCCAAAGGTTTTAACGAGGCAAGACCTCCTGACTTAGGATCCATAAGTATTCATATTCTCATGACCTGATAAGCTCTATGAATCCCGAAGCATTCATATACCAAGCTTATAATAATGGATGGATAAGGGGAAGTGTTATGAATGTGCTTTTGTAGGCCCAAGTGGAGCCCAATAGGGTTTAGTGTATCCATCCATTATGTTATTGTCATCTATAAATAGAGGGCAACATGTTCATTAACCAACGCTCTCATAACACAAATATGTAAAACGCGGAAAGATTTAAAAAGAAAAGGGTGTTGTGAGTGAGGGAGGCCTTTGGCCTCCCCACCACTTATCCCTCCATTACTCCCCACTTATTGGAGTAATGGGGACCTTTGGTTTCTATGTGTCCCTTCATATACCCTATGAAATTATAAATATAGAATGTAATACCCCGTAATCACATATACGGGTATTATATACGTATTCTTGATTGCATTAAATGTGAATTGTAGTGTTGTGTATTTTCAAGATTTTTCTTTAGTTATTAAAATGGTAGAATTATTATTATTTAGAATCATTTGATTACTAATGGGTAAAGTATGGGATGAAATACATAATATGGTGAGAGTATATGGTATTTAATCATGTATTTCTATTTAATAGAAAATGAAATTTTGGAAATCCTTAATGATGACACCTAATAGCTTGAGGTGTCATCAAGCCCTTAAACCCCACCTACCCCATTAACATATGGCATCTCTCCTTAATCCCCACCTACTCCCTAACCACATGGCAACATTAGGAGAGAAGGGGAGGATGATGAGGACATTAGTAGGGATTAAAAGCTGAAAATTAGATAGAAAAAAAAGAAAAGAAAATGAGAAAGCTTCACCTTGCTATCATTTTCTCAACCAAAGCCAACTACTATTCAAAACCTAGTTTCCCAAAGCTTTGAACTATCAATTGAAGAAGGAAGAGAAGCAAGCAGATGGTCATCAAGGATTAAGAAGGGCCAAAGATCATTTGGAGGAATTTTTGAGGTAGTAATTTCTAACAATCTAGTTAGGATTTAGTTTTAGGATTGGATTAGTAGGAATTTTGATGTAGGATAATTTGTACAGATTTACTGAAACTTTAGTATTGAACTGCTTTTAATTGGCTTCATGAAATTGCCTGGAAAAAATTATGTTATGTATTTTGATGTCCTTAACAACTTTCGTGTTCACAACCATTCCTAATTCCAACTGGAAGTTGGGTTAAAATTCAGTCTTTAAAACTGGTCTGATTTTAGCTAATCTGTACACGTCTTAGTGAAATAGTTGCAGTTTCCTGCACATTTAATGAAATGAGATGCTCTTGGTGCCGTTGGAAAGCTGACTTCAAGCTCTTCAACTTGTGATTTTCCAACATCATTTTACGAAAGTCTAATTCTGGCTGTAACTGGTAGAAAAATGGACCTGAATATGACTCAGTTTCTGGTTCTGTATGCTGAAATTATATATGTCAGGAGAAAATTCACCATAAAACATGTATATAGACTGAACTTATGAAAATTGGTCAGTAAAAGGAAAACACCCATATCTACAACTTTCATGAAGAGACCGAAGACTAATTCTGACTGTAAACAGCTTAAAAATATCAATCTTTCTGCTGTGACAGTTTTAGACAGATTCATATATCATGTTATGATTATGTTATGATGTTGTTGTTTTAAGTTGTGTTTAAATTCTGTCATCAAGCTTCCATTATGATGTACCCCATGTGATTTTATGCTTATTTCATTTAAAGCTTCATGTTAATGAGTAAGCAAATTCAATGCTGACTGTTGATATGTCTTGTTCTATACCGGTGGTTAAAGTTTATGTTTCATAAAATTACTATATTGAATAGAGTTTGATGATAATCTTGGTATGAAATGGAAATGCGATGGTCGTTGTTGAGATACGACATCGGTGAAGATTATAAAAGAAATGAAAAGATATGAATGTGGTAATGAGACCGCTGAAATGAATAAATGATGAATATTCCATAAACTGAAAGGGAGGCAGAAAGATAGAATCTGGAGTCTTCAGTCCATCTCAAAAATGGGTGAAGCTCTAGATGTGGGTTTGGGGGAAACACGTGTAAACTTTAGGAGTTAAGGAGCAGACGTATGAATTATGATTTCTCGCCCGATGTGTTGCCCCCAGAAGGGGAGTTGGAGAGGGCTAGAGAGGTCGCTGGTGTGCTCGTGTCGCACCATGACGGTAAATGATGGTTTTCTCCGTTTGTCCGACAGAAAAACCGAGATAAGTCTCGCTCTAGTACCTTGCCCCGTTCGGGTACAGAGTTATGAGAGGCCCATCTAGTGCTCGTGTCGCTGGTTGCGGTACCACTTTTCACCCACCCTGGATGAAGTCCGACTCCTTAGCGTCCTACGGTTTACACGAGTTTCCAAACATGTGAATCAACAACTTAAAGTAATTGTCTTTAATTATAAATGTTGTTATCTCATGTCTTTTGTTCCTCTGTTTACTTTAATGTTTCTATCTATACTAATCTGCACCTTTGTTATGTTAATGATGCTACCCTATGATAACATGTTCTTATGTTTCCTTTCAGTACCTGCATATAATGATATGGTTTCATATGCATATTTTATAAGTCCTCATACTTATGTTTGCATGTTGGAACGTGAATATTTTTATATGCACTATGAACCTTACTTGTTAGACCATACCCCTAGATGGGCAGACCAATTCTAAAACTGGGTCCTACTAGAGTGTTAGGAATTCCTACTGGGTCATGCGTTGACGTGTCCCACATTGTGGCTTTCAGGAGTAAGACCAGAGCAGCTTGTGCGGTCCCGACACCAGAGGTTGTTCACAGTTCTGTGACAGATCCTGCGGGTGACTTCGTCCAGTTGGACTCTCCAAGGGTATATTAGAGTGTGCGTTGTACTAGATGTGGGGACCTGTTGTACTTTGGGTTAGAGTTTCTCTTTCTGTTGTACCCCTCTTTTGTACCCCCATGTTTAGCTGGTGTATGTAAAAGAAGTATCATTGTATTAATAAAATGAAATATTGTACTTTTGTTTATTTCTCAGTGTTTTCTCTGTGATGGAGCTTTACTTGTACTTCCCAGCACGTGCGTGGTGACCTGCAGTATTCTTTTACTCTCTTCATTCTCTCTTTCTACGTAAGACTCGTTGATCTGGGAATACTTGGGACGGATTCGTACTTCCCGGGTATCCTGGAAAGCGGGTCGTTACAGTTGGTGGCCCACACAGGTCTCCGCACTGCGGCGTGCGTAAGGATAGTGCGGGTAATGCTCCATAGGGGTAGTTGTGTCCTAAGGTGGGTAGGTGATCAGTCTAAAATTAAACCCTAGTATTAGGGAACCCAATGTATAGAGCTTCCTTAGAGTAAGCAAGGGTAGTTGTTTGTATATATACATATATGTATGGGTGGGTATGTGTTTGCATGGATGTAAAAGTATTGCATGTGTACTCGCATGTATTTATATAGATATGTGTCTATAGCTATTGCTGCAAATAAGATACTCTATAGATACGTGTATGACTACCTATGTGTATTCTTATAATTCATAGTATAGGTATGTGTATAGTAATATTGTTTGAATGGATTGATGTGAATGTAATATTTGATTAGTGAAATTATGTGTAAGACATATTAACTGTGCAATAGAGTATTATGTATTATCTATGTGGTAATCTATATTTAGATTATATTTGGGGGTGTATATGTATGACCATATGGATGTATATAGAGCCGTAAGTATAGATACTAGAGTATGATGCATTAAAGTGATATTAGAAGATATATTTGTATATGGGTGTCTAGTGGATGAGTGTATATATATATATTATAACGACCTGAAAATTCAACACTTCAATTTACGTATTTTTACGTATTTTAAAATGAATTTTACTTTATAAATATTAGTCAAGAGTTTTATAACAAAACTGATTTCAAAAATTCTTGTAAAAATATTTTGAAGTACTAGACTTATTATATTGTATTTCAGCACTTTCAGATTTCCTCAAATGCCCAAAACATTTCTGTTAAAATTCATCTCCCAAAATTACCGTTTTGATTCAACAAATTTATTTTCTATCCAAACATATTCTAAATGTTTTCAAACTTCTCCGGTAGCCTCCTATGATCATTTAGGGCTTCCCACATTAATTTCGCAATTTTCTGATATCATTTCAATAGAGAACCCGCAAACCCGCTTTCTAAACGTTTTGTCCTAAAACTAGTATTTTCGTAGCCCAAATCCCAGAACGGATCTTGTATTCACGATCCTCACCTCGATACGATCACGTGGGTATGTTTTCGTAATTTTTCGGAGTCGTTTGTGAAAACGTGTCTGTATTTCACCGCTTTGCTAATTACATCACTAATGATCTTATACCTTTACTAATTACTTTTACTAATTAACTTTTACCCCTTAATTAATACCTATATCTACCCCTAATTAACCCTCTAACCCCACCCCTATAACTCACCGTCTCATATAGGTGAGATCCAACCATCCTATTAAACTTTACAATTATTATTATTATTATTATTATTTCTATTTTTAATTACTAACTTATATCAACTACAGCCTATAAAATAGCAACCATGTCCTATCTCTCATCACACACACAGTTTCGATCTCTCTCTCTCTCTCTCTCTCTTGTTCGAAAACACAGGCCGCTCAAAACTAAACCCATCCCGCACGTTATCACCCTCTCTCCCTCTCAAACTACCTCTCTTCTCTCCGCCGTCCTCCCCCAGAGGTCCGACCAGCGCCACTCCGCCTCGACCCTCCGCCTCCGACCTCCGACGACCCAGCTCACCCCGCTGCCAAGCTCCCGCCGCGGCCTCTCCCTACGGCAACCCACTTCGCCACCAACGACGCCCCAGGCGACGTCTCCACCGCCCCATCGCACCACGGCGACGCCCTCCGACGAGGAGCCCGACGCTGCCGTACCCTCTCCGAGCTTCGCCTGTCACCGGCGAGCCCGCACTGCCGCAGCAACGCCAGCCCCCTCCTCTGCGCCAGCACCGCCGCCATCGGACATCGCCTCCGCCGTCGCTTCCCCCTCCGACGCCGTAGACCCGCCTCCCCCTCGTCGTCGCCGAACGCAACCCCTCCGGCGATCGAGTAAACGGTGGGTGCGAGAGGAACACTCGGTGGCACTGTCGTAATTTCGAAAGTTTTTCGAAATTTTCTTAATTAATTAATTATTAAATAGGTATACTTGTTTTTAAATGCATAACTTAAAATACACGGCCCAGAAAAATGTGGGGTTGCCCTAGAAAATCAGAAACATTATTCCGGACCCAATGGCGCTGGTCTCACCTCGATCAGACGCCTACTTTTCCCAGAATCATTTTTTGAACCTAAAAATTTAATACGTATAATTCGTTTTAAAAATCGTAACTCATTGTTTTCACTTACAATAATATGTGATAAAATTATATGTGATAATAGACTTCGTAACGATCATTTTGACTACTTACTCAAGTTTTTCCGACTTATATTGCTCCCGTAAGAAATTACGGAAGATACGCGTCACTTAAATAAATCGGGTTTCTAAACTAGTTTTGAGTTTCTAAAAATTATAAAAATTATTATAGACTTCAGAAAATTATTCCCTCTTGCAGTAAAATTATTTTTATCATATATAGTCTATATAAAAATTTAGAACACTTTTCGTCGTCGTTTTAACCAGTTTTGAAAATCAAAACGATCAATTAATTAGATATTATTTAGCGTAGCGATTAACTGATATTTGCTTGTGTTTGCAGGTACTAATCCTTGCGCTCTAACTCCATCCTCGTCTTGCTACGACGATCCCGATAGTGTAAGTCACAGTTGTTGGTAGCAACGATCTATGAACTTCGTGTTTGATGATAACAAACGTGTGTGAACGTTTTTAACGTGTGTGTTAATTGTTTCAGGAATGGCGAACTTGTGATTAATACATGGATAGACTTGGTCAATGTGCAAAGGAGAAAGGGGAAGAACCTAGCTTGAGTTGTCTCGTATCTATTTGAGTCAAACCCACATCCTATTCCGTATCAAGTCCAAACTCCATTCCTATTGCAAAACACCCTATCACCAGAATTACCAATAGTCTAATTAATCCTAGTCATTGATCCTCTCTTGCCGCAATAATCCAATACCTCTCCTGTATAAATTAGCATCCAAATCCAAGGGAAAAGTCTCGGCAAAAAAAACCCTAGCATCTAAAGCCTAGAGCCGCAATTTTTTTTGAGGAGTGCCTGATTAAATCTCCTCTTTAAATACCCCTTGCCGCAATCTCCTAGAAAGATAAGCATGAACCCTAATTTTTGAGAGTAGCCGCATCTTCTTATATCCCCCAAAGAAAAACAAAAATTGATGTATTAAAAAGAGGGCGGCTGCACAAATTTGTGAGGGCGCATGCACTTATATTGTTGAAGCCAGGCCGAATCTTTTTCTTTCAAAAACAATTTTTTTGGCACAGGCGCCTCTTAAAAAATTGGCAGCAAGCAAACAAAAGGGAGAGGTTTTTTTTCTAATCATAAACTTAATTCTATCTATTAACCTCTCTTTGTGTTAGCAGGACTTTCATTTTTTTGTTGATGCTGCAACTTGCAATTGACGAATCTGTCGCAACTTAGAAGACCCCTCCGATGTAAAGCAAGAGAGCACAAGAATTAAGAGGCCACACGTTCAAGGGAGTTCAAGGGAGTACTCTTGATTTTTTTTTGTCTGTTGTTTTCAACTTAAGAGGTTATATCAAGAAGCTCCTTAAGCAATTAACTCAAACAATTGCTGCAACTTTATTTAGGGAAACAAAAAAATATCAACAGACCTCATCTCAAAAAAAGCCATTCAATATTTAATATGGGTAAAGGTGCAACACAGTTATATATATTGAATAATATACTCTGATTTGGCTTTGCAGTACCTGACGTTTTGCAGAGGAAACAAGATATCAAAATATCAATGTGCACATGCCTTGGTTTGATGTCAGGACATTGTTATTTGAATCAATAAGGGAAGAAAGAGAGGCTACCCTTTCTTTACATGCACAGAATTGTTTTTGTGGTGATGCATCACATAAGAACCAAGGGACAAAACACATGGAGTGTTAGCCGGACTACTGGACTAAGAACAGTGCCGATCTGTCATTAATTGAGTCATCTTCGAGTGTCCTCTTGGCTGAAATTCAGAGGCATCACCTAAAGGAGAGTCCAAGTGTTGCCAGTTGCAAGAAGATCCACATCTTGAGTTGTCGTTGCCGATGGGACCACTACTACTTGCCAGACGACTTCTGGCCCGTGCTGATTGACGAAGACATAGCCGCTACACGAACTGAGCCTTCTAAACTCTGTTCTTTATTATTTTGTGTAGTTGTGTTAGATCTTCATAGGGGAAACTTTACCTGTTTGTGTTATTTTTGGGGACCTGTCGACTTTGGGAGTCGTCACGGAGGGAGAGCATCTGACTAGATTGATAGTGTAGAGCACGTGGTGTGCGTACGAGCTAGGTGAGAGTAGATTTGGGATCTTGACTCATTGTAGCTGTACTTGATTACATATCTATCTAGTAGTTGCTTTCGGGGCTGGAGTAGGTCGTGGGGTCGACCGAACCAGGGTATATCTGTGAGTATTCTGTGATTGCTATTTTATTGCCCTGTTTGTGCCTATAACTGCGTGAGATTGTTCGTGGGTTGCACGAATATTTTTATTAGCCTATTCACCCCCCCTCTAGGCTACGATCCAGATCCAACAAGTGGTATCAGAGCCAGTTTAGAGGATCTAGTCTAGATTTTTAGATGACCATGAATATATCTGATTGTGCTTTTGCTGAAGGTCAGTCTATAGCCCGTCCCCCTAAGTTTAACGGTGTAGACTTTGCATATTGGAAGGCTAGGATGAAAATCTATCTAGTGTCTGTTGATTATGATGTGTGGGATATTGTTGAAAATGGTTATAGTCTACCCACTATTAAAATTGAAGACACTGTTATAATTAAGCCTAAAGACAAGTGGGATCTAGCTGATAAGAAACTTTATACTCTTAATGGTAAAGCTATGAATGCGCTTATATGCTCTCTTGATAAATCTGAATTTAATCGTATCTCACATTGTCTAACTGCGCAGGAAATCTGGCATACTCTGGAGGTGACACATGAGGGAACATCGCAAGTGAAGGAATCCAGAATTGCGTTACTTTGCACAGAATACGAGAGCTTCCGCATGCTACCAACAGAATCTGTGAAAGAGATGTTTGCGAGGTTCACAGACATCGTCTACAAATCCAGTTCCCTCGGTAAGCCATACTCTAGCCATGAACAGGTACGGAAGATCTTAAGGGCGCTACCGAGCTCGTTCAGGCCTAAAGTCACCGCTATTCAAGAAGCTAAGGACTTGTCAACAATGAAAGTGGAGGACTTGATAGGCAACCTGATGTCACACGAGCTTGAGTTGCAGAGTATAGAAGCCAGAGAGAAACCTGAAGAGAAGACCAAAGCTTCCACACCATTAGCTCTTCAAGCTAACGACGACGATCTTGATGAAGAGCAAGCCCTAATGGTTAGAAACTTCAGGCGATACATTCAGACTGATCAAGGAAGAGCTGAGATGGGAAAAAGGTTCATTCGCTCTAATAATTCCAATTTTGTTAGAAATTCCTATGATCAGAAAGCTATTAATAGAAGTGAATGTTTTAAATGCAGGAAGAAAGGGCACCACATAAAAGATTGCCCACAACAACACACAGCTCAAGTTGCAAAAGGAAAAACGAAAGTGCTGACGTGGGATATGGATAGCGAAGCTGAGGAGGAGGATGAGGAACATGAAGCCCACTCCTGCATGGCATTAATGGCCAAACACAATGAGGTAGGATCTCCCACTAAAGCTGAATTGTTAGAAATCTTGAAAGGAATGCAAAATACTATTAATGAGCTAGAAGCTGATGTGGATAGTTATAGAAATGATAACTTTGATATGCAACAATCTGAGTATGACATGTCTAAGGAAATTGAAAAACTGAAAACTGAAATTGTTGCATGTAATACTACAATTGACATGTTAAATAAGGAGAAAGCTAGCTTGCCTGAAAAAATTGATTGTCTTTCATGTCCCTCTTTATTAAAGGATATTAGCATGTATAAACTAGATAAGATAAAGCTTGAAGTTGAAAATGAATTGCTTTCTGAAAAGATTAACATGCTAAATCTTGAACTTGAAGAAAAAATGAGGGATTTTGAAAAGAAAGAAGAGGAAAACAAGCAAGCTTTCATTACTAAATGCACTTTGCTTGTGAATGAAAACGATATCTTAAAATCCAAAGTCACCACCCTAGAATTGTCATTAAAGAGATTTTCCATTGGAAAACAAAATTTGGACATTATTCTTGGAAATCAAATTTATGGCAATAATAGGCGAGGACTAGGATATGGTCTTAAAAATGCTGAAAAATCAAAATATAGAAAAGTTCACATTGAATCAACAAAGGTTGGAAACTTTCATGCTAAGTGCTTTACATGTGGATGCGTTGGTCATACTTCATATCATTGCAAATATAGGAACAAAAATATTAAGTTCAAACAAATATGGATTCCTAAATCTTTGATGACTAACGTGAGTGGACCTTGTTGGATTCCAAGGTCACACACAACATCTCTTTTGTAGGTGGATGGAAATTTGACGAGGAGCGATAAATTGAATGTCTCATTATTTTTTAGCTCCTTAGTCAAACGGCGACGCGAAGGTATATCTCATTCTTTGAACTTAATGAATATCTTCATAGTTTTTTTTTTCTTGTGTGCGTGACTTTTCTTTGTTTGTGTGCTAGTAGTTGCATTGCTATGTGTGCATGATTCTTTTTGTTTGAGTGATTGCATCTCATGTTTGCTTTAGTACTTCATGCATTAAAAAAACTGAAAAACCAAAAAAATGGTGCTTAAATGTGTACCTTTTCTCTTTGATTCATTATTGAAGTATGCACGAATTAATTTCATATGTATGTAGAAATTGATGTATTATTTCTTTTGCCACATGTGCATGTTCATCTTTCTAAATATTCATGGCATGTTTAATGAATGAAAATAACTTGATTTCTACACCACCTACTTCACTTTCACATGTATTATTATTGTTGCACATTTGGAGATATCGTTTATGAAGTATGGAAAGTGAATGTAGGAGGAAAATTTAACTGAAAATCTAAGGGATATGATATACCTTGCCACAGATAAAAATTGAGCAAAAGAAATGGTTGTTATAAGTATTTTTTAAAAAAAATGAGAAAACAAAAGATAATTGCTCTGTATGGAAAATGGATACAATCCTTGGCAACGGTATTACCCACGAGTATCCAACATAAGCTTTATGGGTAAACTTTAGCGTTGGTGTATTTACTCGTCAAGCAATGCCACCCCCACATCTAAGAGTCCTTATAGGCTATGTTTTGGGGTGTGGTACCTTGAACTCATTTTTAATGAGGTGGGAAAAATCAATCCTAGGTGATAGAATGTTATTTGGAAAATGTGGATTGGTTCCGGTTGACTTTCTTAATGATTCTCCCTATGTGCTTCAATTTTAATCATCACACCGTACACGTTGGTGTTGAAGTCTTAGTTGTTTAATTTCATTGGATTTTGACTTGATTATTCTATGATTGTATTCATGCAATTGTTGGTAATGGTTAATAATACTCTATTTTTGCATGGTATATATTTTTGACTTCGTGCTTCGACTTTGATGATAACAAAGGGGGAGAAAAATTGGGAAAGATTTGATATTAATGCTCATGAAAATATGATTGTTTGATTAAGGGGGAGCATTAATGAATATTAGGGAAGCACAAGAATAGGGGGAGCATGCATATTGTTAACTTTGCACATCGGTGTTTGCACATCATTATATCTTATTGCATGTCACCCACTATAGTCACACCTTCACACACACTATTTGGCAACTTAATGTTCAAATCTTATACTTGGTTTGTCATCATCAAAAGGGGGAGATTGTTGGTAGCAACGATCTATAAACTTTGTGTTTGATGATAACAAACGTGTGTGAACGTTTTTAACGTGTGTGTTAATTGTTTCAGGAATGGCGAACTTGTGATTAATACATGGATAGACTTGGTCAATGTGCAAAGGAGAAAGGGGAAGAACCTAGCTTGAGTCGTCTCGTATCTATTTGAGTCAAACCCACATCCTATTCCGTATCAAGTCCAAACTCCATTCCTATTGCAAAACACCCTATCACCAGAATTACCAATAGTCTAATTAATCCTAGTCATTGATCCTCTCTTGCCGCAATAATCCAATACCTCTCCTGTATAAATTAGCATCCAAATCCAAGGGAAAAGTCTCGGCAAAAAAAAACCCTAGCATCTAAAGCCTAGAGCCGCAATTTTTTTTGAGGAGTGCCTGATTAAATCTCCTCTTTAAATACCCCTTGCCGCAATCTCCTAGAAAGATAAGCATGAACCCTAATTTTTGAGAGTAGCCGCATCTTCTTATATCCCCCAAAGAAAAACAAAAATTGATGTATTAAAAAGAGGGCGGCTGCACAAATTTGTGAGGGCGCATGCACTTATATTGTTGAAGCCAGGCCGAATCTTTTTCTTTCAAAAACAATTTTTTTGGCACAGGCGCCTCTTAAAAAATTGGCAGCAAGCAAACAAAAGGGAGAGGTTTTTTTTCTAATCATAAACTTAATTCTATCTATTAACCTCTCTTTGTGTTAGCAGGACTTTCATTTTTTTGTTGATGCTGCAACTTGCAATTGACGAATCTGTCGCAACTTAGAAGACCCCTCCGATGTAAAGCAAGAGAGCACAAGAATTAAGAGGCCACACGTTCAAGGGAGTTCAAGGGAGTACTCTTGATTTTTTTTTGTCTGTTGTTTTCAACTTAAGAGGTTATATCAAGAAGCTCCTTAAGCAATTAACTCAAACAATTGCTTCAACTTTATTTAGGGAAACAAAAAATATCAACAGACCTCATCTCAAAAAAAAGCCATTCAATATTTAATATGGGTAAAGGTGCAACACAGTTATATATATTGAATAATATACTCTGATTTGGCTTTGCAGTACCTGACGTTTTGCAGAGGAAACAAGATATCAAAATATCAATGTGCATATGCCTTGGTTTGATGTCAGGACATTGTTATTTGAATCAATAAGGGAAGAAAGAGAGGGTACCCTTTCTTTACATGCACAGAATTGTTTTTGTGGTGATGCATCACATAAGAACCAAGGGACAAAACACATGGAGTGTTAGCCGGACTACTGGACTAAGAACAGTGCCGATCTGTCATTAATTGAGTCATCTTCGAGTGTCCTCTTGGCTGAAATTCAGAGGCATCACCTAAAGGAGAGTCCAAGTGTTGCCAGTTGCAAGAAGATCCACATCTTGAGTTGCCGTTGCCGATGGGACCACTACTACTTGCCAGACGACTTCTGGCCCGTGCTGATTGACGAAGACATCGCCGTTACACGAACTGAGCCTTCTAAACTCTGTTCTTTATTATTTTGTGTAGTTGTGTTAGATCTTCATAGGGGAAACTTTACCTGTTTGTGTTATTTTTGGGGACCTGTCGACTTTGGGAGTCGTCACGGAGGGAGAGCATCTGACTAGATTGATAGTGTAGAGCACGTGGTGTGCGTACGAGCTAGGTGAGAGTAGATTTGGGATCTTGACTCATTGTAGCTGTACTTGATTACATATCTATCTAGTAGTTGCTTTCGGGGCTGGAGTAGGTCGTGGGGTCGACCGAACCAGGGTATATCTGTGAGTATTCTGTGATTGCTATTTTATTGCACTGTCTGTGCCTATAACTGCGTGAGATTGTTCGTGGGTTGCACGAATATTTTTATTAGCCTATTCACCCCCCCTCTAGGCTACGATCCAGATCCAACAACAGTTAATTCTAACCGTGGAAATCTAGATAGTGTACGTAATGGGAATACCGCATGCTTGAAGCATGGATCGGTGACTTAGTTGTTGGACTTCAAATCATTGCTCAAGACTGACATTCTCTCTTGAGGTTTCTGCCTTGACTTTTCGACAAGCAGAGATCTTTGGAGTGTTGTTAATGCATGTGAACATCTTTACTTTTGGAACAACACATTGACCTACCGTATTGCTACACAATGACTGAATGACATACCGGGCTGACATCATACTGCTGGAACATCTTATTGAAACTGAATGCTTAAAGATAGCTGGCACTACACTGGGTTTTTGGGGTAATCTTATATTAGTGAAAGTGCGGGAGCGACCGCGAGCCATCTACACATTGCACCGTACTGTACCGACCGACTGAATGAAATGTACCGACTAAAGTGATTTGAGATCCGCCCGGGTAAGCGCCCCCGTGGCAGGAGATGGGCTCAATGGTTGCACACCGTACCTTCCTATATAAGTCACGTAGCTCTTGTTTTACTATTGCCTGCTGGTTAAAACATTGTTGCTGCCATGCCACAGTTGTTACTCTTGTACTTTACTTTTACACTTGTACCGTCACCTTTGCTTTGCACACTACACTAGCACTTTACTTATCGCTCTTGCATGCATGTTCGCTTTTACTTACTTTTCGCACTTGTTTACTATAGCCTGCTCCATATTTGTGCACTCCTCTTTTTCTATCGCTAGAATTGTTGTGACTTACCTATGGTTCCATCTCCATGGCACCGCAGACGCTGCACAGGTTGACTTAGGCCCCACCGAGTCCGCAGAGCTGTAGCACGATCCTGGGACTGTCGACTGTTATATTCAGAGAGTGTGTGTGATGTACCATCGATGTATTTCCTTTCCGCTTTACTTTTCATGTATTTTGTGAGAGAGTGCTGGTTGTTGTTGTACTTTTAAAGTTGTGGACTGTAATAATGTCTGTTGGCTTGAGTATTGTTGGTACATCTCTGCATCGTGGCTATATTGATTTCACTGGTAAACTGCAGACCTGCGAATAAACCAAATAAGTAACGGGCCCCCGGGAGCGGGTCGTTACATATATATACGAAGTATCTGTGTGAATATGTATTGGTGTGTAAATAAACTTATGATATATGTGTTAGTATATGGATGTTTGTTGGTGAGCCTAAGTGAAAGTATATTTGAATGTATAATAGTGTATGATGGTATACATAAGAATAATGATATGTGTATGCATACTATAAATATGGTTTTGTAAATTGATATAGTGAGATATGTGTATATGAGTATAGCTACAATTGGATGTGTATCATAAGTAGTGTGTGAAATATATTGGCATACTAAATGGTGTGTATAGATATACATAAGTAGGTAGGCCAAGTTATACAATATTGGTGTGCATTTATATGTATATATACATTGTGTGAAGATATGAGTATGATATGAAGATAGGGATGTATGTGTACCGGGTGAATAAGATTTATAAGTACATGGATACGTCTTGTGTATACATGTGTGTGTGTATTGTATTGGCGTATTTCTTGTACTATAGTAAATACATTGTAATGAATATATATGTGTGTATATATATCATTGAATATATATTCTACGAGAGATATATGAATAGTTGGTTGTTTATATGTATGTATATTTGCATAGGTATATAAATGGATAAATATAGAACTACGTATGTAAGTATTGGACGTGAGTATATATGTATGTATCTTTGCACATATAGTGAGTGTGTATTGGTTGGTATGTTGATATACAATATATATATGACCTAATATTTGGTATGTATGGAAATGTCATAATATTCGACATATGTATTGATATATGATCATACATTACTGTAAGTAATGTGTAGTTGTATGTATATTGGGTGTTAGTTATGTTGTTTAGATCTTAGATTAATATAGATGTATACGTAAATAGAAGGGAATAAGTATTAATATTGTCACGACCCGCTTCCCTAAAATGGAGGCGAGACGTGAAAAGGTCCGCACGAGAGTGGAGCTGTGAAGCCCCAAACCCGATAAGCGTCCACAATACATAAACAGGTCCCTGTAACCACAACAGAATAACAATAATAACACAAGGAGAGACTGATTAGAAATTCCACATCTCAAAAATTGTCCAACATCAACAAAAGTCCAACATCCAGAAAAGCCACCAGGCTAAAAGAAAAGAGTCTAAAGGCCCAGAACAAGGCCAACAAAAACTGCAACGACAACAAGTATGGGTGCTACGCACCGATAACAAACCAACTGACTAACAAAAGTAAAACACAACGGAGACACTAGGACTGGTCCCCAGTGTCTACGTACTCCCCGTCAAACACAGGCTCGGGCTCGGCGTCAGCAAACACCTCGTCCTCAACAAGGTACTCGGGCTCAGGATCTAACATGTGTCACCCAAAAGAGTAAAGGGGCACATGTCAGCAAGTCTAAAAAGACGTGGGCAAGGAAACTGAAAGTGAGGCATCTAGCAACCTAGCAGTTTAGTATGCATGACATGGCAGTTATAACATGAGTGCACAATTAAACATGGCAAGACAATTTGTACAAGGGAACAATTTATCGGGACATGACAAGAGTAGCCAAGCTACTATCAATTCAATCAATTCACATTTTGTAGGTGTTTAAGCCCTTCGCTGAATGGCATAGCATTTCAGACCGATCGGCGCTAAACACTACCCAATATTCACACGATATGGAGCCTGAGGTCCCCGCACATTGAGCTCAGCTAGTGAGCCTGAGGTTGCCCCGCACATTGAGCTCGCATTCTTAGTTCACAATTCAATACATTTCGAGCGTTGGGGTTTCCAACTCATTATGCTCGCTTCTGGTCACGAGCCAGGAACACAAGTCTGGCGTAGGGAACACCTAGCCGGAACACGCAATTCGGGCATTGGCTATCAACCAACACATGGCCTGCTTCTGGAACACGAGCCAGGAACACAACATTGTAGCGAAGCTACGCAATCACAGCAATACCTAAAGAATGCGAGGTCATGACAATTTATTTGCGTACAGTTAATTAAATTAACGTGACAGGCGAAATGCAATGACATGAACATATTCGCGTACCGTTAATTGAAAGTAAACATGACATGGTAATTGTGCAACATGCTAAAAGTCGGAATTAGCTTCGTTGTCAAGCTAATTCCCCAATTTGCGCCTAGGCGAGTATCATTTCGTCGCCTAGCCTCTTTTACGCCTACAACATGCAAATGGCCTAAAACATGGCCTAAACCCTAAGTGGCAAGTTTCACTTGCCTAGCACCGGGGATTGACGATCACTTCGTCACACGGATGCTATCTACGGGGAAAATCGCTGTTATGGGGGAAACAAGCACCAAACACATGAAATTAATTAGGGTTTTCATAAAATTATAAATAAGTTATAAAACAACGGTAGAACGATTTCTTACCGAGAGAAGACGGAAGGAACACTCCGGGGAACCCTAGGATCAAATCTGGAGAAGATTGGAGAGTTTGGGGAAACTAGGGTTTTGGGGGATTTGGGGATTTTGATGGGTTTTGATGGAGATTTGGGGATGATGAGAGGTGGATGGAGTGAATGGTTGGATTTGATGATGATTCTAGGGCTTGGAATGGAGAAATGGAGCTTGGAGGAAGATGGGGGCTGAAGGGGGAAGTTTTTAGGGTTTTGGGTCGTGTTGGAGAAGAAGAAGTCGAATGGGTTGGGTTTAAATAGGCTAGGCTGGCGGCTGCCCAGAAATTAGGGTTTTAACACTGGTTAGTCGGTCAAAGAGCAACCACTGACCGACTAGTTTGGCAACTAGTCGGTCGGTCGACCAACACTGACCGACTAAGTGCAAACAGTAACTCCTGAACGAAAATAGGATTCTAGAGTTAGTCGGTCCATGAACAAGTACTGACCGACTAGTTTGGCATCTAGTCGGTCGATGAACGTTCTTAGACCGACTAAGAGTAAACAGTAACTGATACAAAAATAATTTGATGAGTTAGTCGGTTCAAGAAGCATTGCTGACCGACTAGTTTGCAACCTAGTCGGTCAACCAACGTTCTTAGACCGACTAACGATAAACAGTAACTCCTGAGAAATTTAGAAAGCTAACTAGTCGGTCCAAGAAGGATTGCCGACCGACTGGATCGTCATCTAGTCGGTCGGTGGCCCTTCTTACACCGGCTAATGAGCACAGAAAAGTACCGACACGGAGCGCGGGGCCCCGGGATCGATTCCTAAGACTCCTAGGCTTGATCTAACAGTTAGATACGACCGTTATGAAGTCCGTCACGAGTGACTTACTTCGAAATCGACAATCCTAAGGAAGAAGCGAGAAAATACGACGAATCGATCGAAAATGAAATCTACGGAGACGAAAACCACACAAGAGGAGAAAATCCACCAAAACATATATTATATTATATTAAAATCAGATACATGAAAAGCAGTCGTTACATCCTCCCCAACTTAAGAAAAATTCCGTCCTCGGAATTTCCAAAAACTCACGAGTCCGGAAACAAAAGTGGGAAACGCTCTCGCATCTCATCCTCATTCTCCCAAGTAGACTCTCCAGGTGAGCCGTGTTGCCACATCACCCTCACAAGATTGACAATCTTGTTCCGAAGCGATTTCTGACGCCTGTCCAGAATCTGCACTGGATGCTGGTCATACGTCATATCGGGGCGAACGGTAATCTCCGAAAAATCCACCGCATGAGACGGATCGCTAATGTATCGACGAAGCTGCGACACATAGAAAACATTGTGAACTCCTTCCAAAGATGGCGGCAAGGCCAAGCGATAAGCTACCTCGCCAACCCTCTCCAAAACGTCAAACGGTCCAATGTATCGCGGGCTCAACTTTCCACGCTTCCCAAAACGAATCACACCATGATTTGGGGAAATCTTCAAGAACACATGGTCGCCCGGCTGAAATTCCAAAGGACGACGTTTAGCATCCGCCCAATGCTTAAAACGGTCCTGAGCAATTCTCAACCTCTCCCGAATATTCCTGACGATATCCACGGCCTCCACGATCATCTCAGGTCCCAACAACTCCCGATCACCAACGTCATCCCAATTCAATGGCGATCGACATTTCCTCCCATAAAGAGCGGCGAAAGGCGCCATGCCAATACTCGCCTGGAAGCTGTTGTTGTAAGAGAACTCCACCAAATACAGATGGTCCTCCCACGAACCCTTGAAATCCAACATGCACGCCCTCAGCATGTCTTCCAAAATCTGAATCGTCCTCTCGGACTGGCCATCCGTCTACGGATGGTACGCCGTGCTGAAACTCAGACGTGTACCCAAGCTCTTCTGCAAACTCTGCCAGAACTGAGATGTGAACCTCGTGTCTCTGTCAGACACGATACTCACAGGGACTCCATGAAGTCGCACAATCTCTTGCACGATTCACGTTACATCACTATCTAAACTAGGAAAAGGAAATAAAACGGAGAGTAAAGAATTTTACCTCCATATATCTCCTTGCTAGCGCCTCAGTGGACTGTCCTACTCGGAACGGGATAAAGTGCGCAGATTTGGTCAATCGATCTACGATCACCCAAATCGCGTCATTCTGCTTCGGACTCCGAGGTAGTCCAGTCATGAAATCCATAGTGATGTGCTGCCATTTCCACTCCGGGATCGGAAGCGGTTGTAGCAACCCGGCCGAACGCTGATGCTCCGCCTTCACTTGCTGGCAAACCAAGCACTTGGCTACACTCCGAGCCACGCTCCTCTTCATGCCATGCCACCAATAATTCAGACGAAGATCCTGGTACATCTTGGTGCCACCAGGATGCACAGAATACGGCGAACTGTGTGCCTCCACCATCAGCTCCTCTCTGATATCCCCAGCAGGCACACACAACCTGGCTCCAAACCTCAGCGAGCCATCCTCATGAATCAAAAAGTCAGTCCGCAGACCGGCTTCCACCATCTCCCAAATACTCACCAGCTTCGGATCCTCAGCCTGGCCAGCCTTAATCCGATCCACGATCGTCGACTGCACCTGCATGTACATCAACGACGAAGCCTCTCCAGGAAGAACAATCTCCACACCAGACTCGCAAAAATCCTGCTGCAATCTCCACTGCGAGGTCAAAATCATCACCGCTGGAAGCCTACTCAAAGCATCCGGAACCACATTCACCTTGCCAGGGTGAAACTGCAAATCAATATCATAATCCGCCATAAGCTCCAACCATCGACGCTGTCGCATGTTGAGCTCCTTCTGAGTGAAAATATACTTCAAGCTTTTGTGATCGGTGAAAATCTTTACTTTCTCACTCAGCAGGAAGTGCCTCCAAATCTTAAGAGCAAACACAACGGCAGCCAACTCCAAATCATGCGTCGGATAATTCTTCTCATGAACCTTAAGCTGACGAGACGCATACGCCACAACATGCCCGTGCTGATGCAACACACAACCGAGACCCTTGCCAGAAGCATCACAAAAGATCTCAAATCCACCGCTGCGATCAGGCACGACAAGAATAGGGGCACTCGTCAACCTCTCCTTCAGAACACCAAAAGCCCTCTCACAATCACCCGACCAAACATAAGCAACATCCTTCCGCGTCAACCTGGTCATCGGCTCAGCAATACGAGAAAAGTCCTTAATGAATCGCCGATAATAACCAGCAAGTCCGAGAAAACTCCGAATCTCAGACGCTGACGACGGAACAGACCACTCCCTGATGGCCCGAATCTTCTCGGGATCCACTGAAATACCATCTCCAGTCACCACATGCCCGAGAAAAGCAACTCGATCCAGCCAAAACTCGCACTTCGAAAACTTAGCATACAACCGATGCTTCCTCAAAATCTCCAACACCGTCCTTAAGTGCGAGGCATGCTCTTCCTCCGACTTCGAATAGATCAGAATGTCGTCAATAAAGACAACGACAAACTTATCCAAAAAGTCGTAGAAAATCAGGTTCATCAGATTCATGAAAACTGCGGGCGCATTAGTTACGCCGAAAGGCATAACCACGAACTCATAGTGTCCATACTTCGTCCTGAACGCTGTCTTCGGAACATCTCCCTTCTTAACCTTCAACTGATGGTAACCACTCCTCAAATCCAATTTAGAAAACACCCTCGAACCTCCAAGCTGATCAAAGATATCATCGAGGCGAGGCAACGGGTATTTATTCTTAATGGTCACCACATTCAACTCCCGATAATCCACGCACATGCGACGCGAACCATCCTTCTTCTTAACCAGCAACACCGGTGCTCCCCACGGAGACACGCTAGGATTAATATAACCCTTCTGCAAGAGCTCATCCAACTGCTTCCGCAACTCTTCCAACTCAGCAGGTGCCATACGATACGGCGCCTTCGAAATCGGCTGCGCACCTGGAACAAGATCGATAGAAAATTCCAAAGCTCGATCAGGCGGCAAACCAGACATCTCCCCGGGGAAGACGTCGCCAAAATCACGCACCACAGCTGGCCACTCCAGCTCCATCTGCATAGCCGCAGCCTCCACCGGCCTGGCCCGAAATCTGACAGGACCAAGCGAACTGCTACCACGACTGAACTCAAACACTGGATGTCCGGGAATCTCGAACACCACCTTCTTCCTCCGACAATCGATCGTAGCATAGAAGCTCGCCAGCCAATCCATCCCAAGAACTGCATCATAGTTGATGATGTCGTGGACAATGAAATCAGCGAAAAGCTCATGTCCACAGACCACCAACGAGCAAGAATTGCAACCACGATGCACCGAGACCACACCATTCCCTGTAACGATATTCCAACTCTTGGGAAGAGGGGACGTCGACAAGGAATGCCTCTCCACGAAGCTCCGAGAAATAATACACATCGATGCACCAGAGTCAAAGAGGACTCGTGCAGGAAATGTGCAAACCAAAATCACACCTAACAATCAATTAACAATCAAACCCTAATCTAGCAAACAACCATGTTCAAGCAAACCACACAATCTAATAATCAAAACCAGCTAGGAAAGTAACAGCTAGATTGAGGATTACCTGCGACAACCTCATCCACAGCCGCACTCTCCGCAGCGGTCATCAGAAAAGCCTGCCTCCTCGGCGGAACAGCCTGCCGAAAAGCCTGCCTATGCGGAACAAGAGCTGCTCCACGTCCAGCAGGAACAGGCGCTCGCTGGTGCAACGGCTGAGCTGCAACAGGAGCCCTCCGCAGCGGATCCGCATGCCGACAATCCTTCGCGACATGAGAAGCATCACCGCAAACCAGACACTGGCCCAGAAACTTCCGACACTGATCCTTGACGTGACCAGGCTTGCCGCAGAAATGGCAAAACTTCGGAATAGACCCTCCTGGCCTCTTAAACTGAGCGGACTGATTAGGCCTGAATCCAGGTCTAACCACAGCTCTCGCCTGTTCCACAGGCCTCTTCCCAGCACCAACAACAGATCCCTTCCTCTGATTCACGAGCAGCTCCTGCCTCTTGGCAGCGACCAGAACCTTCTGATAAGATTCCCGATCAGAGGAGGTCACAAAACTCTGGAGCTCCGAAGCAAGCCCCTGCAGAAACCTCTGAGCTCTCTCCTCAGCGTCCTGCACCATCTTTGGTGCAAACCGACTCAGCCTCATGAACTCTTGGTGATACAAGTCCACCGACGAGTTCCCCTGCTTCAAATCGATAAAACGCTGCAGCATCTCCTCCTTGGCAGCCTTCGGGAAAAACTCACCCTCAAATCTGGCTTTGAAGGTAGCCCAAGCTATCGGCTCCACCAACAACTTCTCTTCCGCATCCCACCAATTTCTGGCGCTATCCTTCAGCTGCCTCTTCGCCAAATCAACCCATCCAGCCGGGGTGATCTTGGCCATCTTCAAATTGTCCTCGACGTTCCGAATCCACTCATCGGCAGCCAGAGGACCCTCAGAACCATCAAAATATGCGGGACCCAGCTCCCGAAATTGCTTCGCTCCTGGCTCAGAGCGAGGGGCATCCGGAAGAGCCCGGGCAGCTCGAGCAGGTGGAGCATTCTGGACTTGCAAAAGCATGCCCTGCTGCACTTGCATCATCTGGATCATCATCCGCATCATCTCACCGCTGGTGGGTTCCTGCTCAGGCTCCTCATCATGAGGGAGCGCACCACTGCCCCCACCACGGGTGAAACGCCTTCCTGCCATCTAATGACACGGAGAACAAATCAGATTAGACTCATAGCCTATGACATCGGACGTCGAACTTAGTTTATTGGACATTCTAATATTATTATCGCTATTCCAAAAATCGCAGTTACAGAAGGAGACCTGCATGGGCCACCACTAAAACCTGTCACGACCCGCTTCCCTAAAATGGAGGCGAGACGTGAAAAGGTCCGCACGAGAGTGGAGCTGTGAAGCCCCAAACCCGATAAGCGTCCACAATACATAAACAGGTCCCTGTAACCACAACAGAATAACAATAATAACACAAGGAGAGACTGATTAGAAATTCCACATCTCACAAATTGTCCAACATCAACAAAAGTCCAACATCCAGAAAAGCCACCAGGCTAAAAGAAAAGAGTCTAAAGGCCCAGAACAAGGCCAACAAAAACTGCAACGACAACAAGTATGGGTGCTACGCACCGATAACAAACCAACTGACTAACAAAAGTAAAACACAACGGAGACACTAGGACTGGTCCCCAGTGTCCACGTACTCCCCGTCAAACACAGGCTCGGGCTCGGCGTCAGCAAACACCTCGTCCTCAACAAGGTACTCGGGCTCAGGATCTAACATGTGTCACCCAAAAGAGTAAAGGGGCACATGTCAGCAAGTCTAAAAAGACGTGGGCAAGGAAACTGAAAGTGAGGCATCTAGCAACCTAGCAGTTTAGTATGCATGACATGGCAGTTATAACATGAGTGCACAATTAAACATGGCAAGACAATTTATACAAGGGAACAATTTATCGGGACACGACAAGAGTAGCCAAGCTACTATCAATTCAATCAATTCACATTTTATAGGTGTTTAAGCCCTTCGCTGAATGGCATAGCATTTCAGACCGATCGGCGCTAAACACTACCCAATATTCACACGATATGGAGCCTGAGGTCCCCGCACATTGAGCTCAGCTAGTGAGCCTGAGGTTGCCCCGCACATTGAGCTCGCATTCTTAGTTCACAATTCAATACATTTCGAGCGTTGGGGTTTCCAACTCATTATGCTCGCTTCTGGTCACGAGCCAGGAACACAAGTCTGGCGTAGGGAACACCTAGCCGGAACACGCAATTCGGGCATTGGCTATCAACCAACACATGGCCCGCTTCTGGAACACGAGCCAGGAACACAACATTGTAGCGAAGCTACGCAATCACAGCAATACCTAAAGAATGCGAGGTCATGACAATTTATTTGCGTACAGTTAATTAAATTAACGTGACAGGCGAAATGCAATGACATGAACATATTCGCGTACCGTTAATTGAAAGTAAACATGACATGGTAATTGTGCAACATGCTAAAAGTCGGAATTAGCTTCGTTGTCAAGCTAATTCCCCAATTTGCGCCTAGGCGAGTATCATTTCGTCGCCTAGCCTCTTTTACGCCTACAACATGCAAATGGCCTAAAACATGGCCTAAACCCTAAGTGGCAAGTTTCACTTGCCTAGCACCGGGGATTGACGATCACTTCGTCACACGGATGCTATCTACGGGGAAAATCGTTGTTATGGGGGAAACAAGCACCAAACACATGAAATTAATTAGGGTTTTCATAAAATTATAAATAAGTTATAAAACAACGGTAGAACGATTTCTTACCGAGAGAAGACGGAAGGAACACTCCGGGGAACCCTAGGATCAAATCTGGAGAAGATTGGAGAGTTTGGGGAAACTAGGGTTTTGGGGGATTTGGGGATTTTGATGGGTTTTGATGGAGATTTGGGGATGATGAGAGGTGGATGGAGTGAATGGTTGGATTTGATGATGATTCTAGGGCTTGGAATGGAGAAATGGAGCTTGGAGGAAGATGGGGGCTGAAGGGGGAAGTTTTTAGGGTTTTGGGTCGTGTTGGAGAAGAAGAAGTCGAATGGGTTGGGTTTAAATAGGCTAGGCTGGCGGCTGCCCAGAAATTAGGGTTTTAACATTGGTTAGTCGGTCAAAGAGCAACCACTGACCGACTAGTTTGGCAACTAGTCGGTCGGTCGACCAACACTGACCGACTAAGTGCAAACAGTAACTCCTGAACGAAAATAGGATTCTAGAGTTAGTCGGTCCATGAACAAGTACTGACCGACTAGTTTGGCATCTAGTCGGTCGATGAACGTTCTTAGACCGACTAAGAGTAAACAGTAACTGATACAAAAATAATTTGATGAGTTAGTCGGTTCAAGAAGCATTGCTGACCGACTAGTTTGCAACCTAGTCGGTCAACCAACGTTCTTAGACCGACTAACGATAAACAGTAACTCCTGAGAAATTTAGAAAGCTAACTAGTCGGTCCAAGAAGGATTGCCGACCGACTGGATCGTCATCTAGTCGGTCGGTGGCCCTTCTTACACCGGCTAATGAGCACAGAAAAGTACCGACACGGAGCGCGGGGCCCCGGGATCGATTCCTAAGACTCCTAGGCTTGATCTAACAGTTAGATACGACCGTTATGAAGTCCGTCACGAGTGACTTACTTCGAAATCGACAATCCTAAGGAAGAAGCGAGAAAATACGACGAATCGATCGAAAATGAAATCTACGGAGACGAAAACCACACAAGAGGAGAAAATCCACCAAAACATATATTATATTATATTAAAATCAGATACATGAAAAGCAGTCGTTACAAATATTGTCTCTTAATTGATGTGCATTGCCTTGTTGTGAAATTCTTTATGTTATAGGTATCAGTGAGATATATTGTACTTGAGCAGTATATGTGTATCGTATGTGTGTATGTTAGTAATATATCCTAGTATATATATAAGTGTGATGCACCTATGTGATATTAATGTATGTGTGTAGTACAGATATAGTGGTGTTAGTATTTCGTGGGTGGGGAGACCCTTAGACCTAAGCAACATCCGATTAGACTCGTAGTTTTAGATCGTACGAGGACGGACTTTGTTTTTAAGGTGGGTAGAATGTAATACCCCGTAATCACATATACGGGTATTATATACGTATTCTTGATTGCATTAAATGTGAATTGTATTGTTGTGTATTTTTAAGATTTTTCTTTAGTTATTAAAATGGTAGAGTTATTATTATTTAGAATCATTTGATTACTAATGGGTAAAGTATTGGATGAAATACATAATATGGTGAGAGTATATGGTATTTAATCATGTATTTCTATTTAATAGAAAATGAAATTTTGGAAATCCTTAATGATGACACCTAATAGCTTGAGGTGTCATCAAGCCCTTAAATCCCACCTACCCCATTAACATGTGGCATCTCTCCCTTAATCCACATAACCACATGGCAACATTAGAAGAGAAGGGGAGGATGATGAGGACATTAGTAGGGATTAAAAGCTAAAAATTAGATAGAAAGAAAAGAAAAGAAAATGAGAAAGCTTCACCTTGCTATCATTTTCTCAACCAAAGCCAACTACTATTCAAAACCTAGTTTCCCAAAGCTTTGAACTATCAATTGAAGAAGGAAGAGAAGCAATCAGATGGTCATCAAGGATTAAGAAGGGCCAAAGATCATTTGGAGGAATTTTTGAGGTAGTAATTTCTAACAATCTAGTTAGGATTTAGTTTTAGGATTGGATTAGTAGGAATTTTGATGTAGGATAATTTGTACAGATTTACTGAAACTTTAGTATTGAACTGCTCTTAATTGGCTTCATGAAATTGCCTGGAAAAAAATTATGTTATGTATTTTGATGTCCTTAACAACTTTCGTGTTCACAACTTTTACTAATTCCAACTGGAAGTTGGGTTAAAAATTCAGTCTTTAAAACTGGTCTGATTTTAGCTAATCTGTACACGTCTTAGTGAAATAGTTACATTTTCCTGCACATTTAATGAAATGAGATGTTCTTGGTGCCGTTGGAAAGCTGACTTCAAGCTCTTCAACTTGTAATTTTTCAAAGTCATTTTCCGAAATTCTAATTCTGACTGCAACTGGTAGAAAAATGGACCTGAATATGACTCAGTTTCTGGTTCTGTATGCTGAAATTATATATGTCAGGAGAAAATTCACCATAAAACATGTATATAGACTGAACTTATGAAAATTGGTCAGTAAAAGGAAAACACCCATATCTACAACTTTCATGAAGAGACCGAAGACTAATTCTGACTGTAAACAGCTTAAAAATATCAATCTTTCTGCTGTGACAGTTTTAAACAGATTCATATATCATGTTATGATTATGTTATGATGTTGTTGTTTTAAGTTGTGTTTAAATTCTGTCATCAAGCTTCCATTATGATGTACCCCATGAGATTTTATGCTTATTTCATTTAAAGCTTCATGTTAATGAGTAAGCAAATTCAATGCTGACTGTTGATATGTCTTGTTCTATACCGGTGGTTAAAGTTTATGTTTCATAAAATTACTATATTGAATAGAGTTTGATGATAATCTTGGTATGAAATGGAAATGCGATGGTCGTTGTTGAGATACGACATCGGTGAAGATTATAAAAGAAATGAAAAGATATGAATGTGGTAATGAGACCGCTGAAATGAATAAATGATGAATATTCCATAAACTGAAAGTGAGGCAGAAAGATAGAATCTGGAGTCTTCAGTCCATCTCAAAAATGGGTGAAGCTCTAGATGTGGGTTTGGGGGAAATACGGGTAAACTTTAGGAGTTAAGGAGCAGACGTATGAATTATGATTTCTCGCCCGATGTGTTGCCCCCAGAAGGGGAGTTAGAGAGGGCTAGAGAGGTCGCTGGTGTGCTCGTGTCGCACCATGACGGTAAATGATGGTTTTCTCCGTTTGTCCGACAGAAAAACCGAGATAAGTCTCTCTCTAGTACCTTGCCCCGTTCGGGTACGGAGTTATGAGAGGCCCATCTAGTGCTCGTGTCGCTGGTTGCGGTACCACTTTTCACCCACCCTGGATGAAGTCCGACTCCTTAGCGTCCTACGGTTTACACGAGTTTCCAAACATGTGAATCAACAACTTAAAGTAATTGTCTTTAATTATAAATGTTGTTATCTCATGTCTTTTGTTCCTCTGTTTACTTTAATGTTGCTATCTATACTAATCTGCACCTTTGTTATGTTAATGATGCTACCCTATGATAACATGTTCTTATGTTTCCTTTCAGTACCTGCATATAATGATATGGTTTCATATGCATATTTTATAAGTCCTCATACTTATGTTTGCATGTTGGAACGTGAATATTTTTATATGCACTATGAACCTTACTTGTTAGACCACACCCCTAGATGGGCAGACCAATTCTAAAACTGGGCCCTACTAGAGTGTTAGGAATTCCTACTGGGTCATGCGTTGACGTGTCCCACCTTGTGGCTTTCAGGAGTAGGACCAGAGCAGCTTATGCGGTCCCGACACCAGAGATTGTTCCCAGTTCTGTGACAGATCCTGCGGGTGACTTCGTCCAGTTGGACTCTCCAAGGGTATATTAGAGTGTGTGTTGTACTAGATGTGGGTACCTGTTGTACTTTGGGTTAGAGTTTCTCTTTCTGTTGTACCCCTCTTTTGTACCCCCCATGTTTAGCTGGTATATGTAAAAGAAGTATCATTGTATTAATAAAACGAAATATTGTACTTTTGTTTATTTCTCAGTGTTTTCTCTGTGATGGAGCTTTACTTGTACTTTCCAACACGTGCGTGGTGACCTGCAGTGTTCTTTTACTCTCTTCCTTCTCTCTTTCTACGTAAGACTCGTTGATCTGGGAATACTTGGGATGGATTCGTACTTCCTGGGTATCATGGAGAGCGGGTTGTTACATATAACCATGGCTATTTGCCATGGTTACTCTTCTCTCTAGATTTTCTAACACGTTATCAGCACTTCAGCTCTCAATTCTTTGAGCTTTTTCTCCCGTATCCCCTCAAATTTAACCCCCTACGCGCTAAGGAATCTAACTGTTGCGACGATCCGGCTTGCGAAGAACCGTTGCAGCGATCTTTTAGGCGTATCGAGAGTGGGATTTCGATCTATGGCTTTTTCTTATTACAATCGTCCCTAGATCTTTGATTTTGAGGTAACTTTTTCGATCCCGTAGAGAGTTTGCTATGATTTTACAATGCTTTTCTATAGGTTTGTATAAATCTGCAACATTTTGCTAAACATCAAAATTAAAAAAAACCCCTAAATAACCCGTTCATCTCCCCCCACGATTGAGGGTGGCTGCAACCCCCCCCCCCCGAAGGGGGAATCTGCTCCCACCCCCCACCCCCACCCCCCACCCCCTACCCCCCGCAGGGGGGCCTGTATTTGCCGCATGTTGGCTCTGTCGGACTTTGCAAATTCATATGTTGTCTAAATGAGAACAGGGGGGGCTGTCGGACTTTGCAAATTCATATGTTGTCTAAATGAGAACAGGGGGGGAGGGGGGATGTCGGTCTTTGCAAATTCATATGTTGTCTACATGAGAACGGGGGAAAGGAGGGGGGGCTCTGTCGGCTCCACGTTAAACCAATTAGGTACTAAGGCTATCGTAATATCAGATGTAAGGAATCATTTTTTTGACATGTATCATAGCTTTAACATTTGCAACCAGTCGTCCTATAATACATGTGCCTTTTTCTTTTGTGTTACCTTTTTGAGGTTGTAATGAGTTGAACCTTGTGATTGTAATTGAACCAGAAACTTGTATCTTTCTGATATCATTACGACTTGACATTTGTGATACCAATTTCATTGACCACATTAGACTAAAATCATTGTAAAATTGCTGTATCCGAAGGGGGGTCCTTTGTGTGTTTGGCGCCACCCCCCATTCGAGGGGGGCTCTCTGTCGGCCACATCCCCCCTGACGGGGGTATCTCCCCACTTACGTCGGCGACTACTGCAATTTTACGTAGATATGGGAGATGGGGGCACGATCTGGAACATGAGGGGTTGGGGGCTTTTTTGTATTCCTTAACCCTAACTTTTGTTATTTAGGGCTCATTTAAAATTAAATCTTGAAATTTTGCAGCCCAAATCTTATTACTAAATTAGTTTGGCTGTTTATTGGGCCTGAAGCCCAGTTCATAACAATGAAACTTAAAATAAGTTTTATTTTGCTTATGGGTCTGCAGCCCCAATCAGAATAATAATTTATTTTGCCTTCTTATTTGGGCCAGAAGCCCAGTTAATCATATCAAACATTCACATGATTATTATTTTGCTATCGGGCCTGCTGCCCGCCTCTAGCCCACAGGACTTGCGGATTATGTTTTTTTAATCTGCTACTTTACAATTAATAAATATATTAAGCATTGGATAAAACATTTATTTAAGTTAAAGTGATTAAACGGATCCTGAGACCGCTCTGTCTTTAGTAAACTAATCTAAAGATGAATGACGTTTCCCCGTGGTCCAACTAATCCTTTTAACTTAGATTAAATTATTTTTTTCCAATATTTAGGCTTGATGATTTTTGTAATGTCTGTGATGCTGCGCCATTATTTTCCTATTGCATATATAACTGCATGGATGTTTAAATAAGTCAAAATGCGTTTTTAGGGATCGGCCAATTTTTAGATACCCTTTTTTAATTATATTCCTTCTCTTTGTAATTTCTTTTTCTTTTCTGAGAGAAATTTGTAGTGAGGAATTTATGTATAATGCCAAAGACCGGTGTTACTACCTATGAAGATGGAGGAGATTGCATATAGCTGGGACCCAAATAGGGTTTCCAAATTGTATTTTTCTTTTTCTTCTTTATGGACTGTAATATGGACTTTAGACATTTTATGTTTTGGGTATCTGGTCGATCCCCGCATTTTTTTCTTATTTATTTCTTGTTAGCATGATGTTTAATTATTAATACATGCTTATTTAAATTGCATAGATTATAATAGCAAAATTGGCAAGCGTCGATTTCGAAGTTCTTGATGCAGCGGGAAAGAACTATCTTAGCTGGCGAGTGGACCTGAAGTTCCACTTGCGTTCGATGGCACTTCTCCACTCTATTCTGGCCCCCGCAGTGGCCGAGACACCTGCTAGCAGTGCCCCTGAAGAGGCACAACCATCTATCAGTTCTCCTACTGTAGTCTTCGACATAGATAAGGCGAAAGCCATTATCTATATCAGGAGACACATAAATCGGATCTTAAAGGCCGAATACTTAACGGTGGAAGACCCATTGGAGTTGTGGCAAGCGCTGGAGGCACGTTATAAACATCAAATCGATGTAATATTACCACGTGCCAGTTATGAGTGGGAAAACCTCAGACTTCAGGACTATAAGTCCGTTGCTGAGTATAACTCTGCACTTCATAATATCAACTCACGCCTGAAGTTGTGCGGTAAAGAAGTGACCGAGCATCGCATGTTGGAAAAGACATTTACCTCGTTTCACGAGAAAGATGCAATCCTCATGCAACAGTATCGTGAACGCAACTTCACGAAGTTCTCTGATCTGATCTCTTGCCTTCTTAGGGCAGAGCAGAATAGAGATTTACTGCTTGCCACTCATAATTTGTGCCCTGTTGGTACTGCCCCTATCCCAGAAGCCCACCATGTTTCTCTCCAGAAGTGGAAAAAACAAGAAGGCTAGAAATAACAAAGGGAAAGCTGTAATGAAGCCAGCAAGAGGAGCACCTCCCCAGACTAACAACAACAACAGTGGGAAGAAAAACTTCAAATGGAATAATAAGAACATGTGTACAGTGCCAATTCCAAAGAAGAATTGGGAGGACATATGCGATAAATGTGGCATGACTGGACATTAGTCCAAAAACTGTCGCACTCCTCGCCAACTCCAGGACCTGTATCAGGCGAGCCTGAAGCCTCCCCTTGAAACAAACCTGGCAGATATTCAAGCTCTGACTAGGTTCACTGCACAAGACTTCGAGAATGACGATCTTCTCGATTGAACCCTATCTTTATATCTATGCATTTAAATCTATATAGCTTCATCTGTAGTTTGCTTTGAATGAACTTTATTTTGTAAATGGATTTAATGTAGAAAAGGTGTCACCTGATCCATTGGATCAGGTGATTAGACATAAAAAGGTGGGAAGTACAAGCCCACACATGGGCTTGTACTCGTGGGGCCCCACCTTTTTGTGTCTTGAACCTGATCCAATGGATCAGGTGCCACCTGCTCTACATTAATCCCATTGTAAATTTCCACTTTGCATTAATATAGATGAAATGTGATATAATGTGGACAGTGCATCGATGCACTGGTGAAGCATTAAAATTGCTCCCACATATAACGAGACTAAAAGATGCATTTTTCTCTCCTAAATCATAGAGTAATCTCCCAAGTTTCAAGTATATTTCGTTTAAACGAACTTAACTTGAAAACTGTGGATAATAAATAGTGAATATCTTTATGTAACTCGTCAGGAGGATGGCCAGAAGACCATATACGCATGATTTCATTGGACCCCCGTCGGGTCCCTATCATTACAGATATTCATCCTATATAAAGCCAACTTGACTGAGAACCAGAAGTGCCTTTCATTGCCAGAGTTTTCAACTTTGGCATAATAGACTTGTCACCCTGGATCAACGATGATTGACGCATCATCAAATGAATCCTTTGGAGAACCTGAAGGTTCTTCAAAAGGTTGAGTTTTCTTGTCCCCCTTTCTCATAAGGGAAAACCAATAGAGAGACATTCCTTCCTGAAAGTGGGATTAGAGTCTCCTGGCTTAATTGAGGGGATACATAGTGACCTTTGCAGGCCTATTCACCCTGCAAGTGGCCCATTTCAGTGCTTAAATGTCCTGATAGATGCATCTACTAGATGGTCTTATGTATGCCTTTTTGTTCACCCGCAACCTAGCTTTCTCAAAAGCTGATAATGTGGGTGAATTCACTACACAGGTCTTTCAAGACTACTGCCAAGCAACTGGCATTGAAATTGAACATCCTGTAGTATGTTCATACTCAGAATGGGTTATCAAGAGTCTCTGATAAAGAGACTCCAATGGATTTCACGTCCATTGTTAAATCCCAGTTGCATGTGGATTTTTAGGGATATGCCATACTGCATTCCGCATCGCTTATCACGATACGGCCCTCTTGTGGCCATATCTTATTGCTGATGCCGCTTGCTTATGGTTCACCACCAAACATATCTCATTTGAGAGTGTTTGGATGTGCTAATATATGTCCCCATATCACCACGTCTTGATAACTGTGATTTTGATGAGCAATGTCTCATTATAATAGGCACGCAGTCTAAAGAAGCCTAAAGCTTCTGAGACCATATCATGAGACGCAAAAGCCATAATCTCGTTATGATCCGCATACTATTTCTGTGTGAAGATGAGATCCATAAGATCCTTCACATTCAGACTGAAGTATGTTAAGAGGCGGATAAATTCACGGACAACCATAAGATTGTTCGTTCACATGTCTCTGCTGCCAACACGCCAGCTAGGATTGACATCCATATAGATGGATGCAATCCACCGGCAGCAGAATTGGCTATACCTCAATTGAAAAGAGGTCGCTCGCCAGGTTCAAAAGATAAAGTTCCTCGAAAGAGGAAGATTCCTGGAGATATTAAAATGATCCCTCCACAGGATGCTGAGCTCAGACCAACGACCTCTCCCCTCCTGATTTCTCCTGCAGAGGAAACAATATGAGAAACATCATTATATTACGTACGTATTGGAGAGGTACTGGACAAATACAGCACAGTCGTCGATGAAGATTTTGTTTTCGATATTGCCGTTCACGTCACTGAATACGACGATGACGTTCAACCCACTTTTCTATAGCGTAAACGCATGGATTGGCCAAAGTGGGACGAGGCAATAAGAGTAGAGCTGGACTCACTCTTGAAAAGCAAAGTTTTTGGACCAGTAGTCCCAACACCTGAATGTGTAAAACCTGTGGAATATAAGTTGGGGTTTCATAAGAATAAGAAATGAAGAAAATGTGATCATTTTCCTATTTTCATAGTAAGCCTAAACGTCTCTGGAAAAGCCAAGAAATGCAGCTCATGGACGTTGTGACTGCATATCTATACGACTATATAGATATAGAGATCTATATGAAACTTCCAGAAGGGTATACTCTACCCCCAGAGATGAAAGAGAGACGTATGAACGTCTCCTCTGTAAAGGCTTCAAAGATCATTATATGATCTTACGCAATCACGAAAAATGTGGTATAACAGATTTAGCGAATTCCTTGATGAACAAGGATTCCCTAAATAATGAAATCTCCCATGTATCTTTTTCAAAGGAACATGGACATGATTTGTATTAGTCGCCGTCTATGTGGCGATTTAAATCTAATAGGATCTCCTGCAGAGACCATTGATATATCTGATAGCCTTAAGCATACATTCGAAATGAAATATCTAGGCAAACCAAGGTATTGTCTCGGCTTACAGATTAAACACTTTCGTGGTGGAATCCTTTTATACCTATCATATTTCTCATACGCCAGGAGTTTATGAAGAAAGCTGTCCATTTGCAATCTATTAAAAATGGATGCATATTTATTACGCCTTCCAGTCGCTGGAAGAGGGGGAGGACATCCTAGGTCCTGAAGAACCTAGCTCTAGTGTATTAGTTACACTCCTTTATCTGGCCAACTACATGTGTCTCTAATAGAACGTCTGTAGTAAAGCTGTTAGCCAGATACAGTGCTGCCCTGGAGAGCACCACTGGACCAAGTATAAGCTGCTTCTGCGCAACTTCTAAGGGTCAAGGATCAGCATCCAAGGAATAAATATCGCATATGCAGGTTTACAGACCATAGCGATGACTAAGCCCAAATGGTCGGCCACCTCCTAAAGATCTACGCATCATCCTCCAAAAGTCTACATCTTCTGAGAAGCTCATCATCCAAAAAGCATATCTACAATACGCTCATCCAGGTCTAGCAGTACCTTGCAGATACGGTGTAGACTGAGTAAAAGAATACATACGTGGAGTCATCTACCAAACTTCGAAGCGCGCATCACTCCTGAGTGCCACTGTTTTCCAGTAGCCGCTAGATATGAGTGAAACTTGTATATATGAGTGATGATTGTATTTGCTTTCAGAACATGATGGATGTATAGACGAATAGAAAATGACTGTATAGATACATAGGAGATTTGCAAGCCTGAAGCTTGTACAGATCAGGGGGAGTTAATAGTAGAGTTGTACTCTTTTTTCCTTAGCTATGTGTTTTCCCATTGGGTTTTCCATAGCCAAAGGTTTTAATGAGGCAACCTTATTTAACTCTGGACTCTGAAGTGTCCACCTCTAATGCCAGCTGAAAGACCTACAAGCCTGAAGCTTGTACGGATGATGGGGAGTAACTTGTGTGTTGCACTTTTTTCCCTTAAGCTGTTGGTTTTTCCCACTGGGTTTTCCACAGCTAAGGTTTTAACGAGGCAAACACGATTACTCAGAATCCAGAAGTATTCACCCCCTTAGCTTTATACGCTAAGACCAAATGTAATGGATGGATAAGGGGAAGTGTTGTGAGTGAGGGAGGCCTTTGGCCTCCCCACCACTTATCCCTCCATTACTCCCCACTTATTGGAGTAATGGTGACCTTTGGTTTCTATGTGTCCCTTCATATACCATATGAAATTATAAATATAGAACCATGGCTATTTGCCATGGTTACTCTTCTCTCTAGATTTTCTAACAAAGGGGACATTATATTGTAGGAAACATTAACGTCATACTGAAATTATTAGAATATAGACATGGTCAAGTATGTAAAAAGCCGAACGGGTTAAAATGAAAAGGCTGAACTGAAAGATCAGAGCCAAACATCACCCTCTATTGATCTTGTTCTCTCTCCGGCCACACCTCCGACTCCGGCGAGCTTAGATTCCGAGGGCCCACACCCAGGGGCGTAACCAGAATTTTTTTCCGCCCTGGGCATAGATAAAGATGATACAAAGATTAATATATGAAAATACTATTGACTTGCTTCATGTCAAACCGAATCCACTATGTTGCAGTTTCAGTAATGATGGAAGTTTATCACATCTAAGAATGGACTTTTAGTTAATTATGTAACTAATCTAAAAAATAATCATACTTATTTTGGATGTTGATTTGAAAATTTTTCCCTACAATGCGTTTGTTAAATGGTTGTGACAACCAACAAAGCAATACCACCATTATGTTTCAATGCTATGAAGTAATTAAATAAAGATTTCCCCTTTTGCCTAAGGTAGTTACGCCCATGCCCACACCCCTCTTCGAGCTCGGCCTCTTTCTCTGCGCACGATGGAGAGCTCATCGTGCTCTTATTGCGGCGGCCCCACCGTCCACGACCCCGATACATCTGCCACCGTCTGCTCCTCCTGCGGCCGAGAAATCGCCACCGACTTCTTTACCGCCACATATAACCCTAACGACCCCTCGTCCTTCGTCTCTTCTGAATTCACATATCACCAGCGCAAGCGCTACCATGCCGAAACCCTAATCTCCGACACCTGCTCCCGCCTCCAACTCTCCACCCGCTACTCCGCCGAAACGCTAGCCCTGGTCTCCGACCTCACCTCCTCCTCATTCGGCGCCGGCGACTGGTTCTCCGTCCTTGCCGCTGCCGCCGCCTACGTCGTCTCCCGCCGCCACTCCCTCCCACTTTCCATCCACGAGGCCGCCGAGGCCGTCTCCTGCGACCACTACCAGATCGGCCGCATGGTCCTCCGCATCATCAGCTTCCTCGATTCTGGCCAGCTCCCGCACTTCGACGCCGCCAGAGCCCTCGATCGTGCTATCAAAAGGTGCCCTAGCTTCAGCGACCTGGAAGAGGAGAAGAAGGAGCAGTTGATCTCGATGGGGAGGTTCTTGATCCAGTGTATGACGAAGTGGTTCCTGATGACCGGGCGAAGGCCGCTGCCTGCTGTAGCGGCGGTAGCCGCGTTCGTTGCGGAGGTCAACGGGGTCGCCATCGATATCAAGGAGATTTCCAAGGAGATTTATGCCGCAGTGGGTACCAGCAGGATCAGGCTTATTGAGCTGAAGGAGACATTTGTCAAGGCAGCGAGAGCTCTGCTCCCTTGGGGGCAAGATGTCAATTTAAAGAACTTGACGTACAACATGCCGCTCTTAATTCGGGTTATGGAATCAAAAGCAAAGTTTGTGAAGAGGCAATCTGGGAGCTCGGAGGGGGTTCAGTTCAATTTAGACGATTATTTGACTGTGTACTCGAATGCTGATGACAAAGGGGAGGATTTGGAGTATTTTAAGATTGGTTGTGATGGTGGAGTGAGTCGCAAAGAATTGGATAGTGTGGGGATCTCAGGAGAGAGGCTTTCGAGTGCTTATAAGAACGTGTTGGATCGGATTGCACATGTTAGAGATTCGGGCTGCTTTGATAATGACCAAGCAACGAAGAGAAGAAGAATGAGGAGGGAATTCGAGGATGAATGGTCGTGGGAGTCTTGGGACGGGAGATGTGAAATGGGCAAGGAGTTGACGCTCAAGCAAGTGTTGGAGAAAGATGTTGGTTATGATCCTCTGCCTCCATCATTTGTTAGTGGCATGGAATCTCGAGAAAGGAGGAAACTAAAGATTGAAGCGGCAAAACGTCGGATGAATCAAACTATGAACCCTATGTCTGCCACTGATTCAAAATTAGTTGCAGAAGATGATAAAATGCCTCTGAAGCGAACCACAGGTCGTAGGAGGGGGAGGGGGAGGGGGAGGGGGAGGGAAGCCGGGATCAAAGGAGTCGAATGGGAAGATTGCATTATTGAATTGTTACTTCTTCATCAAGTAGATGAGGGCGAGATTGAAGGGGGGCAGTATAGCAGGCTGCTCGACTTGCATGTTTTTAATTCATTGAGCTCGATAAGAGCAGAGAGATAATAAATGGTACTAAAGGGAACCAAAAATTAGGATGCTCCAATTTTGCTCATTGTTATGCAGCCGCTGTCAGTTGCATGATTCAGGTCAGACTGCCAATTTTCCAATACCTACATTCATTCTATACAGCAATTCATTCTTCAAAAGAAGCTTAATTCGTGATGTCAATCTATTATGTTTCGTGGTTTAAACTGTGGTAAGCTTGTTTCATGTCTTCATATATGTTGCATGAGCTTCTTTCCATACTGTAGTGAACAATTCTATTGACTTGAGAAATTATAATTTGGTTATTTATAGATCTAGTCTAGGTATTAGGAGGCAATGTGTGTTATTTGCAACTTACTCATGTACTGGTTAAGAGGAACTTATCCGGGCAATTAATGGAACCGGTTTCCGTTCAGCTACAGCTGTTATTTTTGAATTGAAATGTGATATTAGCTTATGTATCTGAAAATCACATCGAGTTTCAGTTCCTGACGCATTAGCTATTATGTGAAACTTCATTAGACATGGAGTTAAGAAGCATGCTTAGATTGGGGTAGCTAGAAATATATCGTGAAAAATAGATAACAAAAGTGATGTGTTGATATTTGACACTTTGAAATGCTGATTTTGTACATTGTTAGTCATGCCGATCTCTTGCTGTTTATTGACTTGCCTTCTTTTTAAACATAGTTGAAACTAAACTACCCAGAATAGAATCCATGAACCATTAATCTGTTCAGTTATGAGTAACCAAATTGTAATGCAATGGAATGTGAATTCCCACATTGTGGGAATGAGGGATGGAGTTACTGCCAAGTGTTTAGTGTGGGCAATTACTTCTTTTCCTTTGAGATATTGTGGTTTTCATTCTTTGCTTTACTTCTTTGTTGCCAAACTCAACAGCCTGTCATCCCTCCCCTAGGAGGTTAGACCGGATAGGTACAGTCAATGATTATAATTAGGATAATTGTGAGCCATATGTTTTCGATAATGTGTTGTTTAGGTCAATGTTACACATAGAAACCTATTGATCAGCGTCAGCTTCAGTTGGCAATATACTTGCATCTCATATGTATCGAGATTTAAGGCACATTGTAAATGTTAATAATTTCCTTTATGTAGGAAATTGAACTGTTGAAAGTGTTAGTATTGTGGATTCCTCTAAGGAACATGACACATCGATCCTCGTCCCAAATTGTTTGTTTTATTGCATTTTCGATGACGATTTCAATAAATAAGAACAATGTTCACATGTTAAAAGTAGGCGGCGAACATATTTTGTATAAAACCAAATTATACCAACCGATCGGGTTTAGCTGTATTTTGTTGTGTTTGGTTTCTTGATTCAGGAAATGAACCCGAATTGAACCGATATATGTATGCTATGTAGCACTGAAAAAGATGCGGAACACAGATACAATATAACATAGACACATGATTACGACAAAATTCTTAAATAGTATGACACGGGGACATGGCAATATAACGTATGTCTGTGCATGTGTTTATATATAATGCAGATCGAAACTCATAATACTTAGGATGTGTTCTATCTAAAAAAGAAAAACAAAATATAAATTTCAATGATGGAAATTCAGTTTCTAATCAGTAATCAGGTAACGAAATCAAACAAAAAGATCTAAAAATCTAATTGATACATAATCTAGTGCAAGAAGCTTTATTGACATAGTATTCACTTGGTTAAGAAGATCATTTTTATATAGTTCATCAAAAAGACACGTGGATCTAAAGTATCCAATACTTTAGATTTAAAATAGTATTCACGTGATTTAAAATGGGTATGATTTGGACATAACGTTTAGATTTCTAAAGTTTGATATGGATTTAGAATGTGTGATATGTGTCGTGCAAGTGTCGGGAGAGTGTCGGTATCCGACACATGTCCTACACAGACATGACACTTATTTTAAAGTTTCAGTGCTTCTTCATATTATGTATGCATGTATGCATTCATATTATGTATGCATGTATGCATATGTATGTGTATGGAGAGAAGAGAGACTAGGCTCCACTCGAGGATTAGAGAGCAAATCTTATCATTCCAAATTCAAAATGTAGCAATCAAGTGGAAAATTTGTTTTGTTGGATTAAAAACATATCTAAATCACTTCTAAATAAAGATGAGAGAGCGACTAGGTAACACTTGAGATAATCAACGGTACATGTCTTATCGATCTAAATTTAAAATTTGGCAATCCGATGGGAAATTTGTGATGTTATAACGTATCTAAACCATTTATAAATGAAGGGAGAGGGAGAGGGAGACTAGGATCCACACGAAAGGATAAAGATGTGGATCTTATCTATCCAAGTTTAAAATTTAGCAATCCAGTAGGAAATCTGTTTTGTTGCATTGGTCTTAACCTATTTAAACCACTATAAACAAAAATTCAAATGGGTTGGATGTGTTTTACCCATCAAACAGTGACAACAAACGTTTCTAAATTGTCATAAAATTGATTAGTTTGGCCCCACTTTATGCATATGTAAATCATATTGAAATCATTTGCACTATTTTTTTGTTAGTAATTCAAATATGATTGATCCAATCCAATGAAACATATTTCTCATTTGGGTTGCCAAATTTTAAACTTGAGTTGATATGATCCTTCTATTTGATCTCTTAAGTAGAGTCTAGTTGATATGATCCTTCTAGTTGATGTAGATTTGGCAGGAGACTTTGATAATCGAAAGTCTACTTCTGGTTATTTATTTACTTTTGCAGGGGGGGTGTTTCATGGCAGTCCAAGTTACAGAAGTGCGTAGCATTATCCACCACAGAGTTTGTGTATATAGCAGCTAATGAAACGGGCATGGAGTTGATATGGCTGCAGAGGTTTGTTCAAGAGTTGGGTATGAAACAAGAAAGTTATGTGCTACATTGCGACAGTCAAAGTGCAATTCAGTTGAGTAAGAACTCAGTTCATCATCCTCGCACTAAGCACATTGAGTTGCGATATCATTGGATATGAGATGTGATATCCAAGAAGCTTTTCCAGTTTGAAAAAATTCATACCGACAAGAACATCGCAGATATGCTGACAAATGTCGTTCCGCAAGAGAAGCTGCAGTATTGTTGCAAGACAGCTGGGATGGACTTTAAGTAAGTCCAACCACAAAAGACAGTTTGGCTGGAGGGGGAGATTGTTAATAATTCCAGCCAAATTCATTCTCCCATTTGTGTCTTTTGGTTTTCCATGAGTTGGAAAATTGAGAGGTCTCTCCACATTGAATATAGAATGTGAATGGACCTATATTAAGTGTGATGGTAATGGAAATGTGTAATGGTGGAGTTAGTGGAGCATTGATGAAGGCATGTGAAGGGTTCCTCCTTAGGCCTATATAAAGAGATGTCATTTGCTCATTCCAAAGGCATCTCATTCCATCCAAGTATCATCTTCTTCAAGTTGAGTGAAGAGTGTCCACTCCAAGTTGAGAGTCTTGTAGTGTGTAGGTAGCAACAAGAGTGAGAGAGTGTTTCCTTCAAGTGGCGTTCTTGAAGTAGTGTGTCTCTCATGTATCCATTATTGATATTAGTGAAAGTTCTTGTTGTTGCTGCCACGTGGATGTAGGCACATTGCCGAACCATGTTATATCCAGTGTCATCTTTCTGCTTTTTATTCTTGCATTTCCAATTTGTTTGTGTTTGAGATATTGTTCTGTTCCGTTATTTTTCCTAACAATTGCAATATAATGAATGTAGGTGATGTTTTCATTGTAGCCTTTTCTTGACGTTTGTTCCAGAGTTTTGATTGCATATTCCATGTACTTTCTATTCTAAGAGATTTTGGTTACAATTCTCATTACGTGCATTGTACCACAATCTCATTGCTTTGCTAGCAGATGCAAATCAGATCCGATTTGCCTTACCTAGGTTGTATCTGTCATCACTCTTCACTAACCAGTACACTGATAATTTCATTGAACATCTAACCATGAAAAGATGTTACCACTAGCTCTCTCTCTCTCTCTCTATAGAGGATCCAAACAACCCCTTTGTTATTTTATTAGAAGAATGCAACCTTTGCATTAATGCATACATGGAATAAGATTGCTTATTTAGATCTACTTTATCATTTTGTCACCCTGATGTATGTGTTGAACTTTGATATTTAGATATGCATTTTGGTCAACCCACCTTCTCCTCCAAATCTCCTTTATACTGCTACTTGGGGAAATCCCTAGCTCTTCTGCTGCTGAGCTATAGTTAGCCATGACTGTGACACCAACCTGGATACTTGGTTTCTGAGTTGACGGCCAGACAGAATATGGCCGCACTTTCCTTTGAAATGTTTTCTGTATGGAGCTTTCCTCCCATAAACTGCCCTACGGAAGACAGGAGGAGAAAAATGTAGAATAATATATATGCATATTCTCTTCATCATTTTTTATTGACTCATAACTTAGCAAGATGTCTGGCATGCATTATAATAAATTTAATGTAATTATTTTTTGCACCTTTTGTCTGTAACTTTCCAGGATGTCCTGTCATGCATTCATATTTGACTGCCGGCATGCATTTAAAACACAATAACATAAATAGGTTTAAAATTTTTGCCTTATCTTTTCACAATGTGAACAGGACAAAAATCGTGATGTGATCGTAGCATTCCCCGATGTGGATCCATCCATCATTTTGATTCCGGATTCATCGAACTCTGCATCTCAAAAGCTTTTGAGTAGACGGTTATCTGAAAGAGCGCCTTTGAAAGGAGATGATGATTCATATGATAAGCCACATCTATGGTATACAACTGCTGTGTCATATATGCGTTAGAACTTTTTCTAGCATATGGAGATGAAGTTTCAGATAGTAATACTTACAGGTTTGTCTAGCTTCATTTTAATCCAAAGTTATTATTAGTTATAGCAAGGACAGAGTCTACAGACAGTATTGAGTTTACTCTATTTTGCCCACAGAATTAATTAATCTTCAAGTTAGTTGTATTAGATTAGGACTTTCCTACTTATTTTCATTGAATAAGCAAGTGCAATTCAGATTTGAAATTGGATTTGGATCCTAGCCCCAATCGTGGCATGACAGCAACAATATTTATAAAAACGATGACAATGATGGCAGATCTGGATGACTATCAACGACGACAAAAAGAAAAGATGGTTGGTATCAACGAAGACAATGAGGAAGGTGGTGGTGGTTGATTACGTCAACGAGGAAAGACAACTAAGGAGGTGGTGGTGATGGAGGGCGATGACAACGAGAATGACAACAATGTCAAACGAAGAAGACTGTGTCAGCAACAATAATGGTAATTGTGTAGGTTTGTCAGTGTCTAAAAGAAAGGGCTGTGATGGTGATTTGTGGTGGATGATGTGATAATTGTTGAGGACAAGGAGATGACAACGACGAGGTTATTGCGGGTTAGGATAATTGTTTTGATTTGGGTGTCAGGGTTTTGAAATTGGGATTAGTGTTTGGGATTTTGACATGGAAGGGAAGTGATAGGAATCTAGCTTGGATTGAAATTAGCCTTTTCAGATTTTGATTTTTGAGTCTGTTTATTTTTCTTTTATTTAAGTTCTTTTTATTTCTCTTTAGGCTCTTTGATTTTCCTTTTGATGAAGACTCTTTTATTTTATTTTATTCCAAAGCTCGAGTCATGTTGGGAGTATAAGTGTGGGGTCTAGATAGGAGTTTATAACTTCTATTAAAAATTTATGGATATGTAACTGAACTCTCAGATTATAAGTTACTGAATAAGAAAATAAAGTTTGTAAACTGTGTTTGCAAATCTATTGAATTCTTTAGCATACGAGATGCAAGAATAAATGAGGAATCATTTGCGCATAAGGTCCAAAGGAATCTTTAGTGCATGAGGTGTTCAAATTGGGAATTGATCCAATCTTCAGGTGTTCAGCCTAAATTTTTTTCCTTTTTATCAAATCCATAATTCATTTAGTTGTTTCCGAAATCCATAAATTTCTTCGGACATAATCCATCACCCCTTCTTTTCGTATCAGGAAGAAGAAATAGATAAATAAACTTTTCAATTTTTTGCTGACCGAAGCATATGAAGCATTGTTTTAAAATAAGGATGACTAAACCCTAAATCTAAAAAAAATATAAAGGGATGAAGGTTGAAAACACAAGAAATTTTGCTCTGATGACAAATCTGATGTGGAATGGAAGAGATTAATATTTGTGGTGAAGAATTAGAGGATTTGGGGAAAAAATTGTTAAAAGAAATTACAAATTTTTTTATCTGGAGGGGATAAGAGTTCAGACCTTGCATCCTGGTGACTCGCTCACCCGTTCTCACACCTCACGTACAAAAGAGATCCAAAAGGTTAGGTTTCTCCCAAAGAAGAGTTACAAACACAAATTTTCGTATTTAATATTCAATAATGAAAAGTTCTAGTTATTACAAAAAAATAAAATAAAATCATATCTAAACTCATACTCCGATTCCTAACAGAACTCAAACTCTAGAATAAAATAAAATGTAAGCCCCAAAAGAAAACTCAGACCTAAAAGAGAATAACAAAGATGACTCAATAAAAAATAAAAGAAATACAAAAGGACTTAAAAATTGAAGAAGTCTGAATTGACTTTAACTACAAAAAGACTCAATTTGGTTCCAAGCTGGATTCACATCACCCTTAGTGTGATTTCTCTCCTTATAAAGAGGTTCATGTGAGACAGTGTTGCTTCCGTAATGGAATTTTCAAATTTTTATTCTTGAAGTAAAAGGACGGTCTGCCCCGGGAATAAGGGTTTCTTATGAATGTCACAGTTGTTGTTGATGCAAGGTAGTGTTGGGCTATTAAAAACTATATAATAAGTAGGTGCAAACTCTAGATGAGAAAAACTTTTAATTTTTAAGGTTTTTTTCTACATTATTTCTTTAGATGATGCTTGTGTTATATCAGTCTTTTAAAATTTAGTATTTTCATTTTAGTCCTTCAAATCTTTTAATCTACTCCAAATTAGTCTCAATTAGTCCCTCGTGGTAGATTGAACTGCTAACTACACGAATATTCATTACATCTGAGAATGATGTCAGAATTGTTTTTCTATCATTGATCCCTAGCAACAATTATGTTCTCTATTTTTTTCCATCTCTATTTTCTTCCAAACAGTTTCATAAGGATATAATTTGGCCACTTCAATCTTCAGTAGAGCTATTAAATAGAAGAGAACAATGGGAAACATATAACATATACGGCTAAGCCATATATGTTCCTCGAAAAGTCTATCCTTCCTTATTTTGTGCATGGTTGGAACCATTCATTTTGATTTACTATTCTAAAGCTTCAAAGTACCATATATCAGGTGAACCTAAGGGGGTTTACCCGTTCATCCACCCATCACAAATTTATCAGTTTCGCGTGAATAGAACTTTTTGGGACGGGTGGATGAATAGGTATAACCCCTTGCATTCACATGATATTTGGTGTTTTTGGTATTTTAGTATATGAAAAACAAAATGAACCGTTCCGATCATCCGAAAAAATAGGGCAAGGTAGAGTTTTAGTGGGTGACATGTAAGTCATGTTCCCATCATTCTCTAAATAGAAATATGCCTTTTTTGCAATGTTTTATTGAAAGAAAATAGCTCTATACAACATTGAGTTGGAATCAATGAACTATTTGGACAGCTAGTATTTTAGTTTGTTTAGAGGGAATAACTTGAAGAAACTTGAATGATTCGGAGACTAATATAAAAATATCAAGATTTAAGGGACTAATATGAAAATGTACGGTGTGTGCGTGTGTGTAGATAACTGATAAGCAAGTAGATAAATTGCAAATAAACCTGATATGAATGAAATATATTGGCCCCCCAGGTATGATCTTGTGGATCTAACTAGGCAGGCCCTAGCGAAGTATGCAAACCAAGTATTCCTGATGGCTGACAGTGATTGAAGCATATCAAAATAATGATGTTGACAAAGCCAACATCTACAGTAATAAGTTCCTTGACCTTGTAAGTGATATGGACATGCTTTTGTCGTGCCATGAGGGGTTCCTACTTGGACCATGGTTAGAAAGTCCCAAGAACCTCGCAAAAGATTCGGACCAAGAGAAGCAGGTGAGGATTCTTTTGGTGCCTTATTTTGCTTGCTTTTTCTTCAAATCATGTTACTCCAAAACATCTTATAGTTGGGCAACATTTTGGTTAATATTCTGCAGTATGAGTGGAATGCTAGAACACAAATAACCATGTGGTTCGACAAATACAGAAACTGAAGCTAGTCTGCTTCGTGATTATGGTACATGCTACGAGGACAGTCTGTTTCTTATTTCAGCTAACAGCATAGTTTCCGTAATTTAGCTAACAGGTGTTTGTTTCGGTGGTTTGCAGCCAACAAGTACTGGAGTGGCCTTCTAGAGGATTATTACAAACCCAGGGCTGCTGTGTACTTCAAGTACTTGTTTGAAAGCATGGTGAAAGGCGAAAGGCGAAAGGCTCCGTTTGGAGGACTGGCGACGAGAGTGGATCAGTCTCACTAACAAGTGGCTGAGCAGCCGAAAGGTGTTTCCAGTGAGAATTTCTGGCGATGCTCTGAACGGTCGCGATGGTTGTATGAGAAGTACCTGAGAGATCCCCAGTCTAAATTTGCACACCATGCCCTGCATGATTCCAGCGTTAACCTTGCGTGGTCTTAGATCCAGCAATGGCAGCGAGCTGGGTTATTGGAGATGCACGACTGTGTAATCAGTTTATATTTGGACGAGATGGAGACGTATGTGTAGTTCATGTGCACAAGGTTCATCCTAAAAAATATATTGGATATCGGGATTGTATTTATTGTGCGTTTTTATATCGGATATTCGATAGCTGATAATATGTTGGATATGCTTGTCAATACTGGGATGTGCATGCCTGACTTGTCTCAATAGCCAAAGTATAGTTATAACATTTTAGATGTTAATATCATCAAAACTACCATCAAAACTATGAATCTAGTCAAATAGTATTAAAATTAAAAGTGAAAAAAATCATGAATACAAAAGTCTTAGGAAAATAACACCCCCGCTAAAAGATATCATGTGAATTTAAAGTCTAATTTAACACCTTTATAAATCACTACAAAATATTATTGGGTTTTAGATCTCATTTGAAAATATGCAAGATTTTGGTAGGCGTGAAATTGACATCACAAATCACTAAAAAACATAAGGGCTTTAGTAATCATTAACCATTAAAAATATCATAATTTTAGAAACATTTAAAATATTGTGGGCAATAATATAAGAATCCCAAACTGAGACAGACATCATACGATCTTAAATATCATCCAACAATATCAAACAATATGTCGAATTGTGTGAGTTGCAGCAAAACTAGTCTCCTTCGCCATCATTATTCTTCTACTTCTCCATCTTCACATTTATCGAACTACTGCATGTATCTATTATATCAATGGATTAATGTGTATCACACGCCATATGAGATATGCTCTCATACTCCCTCTCACATAAAGCAACCAAGTACAAGCCTACATGGGCTTGTACTTGGTTGTACTTGGTTGCTTTATGTGAGAGGGAGTATGAGAGCATATCCTATATGGCGTATGATACCCATTATTCTCTTATATCAATTACTATCGCACGTAACATCGAAAATATCGGCTCTTGTTGTAATAGGCTATGTAACAATCTAAAGAAGTAAAAAGTTTGCAGAAACCACGAATATAATATAGTTTATTTCACAACAAATTAGCAGAAAACCAACAAGTGATAGTCCACAAAAAAAAAAATCTCTTACTGTATATCCATCTTAAGTTTCCGTAGACTAATGTGTGGTAGATGTGGGGTTTCTGCTAATTTCTATAGTACACAAGGGGTTTTAAGTACTTTAGGGTTTTTTTTTTGCAATTTACCATTTGAACCAGGTATTTACTTGATGTTTTTAGTGAATTTGAACCATCCAACTGTTATATGTCAATCAAGCTTAAATTTGAGTCTAGCTTTTTTTTAAAGTAAGTTGTGAAAATCAGCTGCCAGTGGAATTTCCTCAAATTTGTGAAAATTTTTGTTGCAATTACAAAAGGTTGGCTTAAATGTAGGAAATTGCTAACATGTATTTTCTTTTAGGCTAATTTTCACAAAACTGTCTTTATCTTTTACTTTTACGGTTTTGGCACATATACTAACTAAAATAGTACTATATGTTTCATTTTGCCTAATTTGCTCTTCTAACTCCCATTAACGGTAAAGCTGGTTTTGTGGAATATAAATGTAGTCTTGTGGGAAAACTGTAAAAGATCAAGTTAATTTTGTGAAAAGTATCCATAAATTAAACATATATTTAAAATTGGGTAAATTGCATAAAAATACCATCACGTTTTGGCCATTTTTAAGTAAATACGCTGAGTTTCATTTTGATCAATTTTAATACCCAAAAGTTTGGCTCCGAATTTAAGTTGATACCTTTTTTAATTTTCCGTCCAAAAAACAATAAATTTGGACTGAAATACCCCTCCCCTCATTCCAGCCACCTCTCTCTCTCTCTCTCTTAATCACACACACACACACACAGTCTCTCTCTACACATCCTCTCTCTACCTATTCTCTCTCTCTCTCTCTCCATATTCTCTCTCTCTCTCTCTCTCTCTCTCGTGTGTGTGTGTGCGCGCATGTGGTGGTGGTGGTGGGGGGGGGGGGGGGGGGGGGGTGCATGGGGGTGTGCGTGTCCATGCGCGTGTGGGGTGTGTGTGCTTGGAGAGGGAGGGAGGGAGGGAGGGAGGGAGAGAGAGAGAGAGAGAGAGTGTGTGTGTGTGGTGTGCGTAGTCGCGCGCGCGTGCGCATGGGGTGGTTGTGTGCATGGGGGGGGGGGGGGGAGGGGGGGGGGGGGGGCATGTGGTGTGGGTGTATGTGCGCGTGTGGGGTGGGTGTATGCGTGGGTGGTGTTGGTTATGTGCATGGGGTAGGTGTGTGCATGGGTGGGTCGGTGGGGGTGGGTGCTTGCCTGTGTGTGTGTGTGCGCGCGCTTGCAGGGGGGTGTGTGTGCGCGCGTGGGGTGTGTGTGCTTGCATGGGGGGTGTGCGCGCGTGCACGGGGTTTGCATGGGGGATGTGTGTGTGTGCAATGGTGGGTGAGTTGTGTGCATGCGGGGGGTGTGTGCGCGCGCATTGGTGGGTGGGTAGGTGCATGGGGTGTGGATGTGGAGTGGTTGTGTGTGTGTGCGCGCGCATGTTGGGGGGGGTGTGTGCATCGGTGTGTGCTTGGGATGTGTGTGTGTTCATTGATGTGTGTGCGCGCGCGCAGTGTGCGTGTGCATGAGCATGTGCGTGCAGGGTGTCAGCCATCCCACCCATGCACACACATCCCAATACACACACCCACCCACCCACCAATGCATGCGCACACATACCCATACAAGCACCCACCCACCATGCGCGCACACACACATCAATGCACACCCCCACCCACCCACCCCAATGCACGCACATACCCACCCACCAATACGCACGCGCGTGTGCTGCGCGCGCACACACACACACATACACTTATGCAAGCACCCTCCCATGCACGCACACACACGTACTAATGCACACCAGCCCGCCCCGCCCACCCACTCCGTGCACACACCCCCCAACCCCCATGCACACACACACCCACACCACGCCTACACGCACCCACCAATGTACACACACACACACACACACACATGCACACACACACCAATGCACACACAGCCACCCACTCCATGCACACACACCCCAACTCCCATGCACACACACCCACACCCAATGCCCACACCCACCCACCAATGCACACACACCCATGCACACCCACCCACCCACGCACATACACTCCATGCACACACACACACACAACCCCCCCACCCCCTAATGCACACCCCAACACCCCCCAATGCACACACACACCCCACGCACACACACTCCATGCGCGCGCGCGCACATGCACACACAAACCCCCTCCCCCCACGCGCACGCACACACACAACCCCCCCCCCACCCACCCACCCCATGCTAGGGGAGAGCACTGTCTCAAACCGGCGGTTTGGGACTAAACCGAACCAGACCGTATAAGTAGCAGTTTCTCACAGGCCAGACCAAACCAGACCGCCAGACCAACGGTTTCCGAGCCGTCGAAAACTGCTTGGAGCGGTTTGGTTTGGGTTGGAACCGAGGTTCAGACATATGATGACGAAAGATCCCCTCGTATACCCAATTTTGCTAAATATAGACTTTGTCATTAAAATTATTTCATGACATGGCTTCATATCTGTGCTCCTTATCAAACCAGGGAAAATTAGGCACTGCATCGCTGGGAGGAGTTCTAACTATGACTGCGACAGGTGCGGTTATTATTGTTCTATGTATTTTCATTTTTCTATAGCAGTTAGGGTGCATTCATCACTAGAAGTTGTATCAAAATGGTATTTGATGCTGAATTGTGTTGATCATGTTAATTCATTGATGTTTCTACAGATAGGAACATCCCATACTATCTCATTGTCAACTAAGAACATCCCATTTTCTTCTCCAGGTTAAAGAAGGCTATATGATGCGTTAAGTGCATGCAGAATTAGCTCACCCAACCCATGCACCATCCCACCCCAGAGAGAGAGATAGAGAGAGATAATATGTAGAGAGAGAGAGAGAGAGAGAGAGAGAGAGAGAGAGAGTGGGGGGGAGAGAGAATCGGTAGAGAGAGAGGAGAGAGAATCGGTGGAGAGAGAGAGAGAGAGAATCGGTAGAGAGAGATGAGAGAGAGAGAGATGAGAGATGAGAGATGTGAGAGAGAGAGAGAGAGGAGAGATGGGAGGAGGGGTAAAACGGTCCAATTTAACACTGTCAGCCCATAATCCGTCACAAGGTATCAATTTGTCACAAAATGAAGCTCAGTGTATTTACTTAAAAATGGTCCAAATGTGAGGATATTTTTATGTAACTAACCCTTTAATATTTGACGTTAATGTGTTAGAGGATCAAACTGAGAAAAGTGAAGTGTATGGCAATATTTTGTAATTTAATGAGCTAAGGGTAGTATTGTAAAAAACCGTGCACGATAGGAGTGCTACTAGTCACATTACACATTTTGCTAACATTATTACATTTTTTACAAGTTTGTCATTAGCTTTAACGAGTTTACTGCAAGGAACAACAAACTTATAAATAAATTTAATATGTTCAGAAAAATATGTAATGTGAATGGCAGCACTTGAAACTATAAAGGTAGTCACACTACACTTTTTGTGTATTGGGTATTGTGCAAACTGATTTATGCTTGTCACATTACTCATTTTGCTAAACATATTACATTTATTTATAAGTTTTCCATTTCCTTTGGTAAATGTTGTACTCACTGCCAGTGCCATTGGAGCGCTTTCAGTCAATCGATCAAGTGTTCGGCAGTCCAATTGAATTTAGTGCATTTCTATTTCAATTACATGTAGCATCACAGTACGATTCTTATTTTTTGATATTACTGATACACAACCTAATTTGTGATAGCTTGAGCGTCGCAAAGCCCCTGAGCCTGCATCGGTGCGTTAAGGTATTGAGAGCTGAGTTCGGCAGTCCCCATGGAGACGCAAAACCCTCCACGCTTTTATATCCCAACCCCTTCCGCCACCAGCTGCCGATGCCTTTGCATCCCCCCCAAAAAACCCCCCAAACATATAGTTATGTAGTAGGGGATGGATAAGGAAAGAAGTTGTTGACGGGTAAATCCGTCGCACACTAAGATGGTGCTGATGACGACGCCTCTGGTAGCATGGCACTTTGCCGGCAGAAGAGTGGACCCTGGGAAGAGCATACTCGAGGCGGGGAGGGCTAAGTCCGAGCTATTGAACTGAAGCCTGACCTAACTCCGAGCGATCTCCGTAAGTCTGCAGCACAGAGAAATCGTCAAGGGTGGTCGAATCTGGGTTCCGACTCAAATACCCTCCGATACTTAAGTTAGTAAGAGACTCAAATAGAGCTCGGGATAGCTAGGTCTGAACTAAGGGGAGGTCGTCCGGTCACTGTCACTCCGAGCTATGGATGTAGAAAAGTAAAGTGGAAGTAGTAGTTTGAGAGTCAGAGTACCTTAGTGAGTAGTATCTATGAGAGCATGTCCCCGTCTTTGTCGTCATTGAGACTACTTATAGGTGAATGTGCCCCCCTTCCCGTCGTTGGTGGACAAAGGGCTTGACCCTATGGCGTCATGGATGTTCCTGAAAAAGAGCAAGACCACTTCCTTCGCCATTACTAACTAACCCCTAAATACTGTGGGAGCTAAGTGGGCAAACGGGCTGCTGTTTTAACTTGGTAAGCAGATAATGGCATGCACTGGCTTCTGGGCCATTGGGCCGGGGCGGTGTATTTGCTCTTAGGCTCTCTTATTAGGATTAAATACACTTCCCTGCTATGTGAGCCGGCCTAATGTAGTAACAATGGCTCCCATCTCCCAAGCACAGACAAAGTGATGGATGAGGTCAGTGATGTGACGTCTTATTAATTAGGCATATCAGGAGAAGCGGAATTTTTTGATTTTGACCGATAAAATTCCTGTTTCTATGATTTAGCCGTTGCGACGATACGAGGCTAGAGGAATCAGTGCTTGTAGATGCCAACGTGTACCCTCTATCGGACGGCTGAGCTTACTCAAGAGGGAAACAGCTTCTAATATAAGTAGAGAAGGAAAGGAATAGGACGAACTTTCTGCTTCTGTCTTCAAAAAGAAGTCCTTTCCTTTCCTATCTCCTGCTTCCCTTATTTGATCTTCAATGTGGTTCGAGGACATTGTCTATGGCTTCTCCATCATCATTCAAGATTGATGAATAGTGTGAAGAAATGGGGAGGGCAGAGGTTACCACCACCCAGATCTCTGTTCCAGAGGATCTCCCAAGCTTCGATGATGCACAGGGTGCTACGAGACCCTCCAGGTAAGAACACGTTGTGGATAAAGGAAATGCTTTGGTCTTGTCCCCATGGATTCAGTGAACCCAGTCTTGAGAGATGTGGAGGGGAAACCCCCATACCTGGTGCGGTCCCGAAGCAGGCCTCTGAAGTGACTGTCAACACGATTTGAAAGATTCAATGAGAATACATCCATCTTCCTTATGAGGCTCGGGTGCCCCGAAACGACGAAAGGATCTGCTTTCCTGGCGAGTATGAAGTCGGGGGTGTACCTGAAGGCTTTTTCACAGATGCTTTCCCGCTGCGATCACAGGCAGTCACATGCTTTGCTTCCATATGCACCCCTTCATACCTCAAGTGTTGAACTCTTTGGGGCTTTCCCTCTGCCAACTGACCCCAAATTCAATTGGTCGTTTGGTCGGCTTCGTCGTGCTCTATATGTTGAATATGGTAGAGCCGACCTTGACGTTGTTCAATTATTTATTTCAGGTGAAAGTCACCGTGTCTGACGTGTGGCATTACATAACTGCCAGAAGGACAAGGCTCCTAGTAAAAAATCTTCCTAGCTCCAACCGAGGTGGAAGAAACAGTTTGTTTTCGTGACCGTTCTGGGCGAGGTGACCTTCCTCACTCATTGGGAACTACCTGATCTTGTGACTAATGAGGAGGTGCCTCTCTTTAAAGAAGAGAATGTCGTCGCCCATCTCCTATTGGCATAATCGAACAGCCGTAGTTCTATGACATATTTGATGTCCGCTGCTATGCTGCGAAGAATAGTCTAGAAGGTAAGATCGTCTCTCCGGTCCTATGTCTGCTTTTGCTCCCCCGAACTACCTGTTCTTTTGCAGACTTGGTTGGAGTTGAGTACCATGCCGATCCTGGGGTGCGAGATGCCTTCTGTGCCTATCTCAGGCGGTTAAGGGGAGCTCAGCCCTACATCCAGTGACCCATCCCTGAGGAAGCTCGGTTAAGGTCATCGGAGTCTTATTACAAGTATCCCAGGATGTTCTCGAGAGGGCCCAGGGCTCAAAGAGAAGGAGACGTTGCACCTTGGTTGAGGCTAAAAGAGCTGAAGGAAAGAAGAGGAGAGGTGAGACCACTGTCCCCGAGCTCACCCCCATGAGATATCGATGTCACCGAGGCCGAGGCGACGACTTTCGATTATGCCCGAGCTCTGACTCATGCCAACCCTTCAAGAAACAATGCCATCTCCCAATTCAGGAGGATATGAGGATACTTGGCCATGGGGAATGTTGCTCGTGCAAGAGTGTTCAATATTTGTACCACAAGCGCATGGTGTAGCTGTGTACTTACGGGTCGATCCATCGGGAGGCAAGAGTTGAGTATTGGTTCAATTCAAAGTTTCTTAGCTAGCGGTCGATTATGAGAGAAAGCGTGAGTAAAAAGAAATATCAATAGTGGAAAAGCTCTAGAGTCGGGTATCCCCACAATTGAAATTAAGCTAGGATTAATTTGGGTTGATCGGTTATTGAAATCATGTGATATGGTGAGGTTGCCGTACCAAAGTATTCACCTACCCCCTCCCCCCCACTTCCGTGATGCTATGATAGGACTACCTGCCACATGCCCAAGCCAACTTCCATTGGTCATCGACATGCATTATGTGAATTATGCTCGACAAATGTCCCCAATCCTCATTTACGCCACTTCCATAGATAGAATTCCGATCAATTCTAGGAGGGCTTTAATCCACGACCAACTTTCGTTGGCGACATGTATAGCGGAGATTGGTGTAATGATCGAAGAGCTCAGATTAGACCTAACTTCCGCTAGAGACTAACCTATTAATCCACGAAGGGGGAGATCGATTTGCACCAACAATAATCATCCTAACATAATGATGTGTCCATATTTTCTACCTTTTTCATATCATCATGATATTGCATTTCATGCCATTTTTTCATCCAAATCCCATTTTTTCCTACGGTATCGCATTTTTGACATTATATTCGAGTTTCGTAGTATTTTGTGAGTTTTTAGGGATTTTGGAGCGATTTGGGACCCGACATGGGTATGGACACATCTGACACGCCCATGAGCTCGTTGGCGAGGCCCTACAGGAGTTCGCCGTGTTTTTGGAGCCATGTGAGGAGTGTATGAGAGAGCAAGAGAGAGCAGGAGGGAGAGAGCTGCATTCAGGAGCTTCAGCAAAAGTTTTCCAGATGACTTGACCGAGCAGAGCAGCTGCTCGGTCGAGCAGATACAAGTGAAGAAGGAGCGGATACACAGCCCACTCGGACCGAGCACTCGTAGTGCTCGGTCGAGCAGCTATTCATGGTGAAGCCCGACTACTCCAGCGCACGGCCCGCGCAACCTTTTAGCGACTGAGTCAGCTCTCTGCTCAGACCGAGCTGAGCTGACTCGGCCCATACAGGCAGAGTGAAGATCTTGGAGAATTTCGATTTCCTGTCGTGCCGGTCGAGCTGTATAGCTGCTCGGCCTGAGCAGCTGACCGAGCAACGAACTGCTCAACCGAGTCGCCTACTCGGTCGACGATGCCAAGGCCATTTTTAGAAAGATTTGTGATGCGGCTGTTGCGCAATTTTGAGAGTGAAGTCGGGGAGCTGGCGACGTCGATTAGGAGGTGATTCATTTTGAGTTTTTTTGAATACTTTTTGTGGGCAAAAATTAGAGAGAATTATTGTTAGGTTTAGATTAAACTTCTGAATACTCTATTTTTGGATCGAGATTCTTGTGGAGATTGTTCGCGACTGTGTTTGGGAATTTTTATTCTTCTATGGATCTATTGCTCATCTATTTTCTCTATCTCTCATTGTAAGTTTTTGATCTTCATTCCATTGATTGGCTATGATGTTTTCCCTTCTAAATATTGTGTTTTTATCTGTCAACATTGCTATGAGTGAGTAGTCCTTTCTAGGGTTGTGGGTTAGCCCTAAGATCATAGGGGGAGGACGTAGATCTGGATCCCTAGGTTGAATTAGGGATTTAGGGGAGTATTTCGGTCGATCCTATCGAATCCCTAGATAACCCGTACTGAGATCATGCCCACGGTCTGTGGAATTGATGCACTTACGGGGTATCTTTGGGACTCGAACAAGGAAATCGGTGGATCTAACTAAGGCTCGTGACCATGCCCGGCTCGTGCCTTGAGGAGATCCATCGACGAACTATACTGCTACGTTGACGGCTACCGCCATTGCGTAAACGAGGCTACCGAATTACCTCATAATTCTCACCCACGAGAGTGTTACGAATTGGGAGATTAATCCCCTAATCCTAATGCAACGTAAGGATTCTATTCCAACGTTGATTCCCGACGATCTTTGCGGTGATCCCGAATGCCCTAGTCCCTTTTATTATTGAAACGACAACAACACAATACCCAATTCGCTCAACACCGATGGCTATCTCACTTCGAGATATAGAAGTAAACTGAGAATCCAAATACACTATCACCGTCCCGGTGGGATTCAATATCTTTTATACTACAACTTGACACCGTCCGCTTGCGGATCGAGCCTGGAAATGAAACCTAGGGGCCATACCATGCCTGGCGATCGTGACGCCGTTGGGTGGAATCTAGGTGTAGGTTTAGGGTGCGTCAAGTTTTTGGCGCCGTTTCCGGGGATGGCAATAGTGTTATCTCGGTTTATTTTTTATTTTGAAAAGTTTGCTAGCACTCCAATCATTCCTTATCTTTCCATCATTTCTATTCTTTTTATTTATCACTATACTACTGATGGTATTTTTCTGAGTTTTGTTGGTGCATGAACACCCGAATCGGGGGATCTACTAGAGAATTATTATTCGATCCCGAGATCGAGAAAATGGCGAGGGCCTTGAGGGCCTCAAGTAGAAGTTCATCTCCCTCCGATCAGATGGCGGACAGTACTCCTCCTCCTCCTTGCACCTGGTCCATTAGGGACTATATGAAGTCCACATTTGGAAACAACTCCTCTATTCTTAGACCGCAACTGACAGCGATGATCTTTGAGCTGAAGACGGGGCTCATTAATTTGATGCAGCAGGATCCCTTTCACAGGCATCCTCACGAGAACCCCAACCATCATATTGACACCTTCCTTGCAAAGTGTGACACGTTCAAGGCTAAGGACGTGAGTGATGATGCTGTGAAGTTACAGCTTTTCACGTTCACTTTGAGGGATAAAGCCTCTTATTGGCTATGGGCCCATCCTCCCAATTATTTCACCACATAGGAGAAGCTGGCACTCTCCTTCGTGGATAAGTTCTATCTACCCTCGAAGACGGTGCGGATCCGGGGAGCAATTTCAAATTTCAAACAGATCCCGCAAGAGTCGTTTTATGAGGTATGGGAGAGGTTCAAGGACCTCCAACATCAATGTCCTCACCACGGGATCCAGCCTTGGGATTTGGTGCAGAGTTTTTACAACAGGCTGAAGCCAGCACCAAGATGATTATAGATGCTACAACACAATGCGCCTTACTTGACAAGTCTCCTGAAGAGGCCATAGACTTTCTGGAGCATAAGGCACTAGTTTGTATCATAGAGACTAAGCTTCACAAGTCACATAAAGAGGGGTCTGACCTATCGTATTATGAAGTCTACGGACACTTGTGAATCTTATTCTCAAAAGTATGATGGCTGACAGTGGGAGAATGAGTTGATGAACTCACAGTATCGTACATGCTGATGTACCCGGACCCAAGTCTAAGTTAGCCAGGATAAGTCGTTCTTATTATTATTACAACACGTGTTCTTCATGAAACCCAAGTCTGATAAAATAAAGAACAAAATGACAGAGGTATTTGAAATAATTCGATTAGATCGAAAAGTCAAATACTTAGCTGCATAACTCTTGCATAAATAAAAGAAAATGTGATTTTCTCTCAGGTCAAGTATCTTAACATATTGGATGTGTTAGAGAGCATGAATCGCACTTTGTTAAACATAGTGTGACTCATGGCAAAGTGACTGAGTTACAATCCTCCCTTTGGGTTAAGTCCCAGATAGAAATGCCTAGGTGTTGATAAGATTCTATGAGGACCTTATTAGTAAGATATTCATTAAATCAATCGTTAGGAAGTTAAAGGATTACTCGAGTCTCGTGAAACGAAGAGTCGAGTTAGACATCATAGTCGATGATGGTCTAAAGATAACTTCCAGGATGAAATTCAGAGTAGAGACTCTGATTAACAACTTGATGCAAATAGGTCAGTGCACGTAAATAAAGTATGGACTTTAGTTTATGTGCCCAAAGAAATTGTTTATTAAATGTCTGCAAGTAAATCTTCGAGTTTAGAAGATTGGTGCAGAAAGAAAGTAGTGAAGTATAGCTTATGTTGATTGAGAATGTTTTCATCCTAATTCCTATAAACGGATTATGATGAAACTGTCTCGCCAGCAGATGCGTACAGATCTACTCGGACCGAACTCGATGTAAACGCTCATGATAACCATGAAAACTAGAGCATTCATTTATAGTTCAGTTTCTAAATTTGATTTAGAAGAACGAACTTATATGAATTAGCCAGAGAGTTTTCAAGGTCAGTGGGAGCGAATAAAGCACATGCGAGGCATCAAGGGGATGGAACCTATTTTGATAAAGTGGTCAAAAGAGTTTGACACTTTTAAATTTGAACAGTCTAAAATGACCAATAACTTATTAAAAATTATTGTCAGAAGGTACGATGAGCTGGATGAGATCCAAGAAAATTAAATGGATTCCTAAGGACCAAAGTAAATTATTTGGATGAGATTCAAATGAATGGTCTAAGATAAATATAGAAAAACCCATTAAGTCTAATCAGTAGACGGTTTAGCAGATCCACTCACGAAGGCTCTACCATGTGAAGTCTGAAAGACTTATGTGTAGATGCTGTATGAGATACCGGGATAAATGGGCCTTAGCACAAGTGGGAGATGTTGCGAGATGTATGCCCTCGAGGCAATTTATCTACGTGTATCTATACAAACATCTTGTTCAAAATTACAGTAAGTGTTGAGTATTGGTGTTTCATACAATGTTTTGATGATGATCACAACATTATGTTGTTGCTAATGACTTCCTTGTTTTAGTCTCATAGTTACTTTTCAAGAATATCATTTTTGGAGACTAAACACTTGGTGCAAGGATGGACATCAAGTGGAGAAGGGCCAAAGCTTGGACTCAAGGGGTGCCAAAGCTTGGAGATGATGGGGAGAATCAAGGCATCAAGATTGAAGACATAGATTCTAAGGAAAGCAATGTAATCCATGTAATATTTCATTTATTGCTTTCTCTCTCATTTGAGTCTAGGTTAATGTAATGCCTTGATAGATAGTTTACTCATACATGCATATGCATTTAGCCATCTTAGTGAGCCTTAGGATTATCATAGAATCCAACATAATAGGTTCATCTTGACCAAAGACTCATTTGGAGTCTCTGGCTTTCCATCAGTCACCTGCTGAAGGATGTACAGTCGACTGGGTGAATTCCAGTCGCATGTCGATCCTTCTACAGTCGACTGATATACACTGCTCAAGTCAACTTTTTATTAACTCTACTTGAGCTTTTCGCTTCAGTCGACTGATGACCAATTTACAGTCGCATGTATATTTACAGTCGCCTGTGATATGGCCAACAGTCGTCTGATAGGCATAAGTGCGAAGATTGCCTCTCTCTTTCTTTCTCCATCTCTTGCAGCAGTCGATTGATGACGGATATACAGTCGCCTGTCTTTATTACAGTAGACTTTAGTTTGTTCGACAGTCGCATGTATGCATTTTGGGTGAAAGAGTGTAACTCTCTGTTTATTCCATCCCCAGCAGCAGTTGCCCGCTGAAGGTTTAACAGGTGCATGTCCTGTTTACAGTCGACTGTATTGTCTTCATCAGTCGACTGTCCTAGAAAAAATTATAGCCGTTGGGATTTTTCTAGCCGTTGAACAGTAGACTGTCATTTGTTCATCCGTCGACTACCAGTGACGTTTCAGCCCAGAAACTAGCCGTTGCATCTTTCTGTTTTTGTTGTTTTCTTGGGTTTTGAGAGATCATATAGGGTTCCTATATATATGAGAGGGCTGAGTTCATAGAAACTTCTTGATGCTATTGAAAATCATTAGAGAGTGATTAAGCCACTCTCAAACTCTCTCATTTCCCTCTTTGAGCTCTCATTCCTCTTCATGCATTGAAGTCAAGCTCAAGGGAAATCATCCAAGTGCTCTCAAGCAAATATCATCACTTGGAGATCCTCTTCCATGCCTTGCATTCATCTATGAGTAAGCATCTCAAGGCATAGGTAAGAGTATTTATTTTACTTGGTGTTTCTTTGTAACACTAATTCTCTTTGTAGGAATTAGTCTTTCTCTCTTTGTGGGATTAGGATACTCTTTTAGTGGGAATAACTCTCTTTGTGGGAGTTTGGTGTCCTAGTGTAGGGCTAACCCTTATTCTCTAAGTAGGAGTTAGTAATTCTCTATGTGGGAGTTTGACCCCTGTGTAGGGTTGGTTGGGTCCTTGTGTAGGGTAAAATCCTCTTGGTGAGGTATCTCTTTATGGGATTTGTATTCACTTCTCTTTGTAGGGAATATAGTGAATATTGGTGTGGCTGGACGTACCCAAGTTTGGGAAACCAGGATAAAATCTTGTGTTTGCGTTTGGATTGATTGTGTTGATTAATTCTTCTTGTATTTATTATTCTTTATTTGCAAGTTAAATTTTAATTGCACAATTTATTGCCATTACACTATTCACCACCCTCTAGTGTGTTGTTGTTAGTATTGCAAGGGTAAGGCGATCCTTACAATTGGTATCAGAGCGAGGTTATAGCATACTGCAACGATGACATTCAACGCTACATCCGCGTCTCATGAAGAAGGTGTTGAGTATTGGTGTTTCATACCAATTTTATTTTGATGATGATCACAACATTATGTTGTTGCTAATGAATCTCATGTCTTAGTCTCTCAGTTTAATTCAAGGATATCTCTCTTGGAGACTAATCACTTGGTGTAAGGATGGACATCATGTGAAGAAGGGCCAAAGTTTGGACTCAAGGAGTGCCAAAGCTTGGAGATGATGGAGAGCTTTCAAGGCATCAAGATTGGAGACTTAGACTCTTAAGAAAGCATTGTAATCCATGTAATTTACTTTATTGCTTTCTCTCTCTTTTGAGTCTAGGGTTGATGTAATGCCTTGCTAGATGGTTTGCTCATTCATGCACATGCATTTAACCATCTTAGTGAACCTCAGGATTATCATAGAATCCAACCGAATAGGTTCACTCTTTCCGTCAGTCACCTGTTGAGGGAAACATAACCGACTGGGTGATTTTCAGTCGCCTGTAGTTCCTTATACAGTCGCCTGATATGCACTGCTCAAGTCAACATTTCTATTGACTCAAACTTGAGCTTTACGCACAGTCGTCTGTCGATCGGTTTTCAGTCGCCTGTATATTTACAGTCAACTGGATATTGGCCAACAGTCGCCTGTCTAGCATAAGTGCAATCTCTGCATCTCTCTGTCTTCTCTCCATACTTTACAGTAGTCGACTGATGAAGAATGTACAGTCACCTGACTATTTGACAGTCGACTGTAGTATTAACATCAGTCGCCTGTGCGAAGAATTGGAGAAAGAGTGCAGCTCTCTGTTTCGATCCACCCCCTGAAGCAGTCGTCTGCTGAAGGATTAACATGCGCCTGTCCTGTTTATCAGTAGACTGTATTGACTTCGTCAGTCGACTGTCCTGGCTCAGATTATAGCCGTTGGATATTTTCTAGCCGTTGATCAGTTGACTGTTCCTATCGTTTTCACCCAGTTTCTAGCCGTTGTAGATTTGATTATTTGGCTGTTTCTTTGGGTTTTGGGCTTGATATAGGATTCATATATATATGAGTGTGCTGCCATCACTTGAGAACTCTTGACAACATTTGATAAACTCTTGACTCTATAGAAAATCTCAAGAGATCAATAAGCCACTCTCAAGCTCCCTCATTTCCCTCTATTGAGCATTCATCTTCCTTCATGCATTGAAGTCCAGCTCAAGGGAAATCATCCAAGTGCTCTCAAGCATATTCCAACACTTGGAGATCCTCTTCCATACCTTACATTCATTCATGAGTAAGCATCTCAAGGCATATGTAAGAGTATTTACTTTACAGGGTGTAATTTGTCTTCCTATTTCTCTTTGTGGGATTAGGATACTCTCTTTGTGGGAGTTTCCCTCTTTGTGGGAGGTTGTCTCTTTGTGGGACTAGGGAATTCTCTTTGTGGGAATTAACTCTCTTTGTGGGAGTTCGAGTGTCCTAGTGTAGGGCTAACCCTAATTCTCTGAGTGGGAGTTAGTGATTCTCTGTGTGTGAGTCTTGATCCTTGTGTAGGATTGGTTGGGTCCTTGTGTAGGGCATAAATCCTCTTTGTGGGGGTATCTCCTTGTGAGATTTGTATTCACTTCTCTGTGTGGGAATATAGTGAATATTGGTGTGGCTGGATGTACCCAAGTTTGGGGAACCAGGGTAAATCTCTGTGTTTGCGTTTGGATTGATTGTGCCATTTAATTCCTCTTGCATTTATTATTTCGCATTTGCAAGTTAAATTTTATTTGGTCAATTTTATTGCCATTACACTATTCACCACCCCTCTAGTGTGTGTTGTTAGTATTGCAAGGGTTAGACGATCCCTACAATTGGTATCAGAGTGAGGTTAAATCATATTGCAACGATGGCATTCAACGCTACATCCGCGCCTCATGAAGAAGGTCTTTCTACCGTCCGACCCCCGCTCTTCAACGGAACCAACTACCCGAGTTGGAAGATCAGGATGATGGTCTACTTGAAGAGTCATGACCTTTGGGACATAACAGAGTCACCTTTCGAGGAGCCTACTTCACCCGCGGCCTTGAGAACTAAAGCGGAGAAAGACTTGATCAAAGTCAATGCTAGGGCTATGTGTGTTCTCCATTGCGCCCTCACTCCGGATGAGTTCGATCGCATCTCCATGTGCAAATCCGCTAAGAGTATTTGGCATACATTGGAGATCTCTCATGAAGTGCTACTTCAACATAAGGAAGAGATCCAGTCAACCAAGTCCAAGAAGAAAAAGGGCGTTGCTCTTCATGATGAGAAGGAGTCTTTCAAATGGAAAAAGCAGTTCCAACAAGAAGCTCCAAGTGAAGATGAAGAAAGTCTTAGCGACGATGACTACATCGAGCTTGCCAAGCAATTCAAGAATTTCAAGGCATTTCTCAAGGATAATCAAGGTATGTCTTCATCAAAGTTTGCCTCTCAGTCTAACAAGATGGTATGTCTCAACTGCAGTGGTATAGGTCATATGGCTACCGAATGCCCTTCCAAACCCATCAAAGAAACTTATAAGGGTAAAGGGAAGAAACATTGGAGAGCCAAGTCTGAGGTCAAGAACCAAAAGAAGGGACTTATCGGCACATTTGATGATTCCGATGAGGACACATCTAATGATGAAGGAGAAGATGACAATGAGCACGATCAAAGGTGTTTCGTTGCACTTGATGACTCTTCATCAATTTCATCTAAATCTAGCGATGAAGAGATAGAGACATGGCTCAACTCCAATGAAGAAAGTTGCTTCATGGCTAATGGGGAAAGTCTTCGTCAAGCTCAAGCGAGGAGGAAAGTGATGAAGAAACCGAGGAGGAAAAACCATCCTATGAGGAGCTTGAATACCGCCTATGTGTGGCCTCCAATTTGGCAAGTAAGTGCATCGATTCATATGATAAAATGAAAGCTAAACTTGATAATGCTATGAGTAGGGTGCATGAGTTAGAATCATCTAGCATAAATATTCATGATGAAAGGCATGTTTATGACACTTGTGAGAGATACACACTTCTCTCTCAAGTTAAGGAATTGAGTATTTCTAATGAAAATCTCATTGCTCAAAACCTTGGCTTAGATGCTCACATTCAACAACTTACGTTGAAATGTGAAGAGGAATCCCGGAAGCTCATAAGCTTTGTGTATTCTAGGGATTCACTCCACGATTTGTTGGAAAAACAACATCCGGCAAATCATAGAGGATGTTTGGGTTATATTCAAAATGTGGTTCCCAAACCCACCTCTAATTCTTCTTTTGGTGCACATTCAAGAAATATTGCCAAAGCACCTAAGAAGAATCACCATGCTTTCTTGTACAATAATAACACCAACAAGAAGCATGTAGATCACAAGGTGATGAGGAAGAATGAAGAATCTTCATTTTTTGCTAAGAAGCAAAGTCCTCATTCTTTGCATGCTAAGAAACTTGTTTCTACACCTAAGCATGCCACATCCTTCCCTCTTGCAAAGGCAAAACCATTGCCTAGGAAGTCCTTGAGATTGTGGATTCCCACTAAGTGTAGTGTGCAAGAGAGAGATAGTTACATCAACTCTCTAGTTAGGGATGTGATCACCTCGTGTGATTACGTTAGGAAATCAAACTACTCTTGGGTTTGGTTACCTAATGTTTAGGTTCCTCACACATTTGCATATGGCATGTGTATTGTGCTTCTATGTTTATTTTAAGTATACCCATTGATTGTGTGTGTTTCATGATTTTGAAAATATTTTTCAAATTTATTTCTTTTCATGAAAATTGGGACCTTGGGGTTTTTTGACATACATGCATTTTTGATCCATGTGTATGTCAATGGGGGAGTTAATATATTATATGTTTAAATTATTTTAAGACATATTTTAACTCTCATTTAGGAGGTTATTTGAGATCATTATTTACATTTGGTTATTTTTGGTCTCAAACCAAACCTCTTGTTTATTGCCAACTTGTTTCATGTCTCATTGTTTTTGGCAATATCCTTATGTATCTTTGAAGCTTGATTTTTCCATATCTATTGCTTTGATACATTTTTAAGGCCCATGGCTCCAATAATTAATTGGCATTAGATCCTAGAAGTCAAAAGTTGACCATTTCTATGATCTAGGGGGAGCATGGGATATTGAATTGATACCCACTAAATTGTTAAATTTGGTAGCATACATATCTTTCTTTTCTTGCATATTGTCACATCTTAGTTAAGATGACAAAGGGGGATATTCTTGATGTCCACCTTTTTGACGATGTCAAGGGGGAGAGATATATGCATTATGTGATCATATCTATAGGGGGAGAGATATATACATATGCAAATGGGGAGAGATATCTCTATGGGGAGAGATTTATGGGATTAGATAAACCTTTCATGTTTGCATGCTTTTATTCTTTGCAATTGGTTTATGTAATCCATGCCTATTATATGTCACCTTGTTGTTATTGGTATTATGAGTGTTTACCTTTGTGTAGCTCATTATATATTTGGTGCATATAAGTAGGGGGAGATAATTAGCATTGTGCTTTAATTCTTTATGATTTACATAATGTGTGTCATCATCAAAAAGGGGGAGATTGTTGAGTATTGGTGTTTCATACCAATCTTATTTTGATGATGATCACAACATTATGTTGTTGCTAATGAATCTCATGTCTTAGTCTCTCATTTTAATTCAAGGATATCTCTCTTGGAGACTAATCACTTGGTGTAAGGATGGACATCATGTGAAGAAGGGCCAAAGTTTGGACTCAAGGAGTGTCAAAGCTTGGAGATGATGGAGAGCTTTCAAGGCATCAAGATTAGAGACTTAGACTTTTAAGAAAGCATTGTAATCCATGTAATTTACTTTATTGCTTTCTCTCTCTTTTGAGTCTAGGGTTGATGTAATGCCTTGCTAGATGGTTTGCTCATTCATGCACATGCATTTAACCATCTTAGTGAACCTTAGGATTATCATAGAATCCAACCGAATAGGTTCACTCTTTCCGTCAGTCGCCTGTTGAGGGAAACACAGCCGACTGGGTGATTTCCAGTCGCCTGTAGTTCCTTATACAGTCGCCTGATATGCACTGCTCAAGTCAACATTTCTATTGACTCAAACTTGAGCTTTACGCACAGTCGTCTGTCGATCGGTTTTCAGTCGCCTGTATATTTACAGTCAACTGGATATTGGCCAACAGTCGCCTGTTTAGCATAAGTGCAATCTCTGCATCTCTCTATCTTCTCTCCATACTTTACAGCAGTCGACTGATGAAGAATGTACAGTCGCCTGACTATTTGACAGTCGACTGTAGTATTAACATCAGTCGCCTGTGCGAAGAATTGGAGAAAGAGTGCAGCTCTCTGTTTCGATCCATCCCCTGAAGCAGTCGTCTGCTGAAGGATTAACAGGCGCCTGTCCTGTTTATCAGTTGACTGTATTGACTTCGTCAGTCGACTGTCCTGGCTCAGATTATAGCCGTTGGATATTTTCTAGCCGTTGATCAGTCGACTGTTTCTTGATCATCAGTCGACTGTTCCTGTCGTTTTCACCCAGTTTCTAGCCGTTGCAGATTTGATTATTTGGCTGTTTCTTTGGGTTTTTGGGCTTGATACAGGATTCCTATATATATGAGTGTGCTGCCATCACTTGAGAACTCTTGACAACATTTGATAAACTCTTGACTCTATAGAAAATCTCAAGAGATCAATAAGCCATTCTCAAGCTCCCTCATTTCCCTCTATTGAGCATTCATATTCCTTCATGCATTGAAGTCCAGCTCAAGGGAAATCATCCAAGTGCTCTCAAGCATATTCCAACACTTGGAGATCCTCTTCCATGCCTTACATTCATTCATGAGTAAGCATCTCAAGGCATAGGTAAGAGTATTTACTTTACAGGGTGTAATTTGTCTTCCTATTTCTCTTTGTGGGATTAGGATACTCTCTTTGTGGGAGTTTCTCTCTTTGTGGGAGGTTGTCTCTTTGTGGAACTAGGGAATTCTCTTTGTGGGAATTAACTCTCTTTGTGGGAGTTCGAGTGTCCTAGTGTAGGGCTAACCCTAATTCTCTGAGTGGGAGTTAGTGATTCTCTGTGTGGGAGTCTTGATCCTTGTGTAGGATTGGTTGGGTCCTTGTGTAGGGCATAAATCCTCTTTGTGGGGGTATCTCCTTGTGAGATTTGTATTCACTTCTCTGTGTGGGAATATAGTGAATATTGGTGTGGCTGGATGTACCCAAGTTTGGGGAACCAGGGTAAATCTCTGTGTTTGCATTTGGATTTATTGTGCCATTTAATTCCTCTTGCATTTATTATTCCGCATTTGCAAGTTAAATTTTATTTGGTCAATTTTATTGCCATTACACTATTCACCCCCCTCTAGTGTGTGTTGTTAGTATTGCAAGGGTTAGACGATCCCTACAGAAGGTCATTCAACCGTTCGACCCCCGCTCTTCAACGGAACCAACTACCCAAGTTGGAAGATCATGATGATGATCTATATGGAGGGTCAAGACCTATAGACATTACGGAGGTGCCATTTTAGAAGCCCACTACACCTGTGGCTTCAAGGACAAAGGCGGAGAAGGACTCGATCAAATTCAATGCAAGGGCTATGAATGCATTCCATTACGCCCTCACCGCAAATGAGTTCAACCGCATCTCCATGTGCAAAACGGCCAACGAAATTTAGCATACTTTGGAGATATGTCATGAAGGGACTTTAAGTGTAAAGAAATCTAAACAAACTGTGTTTAGATCTAAATATGAAATGTTTAAGATGCAGGAAGGAGAAAACATTTCAGAGATGTTCACAAGGTTCACAGATATCGTGAACGCTTTGGAGGGACTTGGGAAGGTGATTTCCCAAGAGGATCATGTGGAGAAGATCATTGACTCTCTCACATCTCATTGGGAGTCAAAGGCCAATGGAATTTTGGAGTCATATGACATGTCCAAATACACCGTTGAGGAGTGCATTGGAAATCTCATGGCGTAGAAGTGAAGCTTCAACACAAGAAGGAGATTCAACCATCCAAGCCCGAGAAGCCAGAAAAGCAAAAGGGGGTTGCATTCCGTGCCAAGAAGGAGCCAATTAAGTAGAGGAAGAAATTCCATCGAGAAGCTCCTAGTGAAGAAGATGAACAAGAAGAGGCTAGTTGAAAAGAATTTGAGGAACTTACCGAGCAATTCAAGGCATTTCTCAAGTGCAAGCAAGGTAAATATTTGTCTAAGTTTGCCTCTAATTCTAACAAGGTTCCTACTTGTTACACTTTCAGTGGAAAAGGTCACTTATCCACCGAATGCCCTTCCAAACCCAACAAAGAGACTTTCAAGGGTAAAGGGAAGAAGCATTGGGAAGGAAAATCCAAGTCCAAAAACTATAAGTTTCACAACTAGTCGGTCGATAGTTGTTCTTTGACCGACTAACAGTAAACAGTAGCTCAGGCTGTGAAATGAAAGACATAACTAGTCGGTCTAAGAAGAGTTCCTAACCGACTAGTTTGACAACTAGTCGGTCGGTGAACCTTCTTGGACCGACTAACTGTAAACAGTGAATAAGTTGAATATAGACAAGGATTTCTAGTCGGTTCAAGAAGGATTGCCGACCGACTAGATTGTCATCTAGTCGGTTGGTTCTTCTTCTTGAACCAACTAAGATGCACAAGAAACCGCGATAGGAAGCGTTAAGCTTCGGGAAAGAATCTATGGGCTTCTAAGATAATCCTAGCTCTAAGATATCAGCGTTAAGAAGATTTTAATGTAAGACCTACACAAGGCTTAATATTCTACGAAAAGAAGCTAGAAGACAATAAATAAAACTTGACGAACCGTCTTCAAAAGCTTCAATCGAATCTTCTTGACTTCAATAATGGCCCTTGAGCTTCAACGAAGCTTCAAGCACATGATCACGCGCTTTGAGAAGTCTTGAGACGTCGCTTTTGATGTTCATAGAAATTTGGCGACGATCTCCATAACTGCGCTCACAAAGAGTTAGTTCACGATATTTATGTTTGTTCATCATCAAAACCAAATCCGGGGAGTCAATACTCAACAATGTATGCTTGGGAACATGCATGTTGTATGGAACAAATTGATTATGCATGACACGAGGAGAATGTGCATACATGTAGGAATGATGCGTATGAGCATATGGGTGTATAGGAGCACGTACATGAGTATTTCTTATGTATGGATTTGTACGTGTCTGTGGGTGTGGAGCATAAAAAATGTCATGATTATCCACTTGTGAAGTAGGAGGTTTCTTAGTGGATGAATGTTGGTGTACATGTAAGCATGACTTCTCTTTTGGTTTCCATCCTTAGTGGGTTTCTTGCCAAAAGGAAGAGAAGGTGAAGTGGTGACATTCTTGGTAGTATTGCTACATATAGTGTCTTTGACACCACTTGTGGATGCACCGGAGGAAGGCCTCACAAAGTCTATAGTGACACCACTATAGGAGGTGCGATCATTGGATGCATTTGGTTTTACAAATCCAAGACCAACACAACGTGTGGCCGGAAATTGGTTTGCAAGCAAATCATCCAAATGTCCTTTTTCCCTTATTGAATCTCACAATACGGGAGGACATGAGCTCATATTTCTCCTTTAAAGAAGAAATGTTGGTATCCAAGGTGGACACCCGTGCTTTGAGCTTGTGCACTTGAGTTTTAAGAGAATCATTCTCTAAACTCAATTGTGTGTGTCGTGTAACTAGATCACTATTATCCTTAGGATTTGTTTGATCTAGTTGAGATTTGAGGTTATTCACCTCATCTCTCAAAGTGACATTTGAGAAGCTAAATTTGCTTTCTTAAGGGTTAAAGTATCAACAATGGTGTCATTGTTGATAATGCATAGAATGGATGACTTGCTAACATTCAATTTCTTTAAGCTTGAATACTTAAGCATTAAAGATTGGTATTTAGCAAATAGTTCTTCATTAGCAATACGAAGTTCATCCATTGTTACCTCGATGTCGTCCATGTCGGAATCACTCTCATCGGAGTGGGTCTTCTAGGGCCATGAAACATATGTGGGTGCTCTCACCCTTCTCATCATCGGAATCACTCGATGATTCATCACTTGAGACGTCGAATGTACCTACGAGTCCTTTCTTCTTGTCTCTCTTGTTCTTATCGGACTTGTGGTACTTCGGTGCCCTCCACTTCTCTTTGTCTTTAGCATTGGGCAATCCATCTTGATGTGCCCTGTCTTATTACATTTATAGCAAAGAGAGGAAGTAGCATTAGTAGACTCAAAATGTTTGTTGGAGGGAAATTTACTTTTGCGGAAGAAGCGTTGGAACTTCTTCGCCATTTGGGCCATTTCACCCAAATCCATTTCGTTCTAGGATTCATCACTATCAGAGGATGATGAATTGGCGTTGAATGCCAAAGCTTTCTTATTGGCCTCCGAAGGATTCATCATTGCTCGAATCTTTAATCTGTTCTCTTGTCTTACCTCATAAGACATGAGAGTTGATCACTCCATATTTTACACCTTTTTCCCGCATGGTTTCACGTCATTTCGATTGCTCATATTACGTTTTTCAAGATTATTCGACAATATTGCGATGCTTTTCACTATTTCGTGTTTTTGTCGGATTTCAGGAAATATGGAGCGATCGGAAGCAAAAATGTGCTTAAAGGATTTGCACCCACTCCGGAGTGTCAACCATGGCCCTTTTGAGGGTTATTCTGCAATGGAAGACGAGTGGAAGAAGAAAGAACGTCGTAGGAGCGACGAGGAAGCAAAAAGATGGAGATTGGGCATTTTCAGCATGCCACTCGGCCGAGTGAAGGAGTCACTCGGCTGAGCATTGAGACACCGCTCGACCGGCCAGATCGGACACGCAACAGAGATGTATCAGCGTGCACTCGGCCGAGCATCGCACGCCCACTCGGCCGAGTGCGGAGACTCCGTCCGCCCGAGTGGCACCCAGACGACGGCAAGCCAAAATGTCCAACTCTCTGTAATCCGTCAGTCGACTACGAGCTCCGACTCGGCCGAGTTCCAAAAGCCCCTCGGCCGAGTGACATTTGCCACTCGGCCGAGTGATGCCGAGGACACGAAGCGCCCAGATTTTCAGACATCCTCCCATTCTTTTGAAATCTTCTATCAATCCAGTGGGTAAAGTATTTTTCTCATATTTTTTATGGATAGTAGGCTTCATCACGATTCCAACGCCACCAAGAACACATCAATCGGAGGTCGGATGAAATCTGGGGAATTTCTGCAAGTCGATGCTGCAGTGCTGGAATTTGCATGTCAGTGTCACTCGGCCGAGTGACATTTCCACTCGGCCGAGTGACCAGTTTTTGAAGTTTTTGACAGTTTTGACAGAGTGCTGTTTTCTGGAGTTTCTGCAGGAAAGCTCACTCGACCGAGTGAGATTTCCACTCGACCGAGTGAGCTGTCCACTCGACCGAGTGAGATTTCCACTCGACCGAGTGAGATTTCCACAAAGCCGAGTCATAACTAGCGCAGATTTCTGGGCACGCGCAGATTCAGTTTTGGGCCCGATTTTCACGGGCTTTTTAGGCAGTTTTGCTAGGGTTTTTGGGAGAGTATTTAAGGGTTTTGTAGCCACCATTAGAGGGGGATCCCCCATGTTTTCTTAGGTTCCCAAGATGTTTTCTTAGTGATTCTTTTAGAGATTAGGCCATGCCCTAGGCCCTCTCTTGGATCTAAAAGCTTGTATTTGGATTGAAGATCTTCATCAAGCTAAGTATTTTGTTCTTTTTATTTGAATCTTTGTTTTTCTATCTTTTGTATGCAAGCAATGATTTTTAGTGATTCTCATATGCTTATTGCTATGCTAGAGTAGATTTGTTGTTCTAGGGTTTGGGGATGAACCCTATGGATCTAATTTCATATTTGTGATGAATGAATTTCTAAATTGCTAGAATTGCTAGGAGGTTAGGTTGTGATTGATTTACTACGGATAGCTAGGGATTTCCATCGATTTGGGATTTGCAAGAGATTGGATTCTAATCGATGGGAAGGCCTAGATATTCGATTTAGATTTACAATTGGATTTCCCTAGATTTTGTTTGCAAGAGATTGGACCAAAGCTAGGATTTTTAATTGTAAATCTATACTAATATTCGTTTGCAAGAGATTGGACGAATACGAACTATCACAACCTAGATCGTGACTCGAGTTTGCATGAGAGTGGGCTCGAGAAGCGATTGGACAATGATGTCGATCCTAATGCTAGCGGCTTAGGCTAGGGTTTGCAAGAGATTGGGCCCTATCCTAGGTTCGCTATAGACCGGCAATAGCGCGAGAGCGTGAGCTTTGGTTCTCTATTCAGTTACGACTAGTTCACCTCAACACAAGTCTAGTAATATTGAGATTCACTATTTACAATGATGTATGACGATCCGTAGTGGGAATTCCCTAGCCCTAGACACTTTTATTATATTGTATTTGAATCGATATTTGACCGACTTCTCTATCTCCGACACCGACATCCATCACCATTGCCATTATATCATAACATAGCCATCTCCACCAATAATACCATTATAGTCAAACCAACCTAGGATAGATTGGAGCCAACACCACCTCCTCGTGTTCGATACCCGCTCTCCACTACGCCGTGCGCTTGCGGTAAAACTACAACCGTTCTTCGGGTGTATATCCGGGTTCGATCAAGTTTTTGGCGCCGTTGCCGGGGAGGTGTTTCCCGTTGGGTGCCAATTTGTCACAATTAGGTTGATTAGATTACATTGAAAAAAAAAATCAAAAAAATCAAAAAAAAAACCTTGAGAGAGATTTTTTCCCACCACCTACTATTATTATCTTTATCTCTCTTTGTACCACTGACGTCTTTTCCAGGTTGTTTACTTTGCTTGATCAGGTACACTTGTTGCAGCGATGGTGCTTCCAAAGAAAATGCGAGCGGGCTCTATACAATCCTACATATATCTCGCTGCATTCTATCAGGCTGATGGAGAATCCTTCAGGGAAGCCTTGTCTAGGTTTGAAGGAATGTTAGAAATGTTCCAGACGGAGTCAGACCATGAGTGAAATGACTCCACGCTATTTGATATCTTCACTAGAAGGCTAAAGGGACCCTCACGTGAGTTTTTGAAGAGGATGCAAGTGGGGAAGTTCAGTGATCTACAGTTGGCAGCAGCCTTGGAGCAAATGATAGATGATGCTCGATCTACCGGTTCACTAACCGTTACGGTAAGTAAACCATACGACCAAGTATTCATCGATTTTGTTATGGCTAATGTCTCTAGTACAGGTACTATCATAGATGGAGTGTATGCTTCACTTGAAGGTGATCATATCCACCTTTACACCATCAACACTCCACAAATAGAGACATCTGAACTGTCAAAGGAGGACACATATATGGACCTATTGAGAAACATTATTGACGTAGTTCGAGATTCCGGTCCATTAACAATAACGGCAGGTGATCCTTTTGAGCTTGAATTTCAAAACTTTATTACTCATTGTATCTCTTCCACATGCACAATTGATGATGGAGTCTACGCTCTAATTGAGGGGCACAAGACCCACTTTTATACCACGGTCAAGATACATGAGCCCATAGAGCCACCTGCACCTACTATTGAGGAGGCCAAGCCATGCAATCGGGTGACTCGAGCTCCAGGAAAGAAACAAAGAAGGAGGCATGAAAAGGAGATGATGACGTTTACATTGCCTTCTATACCTGAGGAGCCTGAGGAGGATGTCCACGTTCAGCTTGGGGGAGAGTCAGCTTGTGCCATCGTCGCTCCCCCTTGTCACCCACATGAGCCAGAGCTTGCTGTTGAGGAGGCCTTACATGCGGAGCCAGAGCTTGTCACTGAGGAGGCCATGCATTGGGACGAGGACACATCCATTCATGAGGATCCCGAGCATTACCCTCCTCCTTTCGAGCTACCGCAGCCACCTCTACTTTCTATAGAGGCTGAGCATCCCTCAGAGGACCACCCTTCCACTGGCGTCGAGGACAATCCCACAGAGCTTATGGCTCCCCTTCAAGGGGATCTCTTTACTGACTCGCCCTTTATATTTGATTCCCCTCCCGTATATGATGCTTGTTATGATTCAGATTTTGATGACTCATTGCACCTTTTGCAGGATTCATGTACATACGATCAAGAGGTACGATGGGACGTATACGTGGAGGAGATCGAGGAGTTAGCACCCATTGACGCTATTGAATATGATCAGGAGGTGCGATGGGATAAGTCTGACGATGAGGAGGAGCTGCCTGATGAGACCTACGCTTATATGCCCAAGCTACCTGAACAACCTGAGGCGAACAATGTGGAGTTGATCGATGTGGTACACGAGAGTAGAGATTTATTTCCAGGGAAGTTTTGTCAACCGTTTTTAATTTTAAATACTTATGTTGATGACCCTCTTTGGAATACATTTATTTTGGGGAAGAATTATCCACATCAGATTGATGCGGCTTATCTCTTGCAGGGTACAGGTGGAGTCCTTGGAGAGATGCTGGGAGCCGCATTGCTGGAATCTGATGGAGTCCATGGACATGTGCGCCTGGCAGAGCCACGGAAGGAGCAGTTGGAGCAATTGCCTGCACCAGCAAAGATACTGGATCCGCCTTTTGCTATAGGTGATATCAATCCAGTAGTGTAGAAATTTTTATGCTTTGAATAAACACGAATCCTCTCGACAGCGAGAGGACCGTATAGATTTGCTTGAATAAATATCACCTCATATGACGGCAACAAAAATTTTTACACCCCAAACCCATTATATATATTAATTGCCCGTTCCATATTTTGATGTGTCACATCCTTTTGCTCACCACATTCGAGCATTTCTTTCAAGTGAAACCTTACTTTCTTATTCGTTTGACTTGATCACGCTTTGCAAAACCGTGATATTTATGGTCAAGTCATTTGAATAGGATTGTTTGGTATAAGCTTGGGGGAAGACGCTCTCATGCATCATTGTATGTGCATGTAGTTACATTAGGATTTCATGTCATTTATTTCATCATATTTCATTCACCCCCTTATTATTATCGTAGTTCCTCATATTCTTTAATTATGATCACATTGAGGACAATGCGAAGTTTAAGCTTGGGGGAGAGTGCATTTCCATGCCATTTAGATGCATTAGTTGCATTTTTACTTTATTTTAGGGTTTTTAAAATTTTTCAAAATTTTTGCATCATCTTTTTGAATTTTCCATCTTATTTTCCTTTTATGTGTGTTCATGCATCATGTTGTGTGCTTGTTTTTCTTTTCTTTCCTCTCTTTTATTTTTTCTTATTTCTTTATTTTCCTTTCTCTTCTTTTGCTAGATTTGTTCCTTATGATGATATCTCTTATTGCTTTAGCAACCATCACGATGCCTATTATTCATTGACATGCTACTTAGAGTATTCCATAGTCTTGCTATTCACATGTGCTTGCAAACCTATTTATCTTGATGACTCCTCTAAGTGATTGCATGATATTCATTGAAACTGAATGTATGGATTAGTGTTTAGAATGCTTTTGTTGGAAATGCACCAAGATTCACGCATCATTCGTATATCTGAAGCATCAGTTTTATTGTCTTATTCACCTTCTGTTGCATGCCTGATATGATTGTAACCTTATTGCTTGACTTTACTATTTATTGAAATGATTGAGAATATCCATGCTTACATATGAGTTTTAGTTGAAGTATTATTTTATTGAACCGTTCGTGCACATCTTAGAGTGAACCGAGTGTTACATTATTTCTTTCTCCACTTATATCTTTTTATTCTCTACATGTCACTTGAGTTCACCTCCTAAAGCTACTTATATCACATCTATTTCCCAAAAATCACCACAAAAGAAAAAGTTAGCTCCAAAAAGTCCAAAAAGCCAAAAAGCCAAAAAGCAGCCAAAATCCAAAAAAATACAAATCATATAGCTCCTACAAAAATCCAAAAAGAAAAATGAGAAACAAAGTCAAAAAAAAAATAATATTTCTCTATTTCATTATTGGAGCCACAAAATACTTGGGAAAACCAAGGCAAAAATCCCATTTTCCACTTTTATATTCCTTTGGATGTGACGCCTCAAGCTAAGCTTGGGGGGGTGAATTCATTTGACCATATGAGTGAGTATGACATTAGAGTGGAGACGTGCATGAATGGGAATATTCGATAATGCTTAGACTTTGCAAAATATATTAGATATGGAGATTTTTCATGATTTGAAATAAATATATGAATGCCATGACTTTTATTCTATTCTCTATTGCATGCTTGGTGTGTATCTTATACGCTTCATTTATAACTTTTGATTGAAAAGTGCATCGCCAACATTTGTATATTAAATTCTATGAAATGCGTGATGTGGATATGAATTGATTGTATGAATTTAGAGAGTCCCTCTTATTGTTCTTAAAAGCTTGCAAGTACCATGTTTAAGTAAGATATGAAATCTTTATAGCATGTGATTCGTATTTCCCAAGTTATCGTGATGTGTAGCTTATGGCTTGAGATCTGAGAGAATAATCTAGCGACCCCTTCCACTTCGTATTCTTTTTCATTTTTTCCTTTTTTTACCCTTCGGGTTCGCCTTCTACTTGTCTTCCTCGAGGACGAGTAAGAGGTAAGCTTGGGGGATTTTGATCACTCCATATTTTACACCTTTTTCCCGCATGGTTTCACGCCATTTTGATTGCTCATATTGCGTTTTTCAAGATTATTCGACAATATTACGATGCTTTTCACTATTTCGTGTTTTTGTCGGATTTCAGGAAATATGGAGCGATCGGAAGCAAAAATGAGCTTAAAGGATTTGCACCCACTCCGGAGTGTCAACCATGGCCCTTTTGAGGGTTATTCTGCAATGGAAGACGAGTGGAAGAAGAAAGAACGTCGTAGGAGCGACGAGGAAGCGAAAAGATGGAGATTGGGCATTTTCAGCATGCCACTCGGCCGAGTGAAGGAGTCACTCGGCCGAGCATTGAGACACCGCTCGACCGGCCAGATCGGACACGCAACAGAGATGTATCAGCGTGCACTCGGCCGAGCATCGCACGCCCACTCGGCCGAGTGCGGAGACTCCGTCCGCCCGAGTGGCACCCAGACGACGGCAAGCCAAAATGTCCAACTCTCTGTAATCCGTCAGTCGACTACGAGCTCCGACTCGGCCGAGTTCCAAAAGCCCCTCGGCCGAGTGACATTTGCCACTCGGCTGAGTGATGCCGAGGACACGAAGCGCCCAGATTTTCAGACATCCTCCCATTCTTTTGAAATCTGCTATCATTCTAGTGGGTAAAGTATTTTTCTCATATTTTTTATGGATAGTAGGCTTCATTACGATTCCAACGCCGCCAAGAACGCGTCAATCGGAGGTCGGATGAAATCTGGGGAATTTCTGCAAGTCGATACTGCAGTGCTGGAATTTGCATGTCAGTGTCACTCGGCCGAGTGACATTTCCACTCGGCCGAGTGACCAGTTTTTGAAGTTTTTGACAGTTTTGACAGAGTGCTGTTTTCTGGAGTTTCTGCAGGAAAGCTCACTCGACCGAGTGAGATTTCCACTCGACCGAGTGAGCTGTCCACTCGACCGAGTGAGATTTCCACTCGACCGAGTGAGATTTCCACTCAGCCGAGTCATAACTGGCGCAGATTTCTGGGCACGCGCAGATTCAGTTTTGGGCCCGATTTTCAGGGGCTTTTTAGGCAGTTTTGCTAGGGTTTTTGGGAGAGTGTTTAAGGGTTTTGTAGCCACCATTAGAGGGGGATCCCCCATGTTTTCTTAGGTTCCCAAGATGTTTTCTTAGTGATTCTTTTAGAGATTAGGCCATGCCCTAGGCCCTCTCTTGGATCTAAAAGCTTGTATTTGGATTGAAGATCTTCATCAAGCTAAGTATTTTGTTCTTTTTTATTTGAATCTTTGTTTTTCTATCTTTTGTATGCAAGCAATGATTTTTAGTGATTCTCATATGCTTATTGCTATGCTAGAGTAGATTTGTTGTTCTAGGGTTTGGGGATGAACCCTATGGATCTAATTTCATATTTGTGATGAATGAATTTCTAAATTGCTAGAATTGCTAGGAGGTTAGGTTGTGATTGATTTACTACGGATAGCTAGGGATTTCCATCGATTTGGGATTTGCAAGAGATTGGATTCTAATCGATGGGAAGGCCTAGATATTCGATTTAGATTTACAATTGGATTTCCCTAGATTTTGTTTGCAAGAGATTGGACCAAAGCTAGGATTTTTAATTGTAAATCTATACCAATATTCGTTTGCAAGAGATTGGACGAATACGAACTATCACAACCTAGATCGTGACTCGAGTTTGCACGAGAGTGGGCTCGAGAAGCGATTGGACAATGATGTCGATCCTAATGCTAGCGGCTTAGGCTAGGGTTTGCAAGAGATTGGGCCCTATCCTAGGTTGGCTATAGACCGGCAATAGCGCGAGAGCGTGAGCTTTGGTTCTCTATTCAGTTACGACTAGTTCACCTCAACACAAGTCTAGTAATATTGAGATTCACTATTTACAATGATGTATGACGATCCGTAGTCGAAATTCCCTAGCCCTAGATACTTTTATTATATTGTATTTGAATCGATATTTGACCGACTTCTCTATCTCCGACACCGACATCCATCACCATTGCCATTATATCATAACATAGCCATCTCCACCAATAATACCATTATAGTCAAACCAACCTAGGATAGATTGGAGCCAACACCACCTCCTCGTGTTCGATACCCACTCGCCACTACGCCGTGCGCTTGCGGTAAAACTACAACCGTTCTTTGGGTTACATTCTGGAGCGATCAAGAGTCCCGATAAGATTCACCACGGTGTAGTTCTTCAAGTCATTGACCTCCTCGATGTCGATCGCTCTTCTTTCCCATTTGGAGGTCATTCCCATGATGATCTTCCTTACCTTTTCAGGTTCGGTGTATATTTGGCCAAGTGCTTCCAATTTGTTTGTGATGTCGGTAAAACGTCCATACATTGAAGCAATGGTCTCATTTTCCTGCATATGAAATAAATCAAAGTTTTGCATGGCAAGATATAACTTTGAAAGTTTTACCTTATTCGTTCCCTCGTGGGTAACAATGAGATGGTTCCAAATTTGATATGCACTCTTACATGTGCATATCTTGTTGAACTCATTCGGGTCCAACGCAGAATGAAGAGCGTTTATTGCCTTAGCGTTGTTGACCTCGGCGGTTTTCTCGAAAGACGTCCATTTGTCGAAATCTACTTCGGTGGGCTCGACGTATTCCTTGTGGAGGGTTCTCCAAAGCGAAGCACTCCTAAGGAACGTCTCCATCATGTATTTCCAATAACCAAAATTTGTACCATTGAAACGCGGAGGGCGCACCGTAGATTGACCTTCGAAAAGTGTGGACGCTCCATCACGATCGTGATTGTTGTACGAAGGCAGCGGAGGAAAGTTGTTGTTGTTGGATGCCATAGATATAACCTTGTGCTCCGATACCAATTGTAAGGACCCTGCCTATGGGGAAAACACTAGAAGGGGGGTTGAATAGTGTTTATGCAAATTTAAAAGGAATTTACGTCAAATAAAATGCAATCCAACAAAAAGTGCGGAATAGAAAAACAACCCAAAATGAAACACACGCAAATGCAGAGATGTTTCAAGTGTTTGGATTACCCAAGTCAACTCCCGACTTGTTCCCGGTAATCCTACGTCCCTTCCACCCGGAATCCTCCAGATACTCAAGTTAGAACCCTAACTTGAGGTTTCCTTAAAACCCACTTGTAGCAACCCTACAAGTGTAATCGAATACAATCGATGTCCTTGACTCCCACAACTTTGGAGCAAGCAAAACCACTCTCACAACCGAGAGCAAATCTCAAATAACGAAAGTTATGAAATAATGAAAACAACAGTTATAATCACCTATGCCTTGAAGTAGAACTTGAAGGAGGAGTGTGATGTGTGTTGAAGAACTCTCTTGGAAGAGAGGAGAAGCCCTTTCTCATGACTGCACCAATTTCCTAGATGAAAACTCTTTGGTTCTAGGTTGGAGAGCAAGAGATCAAAGATTGGAATTTCTTAGGGCTTTGGATTTGAAAGCTTTAAACTTTAGAATCAAAGCTTAGAATGAAAACTTGGAAGAATTGGTAACCTCTCAATGGAACAGAAAAATCCCCACTTATAGGTTTCTCAAATCCACAAAACAGTTTAGGCAAAAACCCAATTGGAATCCGTGAGAAAATTCTCAACGGATAGAAACTGAACCCGCAACAGTCGACTGATGAAGAAACCTCAGTCGACTGATGCACAGTCAGCATGGGTAGGTAAGAATTCATAACGGTAACTTACCACGTGGACAGTCGACTGATGAAGCAAAGACAGTCGACTGTTAAACCAACAGGCGACTGTAATTACTTCTACAGGCGACTGACCGAGAGATGGTAAGTTGAATGAAATCTGGAAATCCTGTAAGATAACAGGACAGACGACTGATGAGAATAATACAGTCGACTGTTAATCAGAACAGGCGACTGTAAATCCTTATACAGACGACTGTAAAATAGCCTGGGAATTTCCAGAGAGCTGAGTCAATGAAATGACTCACAGATAGACGACTGATCCAAGAGACAGTCGACTGTATGTACAGCATTAGTCGACTGGCCGTAAAAGTCAGATCAAACAAAGTTTGGGCAAAGGATAGACAGTCGACTGATTTACAAAACATAGTCGACTGTCACTTGGACATGTACCTGTGAATCGTTCATCAGTAGCCTGTGCGAAATAATCAGAGAAGGCCCAAAACTATATTGTAAAAGTTTGTGTATAACAGGCGACTGTAGAACAAAACACAATCGACTATTTTTAAGACAGGCGACTGTAAACCGTTAAGCAGTCGACTGTTATAAACTACCCTTGCACAATCAATAAACAAATGAATTGGGGTCAAAGGACAATTGATCTAATGATGTCCTACGACCGAAAGTATATGTGTGTGAGTGCTCCATCAAAGTTCTACTTCTAAGCTACATACTAGAAGAGATAAAATAAAATTACATTTGACGAATAATCTCTTCTTTCCATCGTATGAGCTTGAAGTCTTCACAGAGCTTCAATCATCATCTACGATCATCCAATCCATGTAATTTGCCTTCAATGAACTTTGTGAGTCATCCATTGCTAGTAGATCTTCATAATAGTCTTAGGCAATGGATTAACTGCAAAATAGGGGATTAGTCACAAGTATTTATGTTTGCTCATCATTAACACCAAGTAGGGAGAAGTCCAATACTCAACACTCTTGTGGGTCATACGGTGAACTCATTCTCCAATGAGCACGTATGTCTCGTCTTCGACTTCATCAAGTCAAATGACCATGAGATCATCGTCACTGCTATACGGTGAAGACTAAGATACAATGGTCTATTCGATGTTTTGATATCCTTTTCTCGAAACATCTATGACCACGAACCCTTTTAGACTTATGGTACAGACGGTCAAGCATTTCTCCATGATTGAGATACTCATCTCGATACATGTTTGACCTTGCATTAAGTCTTAAGACTTTACCTAAGTTAATTTCTAATGATAACTACATTATGATTTAACTTAGATAAATTCTTACCATACAGCCTACTGTAATTTTGAACAAGATGTTTGTATAGATACACGGAGATAAATTGCCTCGATGGCATACATAGTTGTGCTCTGATAAGTTATAAACATGTATCAAGATGGCTATCCTCAAACATCTTGGGATGGGTTTGACCATACAGGCTAGGCCAGAGTAATGACCAAGATAGGATTCGTCTCTCCCGGTCAATGGGAGTTAGTGTCGTAGTGTTAGTTCGGTCTTTAGTGAAAACTCTGGCCAGAGTATGTTGGAAGTTTTCCAACATTATTTGACTAAAGATCAATGGAAACTAACCGGCTTCAAGATATTAGGGTTAACAAATGACCATACCCTAGGCTTGAGTTAAACGACATAGTTTTGACGAAGAGACTAAAACTGCGGAATTCATCACGGACACAGTTAGGATGGTCCTGACAATACTCATGTCGATGAGTTAACCACATAATTATGATAATGAAACAAGGACGGAAACTGCTGCTCGTGGTCTCTGTCGTATGGGGCTTCGAGCCCAACCTGTAGTAGGGTCAGGCTGTAGGGTCTCACACAGAGTGCGACCTTCGTCTAGTAATAGGTAGAAAAATTAGGGAGAATAAGCATTCGATGCAAGGGATAGAAACACTGCAAAGAGTTTGCAGTTATCTCCTACATTCGGGATAAATGATCCTGAGTGCAAGTGGGAGATGTTGGGAGATGTATGCCCTCAGATCATTTGTATTTGATGCAAATAATATTTTAAGCTTAGATTCGGGACTATTTTGCATATGATGCAAACTGGGTTAAATGTGTCGTAAATTGTTTACAACAATATTTATTATAATAAACACATGAAAAAGGTCACCTGTAAGACGGGAATGTCTCTGTCTAAACACAGGTTCGAACGGGGTCCAAATCGGACTCTAAATGCGCGATTTAGAGCCAAATCAGTATAGCCAAAGGAAATTTCAAAAGGCCCAAAAGCCTTTTTATTTGCCTTGGACCCGGCCCATTGGGTCGGGTCAATCTAGTCAAACAGACGCCCAAATTGTTGGGCGCCTGAGAGTCTGTCGCAAAAGAGAGAGGGGGCGCCACTTGGCGCCCCCTGATTGGCGTCCAAAAGCTGGCGCCCATTTGGACGCCAGGCCAATCACGGGCCCGGGCACGCTGCGCATGCTGAGGCATGTGCAGTGCACGTGCCTCGAGGCATATGCACTGCATGCGGCCTGGCATAGAGGGCCCACACGCTGCCTAGGGCAGCGTGCCGTTTGCGGCGGCCTGGCTGTGTTCGTTTTGGGTGGTTTTAGGCTGATCTTTGGACAATCAATTGGAGGGTCAAACGGACTCCGATTGACTTGTCGTTTTTTCATACGCATTCACCATTGAATGTCCTTCGATTTGATAGGTTGTATCAAGATCGAAGCTCAACGGTGAAGGAGTTAAAATTCATGAAAGTTTGGCCTTTTGTTAAGGCAAACTAACTTGTTTTATTAACTCTAAAAAGAATAGTCCCACATCGGAAGTGGGGTAAAGGGGAGGGGTCAGTCGTATATATAAATTGGGGTCTGCTCCGCTCCTCCAAACTCGTCCCAAGCTGTAGATCTGAGCGGCTCCCAAAAATGTTGGAGCACGCTCGGATCCAGGCTTAAATTAAATATTCTCTTCTCCCTATAATTTCTGCATTACTCCTGAAGGGCTCTAGCAAAGCCACGAAGGGATTCGGATCCAATCCGAAATCTTGGCGAAGGTTCACACTCGGGTGAAACTTTCTTCGGTGCGTGGTTGGCTCGGTGACAAGAGGATTGCTCGCCTCGGGACGCGGAGTGGTTCGAGGAGCGATTCGACGGGGGACGGGGAGCGGCTCGAAAGATGGTGCGGTACACCTTGCCTATACCAAGGCAAGGTTCCAGGTATGTAAATTTAATTAGCGTTCTTTTAATTTAATCGAAGTAGCTTAGCTCCCTCTTGTGATGGTCGAACCCATCCCAAGTTGGCAGAGGTCCTGGCTAAGGGTCTTGAACCTTAGGGCCTCGTTAAATAGTTTAACGTATCTATTTTTTTTTCGCTGCATTCTTTTGCGTCTATGGTCCATCCGGCTTAGGACATGCACAAAATATGCCCTAAGGGTCCATCAAAACCCTACAATTATAAGAAAGGATCACCCTCCACATTGATTGGTTATGCAAATATATGTTACAGGTCCGACCCCCATAATGAGAGTCATAAAATGGATACGTGTTTACCTACGATGGGATGGCCATCTCCCGTAGATCTGCAAAGCAAACCATGACTGTACCTCATTCAATCATTCAGAAATTTTCACCATCCTTGTAGCAAGCAAAAAGTTTGTTTGGTTATGCTCATTTGTACATCACATTCTGGTGACGACCAGATTGAAGACTGGTAACCTTGAGCAGACCACCATGTTTGAAGACAATGTCGCATGTATAACCCAGCTACGACAGGTTACATCAAAGGCAACAAGACAAAACACATTTCTCCAAAGTTCTTCTGGACACATGAATTAACAGCATGTTTCTATCGGTACGTATCTTGTATGTATTTGTATTAATGTATTGAATTATTTGAAAATTTTTTTTACGATTTTTTTTATTAATTTTCATAGCTTGAACATGCGATCAGACCCCATATTCGTGATTCTCACGACTACACAATCGCTTCGGTATTTTTTTCTTATAATTTATGGATGACTTTGATTGTAAGGGCGATATCGTAATAATTTAAGATATCTTAACGAAATCTATTTTCTAAATCAAACCTTATCCTAATGAATCTTAATAATCTTAATATCCTAAACAAATTGATCCTCCAAGATCTAATAAATCTTAATCTAAATATCTTAACTAAATGGATTTCTCCTAATCAAATCTTAATTAGATTGATTCTCTAAATCAATTTTTAACCAAATAAATTTTAATAACTGATTTCTGTATCAATAGCATAGGGGTTAAGATCTCATCATATCTTTACGATTTCCCTCCATGATTATATCTCAACTTCTCCACGATTTGTGCAACAAACCCATTTGTTTTATCTTCTATTTTTTCGCAGCCACCTCTTCTTTATAAAACAAAACGAGAATAAATCAAAATCAAAACAACGAGGAATAAGGAACCCTCAACTCACGGCTGCCTCTATATCTCTTCTTTCCTATCAAACCCTCAAAACAAAACCCTTCAGATGCAACTTTTCCTCCCACTTCCAAACTCATGACAGCCCAAGGCAACCTTACTCTCTCCCTCTCCCTAAAACTTCGGCACCCCTAAGTTCATATCAACCCTGACTAGTGGCCACTCTTTTTCTCTCCTTCTGACGACCCCCAACGCCACCACCTCTCAGCCTCCAACACCGGTAACTTCGCAGCTGAACCATCACCCTTCTCGACATCACCACGCTTACCTCGCCACCACCTGCTCACGACCCCCACCTCATGCAACTTTCGGACCTTTGACCAGCCCCACAAGACTCCTGACACCACCACAACTTCCTCCTCTCAGCCCCGACCACCACCACACCGCCACCATCCTCCCATACTCCTCCCACCGCAGACCCAATGCAGCACCACTAGTCCCTCCGACCCCATCCAACCTCTCTCCGACTTTGCAGCGCCCTCTCCCTATTCTCTTCCTATCTCAGGCAACCCCCACCAGCCCCCCTCTCTCCCTCTCTCTCTCCCCGCTCCCAACTTGCCGCCTGCAACCCCTCCTACCGCAAGACCCCAACCACCTTCACCTCTCTCCGCCATAACTTCACAGCCTCAACACCATCATGGCAACCTCCCCCTCACTTTTAAACCCCATCAAACCTTAAGCGGCAGCCCCTTTCAAACCCCGACGACAGCCTCCACAATAGCACCGCCCCTCGGCCTCCAAAGCCACCACTTTCTCCTACAGCGACCTCATCCTCCTACCAATCATGAAAACCCTACCTCAACCCGTGGTACCCCCTCAACCTCCACCTTCATCCTCCTCGTGCCGCGGCCACCCTCGCTGTCTCGCACCACCAGCATCACCTCTCCCAGCTTCCTCCTCCCCTATCAAACTCCGGCGCCACTAAACCCTTCGGTAGCCCTCAAGACAACGACAACTCCTCTACAAGCCCGCGGCCCCACCTATCTCCCTCACCATCTCGCAACCACATCTCCCCTGGACCGCCACCACCGCAGCCGTCGAACCTCGACTCCGGCTGTCGCCGGTCATCGCTATCCAAGGCCATGTCACCCATCTGCAAACACAAACAACAGTGGCATCGTAACCCTAAAATATGAGTTATATTATGTGCAATTATATATATACACACAGTATATTATATTAATATTATTATATATATTATTATATAAAAAATAAGTTTACATATTATAATATGCGTAAGTTTTTATAAATAGTATATACATATCATATTATGTATTTTTAAAGTTAGATTTAATATTATTTAATTGGTTGAGAACTGTTGATTAACATCACAAATCTAATGACACAAAAAAATTCACACCTTCCGTACGAACACATGGACACCGAAATTGCTTCAATCAGGCAAGTATATTATTTTCTATAAATTTTTCAAGTTACGTGTAATTATCATCATATGTGTAAATAGACCATTTTTAGCAATTTTCACGTAAACGTCTCTTAGAAAAATACTTGTCCTAAATCTACTCGTTGAGAGGAGAATTTTGACAGCAAATACATAAAAATCTAACGTGTAGTCACGATATATTAATTTTACAAGTTAAGGGAATTTGTATTTTTAATTTCTGAAAATGCTTTTATTGCCTTTAAAATCTAAGATAATTGCTATTAAAGGTTTAAAAATCCAGAAAAATTATATCTGAACCTCTGAAAAATATTTCTCTCATAATAAAATCATTACGTGACTTTTGGTGTTTTAATTTGTTACGTTGTTATGTAAATTCATATGTGTTAAATGTCTTTGCCATTATAAAAACATATATAAAGTGCCTTCATTGCATGTTTATATCATTTCTTATGCCAAACCGTCTTTGGATGGCTTACCCCAAATGAAATGTGATGTTGAGCCTCGGGGCATATATGGAATATTGGGCCCTCGGGACATTTACGGAATAATTGGCCATGAGGCATACGTTGAACTGTACAGAAATAAAATGACACTTTTGGGTGGGCTAGTCCAATGTAGTAGAGGTCAGGAATACTGGAGTTTACCCCACTGGTAAATTTGATCGTCGCTCTGATGGGGTTGGTAAGTACAGAACCATGGGTAGCTTCCGATGGTATAGTTTCTTTCCGCCCTCAGACATGGACTTGTCTCTAGATTAAGTAATTGAATGGCATTCACCTTGCTTTTTGCAATTGCTATCATGAATTGTATAAAACTTCTAGCTACTCTCTTACCATGCTCGTATGTACTTGCCTTGCTAACTACACTTTACTATGCTTACTATACTTTGCCATGTTCACTACACTTTGCCATGCTCACCTCACTTTATTATGTACACTACCCTTTGCTATTCTCACTTCACCTTACTATGCTCACACGCTTTCTTACACTCCCCATACTTTTCGTACTGTGATCATATTATGTTTTCTCCTCTTCAAAACTTTGCAAAATTATATATATTATATTATTTTACATCTTGCCCAGGGTCAATCCTTCTAATATTTTAAATCTTGCCGAGCGACCCTCGCTGACATATATTTCCTTGTCTACTATCTTTTGAAATATGCGTCAGGTTTTGAGACATAGTTCACTGAGAAGTATACTTTGAGACTGAGCAGGTTGACCAGGAGTAACTTGACGCTGATATCCCCTACTGAGGAACAGTGAGCCTTCGCAACACCGCTATATTTTATTATTTTTTGTAATATTATTGACGTGTATTTCCACTTCGGGCAACTGTTTGTAATGGCCATGCTAGGCCTTAATTTGTGTACATGTATTCTGGACATTGAATTTATGATAAGGATATTCTGTGTTGTTCTGAGTTTGCTGCAAGAACATGCAATGTTTAAAACACAGACGCTTATTGTGTTTAAACCAAGGAGGAAAGAAAAATAAAAGTACCTCCTCCTTGCTTTAAGCACATGCGAACCCGCTCACGTCCTCGCTCCCAAGTATAATGGAAAGCTGGGCGTGACACATGAGCAGCAAAAGAATGGCAAGATCGACGTGAAGCAAATACAATCTAGTGAAAATTTGACCGATATGTTCACTAAGTCTCTTCCCACATCTACTTTTCGGAAATTTTTACGAAAGATTGGTATGAGACACCTAAGAGATTTGCAAGCCTATAGCTTGTACAGATCAGGGGGAGTTAAGATATAATTGTACTCTTTTTCCTTAGATATGATTTTTTTCCACTAGGTTTTACATAGCCAAATGTTTTAATGAGGCAAATCTCAAGAACTCTGGATCCCAAAGTATCCACCCCTAGTGATATACTCAGAATCCTGATGTATTCATGAGTATGAGTTCACACTAAGGGCAGGATAAGGGGGTGTTATAAATAGTCTATTTACTATGAATAGTTTATCCTGTTACAAACCATTTATCCTATCTTTGTCTGAACTCTTTCCTATAAATAATGATCCATGGGCTTCCGTAGAAAGCACTTCACAACATATTAAACCTCTAATTCAATAGAGTCAATTAATTAAAAATGATAAATAAAATCATTTGATACTTGGAAGTGTTAAACATGTGTAGCATTATTATTAGTTATACTAGACTAGAAAATACATGCGCACAAAGGGCTTGGGCTCCAGCAAACCAGCCTCTCATGACATAGGCCCCACTTGGACGTGGGTTTTTTTGGGTGCAAAATTGATCTCATGGGAATTTGCGAGAAGAGTAGGTGCATGTGTGGGTGTGGCCTTGGGGGTATGAGGATTTTTAAGAAGGTTGGCGAAACTATGGCAATCACTCTATCAACATCTTTGTACTAGGTAGAAGATTACATCCGCTTTTTTATAATAGATTGCATGTTTCTGTCGTTACTAACATAATTATAATTGTGATAAACAATAATGTTGTTATTGACTTTATAATAATTAAGTATAACTATAATCATCATTGCTAGTAAGATACGTCTTTTTTGATACATCGAAAACTAATTAAAGGCACACGTGCGTTCCGCATCCATCAGGGATCGATCCCTGGTGGCTCCACTGGAAAGCGGAGGTAAATGCCACTGGACCACAGTCCTTTGGCAGTAAGATATGGCTTTAAGTAATTACTAAAGAAGAATAATGCAGTGATAGATAATAATAGTTATAGATAAAGATATCTTGAATCCTCTTTTTTATTTTTATTTTAAAAAATAGTTTTTATATAAAAAAATTTAAACTCAAGAAATTGACTCATCGATATATTGCCTAAAAACCATAAAATTGGTTATGAATTTTGGGAGTTGTTATGAGCAAAGAGATATACGTAAAAGGAAACCAAATATAAACATGAGAAAGTTTGAATTATTTTTTATTTTAGCCTAATCCAGTAATTAAGTCTCCACTCTCCTAAATAAGAGTTAAATTGGATATTATTTGAATGAGCAATCAACAAGATTGGGTTTTTTTTCCTTTGAGATAATTAACCTCAAATTATTTGTTGTTGTTGTTAATAGAAATAATCAGAATATTTTAAATGAAAATGTTCCTCGAAATATTTTTGATAAATGCAGGTCATTTTTTATTTTTATTTCCAAATGGAGGATACGATACCAACCAAAAGTGAAGAGAGAATAGCATGGGAAGAAATGACAAAACGAGACTGGGCAAGAAATTACAATAGATGGTAGATATAAATTAGTATATTTTTTCTGTAACTGACCTTGTTGATGGGTAAATTTGTCACCCAGTAAATTGTGTCGATGTGGACACCTCTGAGGCGCTTCATCGGCAGAGGAGTGGGACCCGTGGAGAGGAGATTCCAGGCCAGAAAGAGCTAAGTCTGAGCTATTGGGTTAAAGACCGACCTAACTCCGTGCTATCTTCGTAGATATGCATCATATGAGAAATTTTCAGGTCTGGGGCCCGACCAATTCTCCTCCATTGCTTACGTCAGTGTATGACTCGAAATGGGGGCTTGAAGCGACCAGATCCGACCTATAGGGAGGTTGTCCGATCACCGACACGTCGAGATATGGAGGAAGAAATATGATATGGAAGAGTATTGAGAATAGTGATACCTCCATGTAGGATCTTGCATCCCCTACCCCCATTGTTTTCTCTAGCTAATAAAGTGGCTTTATTGGAGTAACCGACACCATGACAGTAGCCATTAATCACCGAATTAGTAGCCATTAAAGTAGGCCATGATGAGGTGTAACCGTCCATCATTGATGGCTCTTTGTGAGGGAGGTGGATGTTAACATGTTCAACTCATGAGCTTTGGGCCGTGGGCCGGCATAACAATGGCCTAATAAAGGAATGTCATATTTGGTGTAACAATGGCCCTCATCGTCTGTCGATGAAAAGGTTGAGGTCGATTGATGTGATATACGAGAGGAAAAAGTAACATCAGTGGGATAGTCGGGCCGGCTCGCGAGGAGAGTAGTCCCTCATCTTATATTGAGATAGAGGTAGTTTGGAAGATGAGGGGAGTTTTCCCTCAACTTATAACCGGGCAATTTGCGATGTCTTTAAAATATGATCCACGATCATGTAGTTGAGTCAGACATCGAGATCTTCTTAGTCATAGCTAGCTTGGCCTACGAGGTTGTGGCCCTCGATCGTATAGCCGAGTCACCCAAGAGGGTAATGAGAGTTATCCTCGATCTCATAGTAAGGTCGGCTCGCGAGGGAGTGGCCCCCGATCGTATAGCCGACCGGCTCGCGAGGTGTTCTGAGCTGACCAATGGGCCTGCACACTTTAGTAATGTGGGAAAGATGGTAGATCAAATCTCTCTTAGGGTGCATTTGTCGAAGATATGTCAGCTCATCAAGAATATGTTAGCTCAACAAGAACCAAAATGAACTGAAGAGTTTTCTTTGTTGGTTTTTTTACTAATAATACTTCATCCAAGCTTTTTATATAAGTTTAGGTGATTTTCGTTATCCTGGATAGGTCATTCTGCTTAGGTCGATCCGAACTGGTCATCTTGCATAGTCGTCCTGGACTGGTCCTCCTATATAGGTCGTCCTGGACTGGTCCTCCTACATAGGTCGTCCTGGACTGGCCATCCTGCGTAGGTCGTCTAGGACTAGTCGTCCTACATAGGTCGCCCTGGACTGGCCATCCTGCATAGGTCGTCCTGGACTGGACCGTCCGCGTAGGTTGTCCTGGACTAGTCATCCTTGCCTCCGGATAGGTCACCGTCGCCCAGGATATGTCATCCTCGTCCAGGATATGTCATCCTTGAACATGATAGGTCATCCTCGCCTCCGGATAGGTCATTCTCGCCCCGGGTAGGTCATCCTTGCCTCCGGATATGTCGACTGGTAGGTTGGTAGGTTGGATGCATTCCCCCGCCTCATTGTTTTTGTCCCTTGCATGATAATGGGATAAAAACCTTACCGGGGATTCTTTTCCATCTGATTCGTTAATGTGGACGGTGACATATTAGCCCGAGATGGAGGTGGCACCGGCGAGGAAGACATGCAGGATCGATGGCTGGGAAGTCCACGCGGAGCCGCATTTGGCCTGCCAATCATCCTCCATGGTTACCTTAAGTTCAAAAAAAATCTCTCGATCCATCTCACCGATGGGAGAAAAAGAAAATCAAAGGGTTAAAGCAAGAATTGTGAGCAACAGAGACAAGAGGAAAATGTTGCCTCTTGTTTTAATGTTTTTCTTTGTTCGTTTTGGAAACAAGGATGGAAAGAGATGACCTATGAGAAAATTATTTACCCTCCATAGATTAGGAAGCTCGGCAAGAGGAGGGTCGGCTCTAGACGAATTTGTCACGTACCACTTCATCTGCAAGCTAAAACCAAACCCATGGTTCTCATTGCCATCGTGTTGAGCTTCTCGCTCACCCTCTTGATCGTTCCCTTTTCCACGATAATCAAAGCCATCCAGGCCCGCCCGATCCCGATTGATATCGACCCTGAGGTTGGAGATCTAGAGGTTCGCTTCGATTGGAGGAGAGGAGAACAGGGATGTGGGCCGCCGCCTTAAACGTCAAATGTTGACGGAAAGTGAGAAAATGATGGGCAATAACTCGGCAATTCGACTAGAAAATACATGCGCACAAAGGGCTTGGGCTCCAGCAAACCAGCCTCTCATGACATAGGCCCCACTTGGACGTGGGTTTTTTTGGGTGCAAAATTGATCTCATGGGAATTTGCGAGAAGAGTAGGTGCATGTGTGGGTGTGGCCTTGGGGGTATGAGGATTTTTAAGAAGGTTGGCGAAACTATGGCAATCACTCTATCAACATCTTTGTACTAGGTAGAAGATTACATCCGCTTTTTTATAATAGATTGCATGTTTCTGTCGTTACTAACATAATTATAATTGTGATAAACAATAATGTTGTTATTGACTTTATAATAATTAAGTATAACTATAATCATCATTGCTAGTAAGATACGTCTTTTTTGATACATCGAAAACTAATTAAAGGCACACGTGCGTTCCGCATCCATCAGGGATCGATCCCTGGTGGCTCCACTGGAAAGCGGAGGTAAATGCCACTGGACCACAGTCCTTTGGCAGTAAGATATGGCTTTAAGTAATTACTAAAGAAGAATAATGCAGTGATAGATAATAATAGTTATAGATAAAGATATCTTGAATCCTCTTTTTTATTTTTATTTTAAAAAATAGTTTTTATATAAAAAAATTTAAGCTCAAGAAATTGACTCATCGATATATTGCCTAAAAACCATAAAATTGGTTATGAATTTTGGGAGTTGTTATGAGCAAAGAGATATACGTAAAAGGAAACCAAATATAAACATGAGAAAGTTTGAATTATTTTTTATTTTAGCCTAATCCAGTAATTAAGTCTCCACTCTCCTAAATAAGAGTTAAATTGGATATTATTTGAATGAGCAATCAACAAGATTGGGTTTTTTTCCTTTGAGATAATTAACCTCAAATTATTTGTTGTTGTTGTTAATAGAAATAATCAGAATATTTTAAATGAAAATGTTCCTCGAAATATTTTTGATAAATGCAGGTCATTTTTTATTTTTATTTCCAAATGGAGGATACGATACCAACCAAAAGTGAAGAGAGAATAGCATGGGAAGAAATGACAAAACGAGACTGGGCAAGAAATTACAATAGATGGTAGATATAAATTAGTATATTTTTTCTGTAACTGACCTTGTTGATGGGTAAATCCGTCACCCAGTAAATTGTGTCGATGTGGACACCTCTGAGGCGCTTCATCGGCAGAGGAGTGGGACCCGTGGAGAGGAGATTCCAGGCCAGAAAGAGCTAAGTCTGAGCTATTGGGTTAAAGACCGACCTAACTCCGTGCTATCTTCGTAGATATGCATCATATGAGAAATTTTCAGGTCTGGGGCCCGACCAATTCTCCTCCATTGCTTACGTCAGTGGATGACTCGAAATGGGGGCTTGAAGCGACCAGATCCGACCTATAGGGAGGTTGTCCGATCACCGACACGTCGAGATATGGAGGAAGAAATATGATATGGAAGAGTATTGAGAATAGTGATACCTCCATGTAGGATCTTGCATCCCCTACCCCCATTGTTTTCTCTAGCTAATAAAGTGGCTTTATTGGAGTAACCGACACCATGACAGTAGCCATTAATCACCGAATTAGTAGCCATTAAAGTAGGCCATGATGAGGTGTAACCGTCCATCATTGATGGCTCTTTGTGAGGGAGGTGGATGTTAACATGTTCAACTCATGAGCTTTGGGCCGTGGGCCGGCATAACAATGGCCTAATAAAGGAATGTCATATTTGGTGTAACAATGGCCCTCATCGTCTGTCGATGAAAAGGTTGAGGTCGGTTGATGTGATATACGAGAGGAAAAAGTAACATCAGTGGGATAGTCGGGCCGGCTCGCGAGGAGAGTAGTCCCTCATCTTATATTGAGATAGAGGTAGTTTGGAAGATGAGGGGAGTTTTCCCTCAACTTATAACAGGGTAATTTGCGATGTCTTTAAAATATGATCCACGATCATGTAGTTGAGTCAGACAGCGAGATCTTCTTAGTCATAGCTAGCTTGGCCTACGAGGTTGTGGCCCTCGATCGTATAGCCGAGTCACCCAAGAGGGTAATGAGAGTTATCCTCGATCTCATAGTAAGGTCGGCTCGCGAGGGAGTGGCCCCCGATCGTATAGCCGACCGGCTCGCGAGGTGTTCTGAGCTGACCAATGGGCCTGCACACTTTAGTAATGTGGGAAAGATGGTAGATCAAATCTCTCTTAGGGTGCATTTGTCGAAGATATGTCAGCTCATCAAGAATATGTTAGCTCAACAAGAACCAAAATGAACTGAAGAGTTTTCTTTGTTGGTTTTTTACTAATAATACTTCATCCAAGCTTTTTATATAAGTTTAGGCGATTTTCGTTATCCTGGATAGGTCATTCTGCTTAGGTCGATCCGAACTGGTCATCTTGCATAGTCGTCCTGGACTGGTCCTCCTACATAGGTCGTCCTGGACTGGTCCTCCTACATAGGTCGTCCTGGACTGGCCATCCTGCGTAGGTCGTCTAGGACTAGTCGTCCTACATAGGTCGTCCTGGACTGGCCATCCTGCATAGGTCGTCCTGGACTGGACCGTCCGCGTAGGTTGTCCTGGACTAGTCATCCTTGCCTCCGGATAGGTCACCGTCGCCCAGGATATGTCATCCTCGTCCAGGATAGGTCATCCTTGAACATGATAGGTCATCCTCGCCTCCGGATAGGTCATTCTCGCCCCGGGTAGGTCATCCTTGCCTCAGGATATGTCGGCTGGTAGGTTGGTAGGTTGGATGCATTCCCCCGCCTCATTGTTTTTGTCCCTTGCATGATAATGGGATAAAAACCTTACCGGGGATTCTTTTCCATCTGATTCGTTAATGTGGACGGTGACATATTAGCCCGAGATGGAGGTGGCACCGGCGAGGAAGACATGCAGGATCGATGGCTGGGAAGTCCACGCGGAGCCGCATTTGGCCTGCCAATCATCCTCCATGGTTACCTTAAGTTCAAAAAAAATCTCTCGATCCATCTAACCGATGGGAGAAAAAGAAAATCAAAGGGTTAAAGCAAGAATTGTGAGCAACAGAGACAAGAGGAAAATGTTGCCCCTTGTTTTAATGTTTTTCTTTGTTCGTTTTGGAAACAAGGATGGAAAGAGATGACCTATGAGAAAATTATTTACCCTCCATAGATTAGGAAGCTCGGCAAGAGGAGGGTCGGCTCTAGACGAATTTGTCACGTACCACTTCATCTGCAAGCTAAAACCAAACCCAGGGTTCTCATTGCCATCGTGTTGAGCTTCTCGCTCACCCTCTTGATCGTTCCCTTTTCCACGATAATCAAAGCCATCCAGGCCCGCCCGATCCCGATTGATATGGACCCTGAGGTTGGAGATCTAGAGGTTCGCTTCGATTGGAGGAGAGGAGAACAGGGATGTGGGCCGCCGCCTTAAACGTCAAATGTTGACGGAAAGTGAGA
>CM061142.1:562183307-562352224 GCA_030789695.1 Scilla litardierei
CCCGAGAAGCATTGACTCGGTCCGAGCAGATGGAGACACGGCCCGAGTAGACCACGGCTCGGTCGAGTACGTCAGGCTTTTGAAAAAGAGGAGAAAACGACGCTCTGCCTGCACGGCCCGAGCATTACTACTTGGTCCGAGTGATAATCAGCTCGACCGAGCATCCTACTGCTCGTCTAGCTTGCAAGGGAGTCCTCTAAACTTATTTTTTGGTGTTCGACTCGGCCCGAGCAGCTTCGCTGCTCGACCGAGTCATTCCATCCTAGTTTTGGGCGGGCCACTGCCGAATGAGTTGGGTTTTTAACCCTACTCATCTCATTTTTAACCATAATCTCGAAAATTATTTTAACTTTTACCCTAACCTAGCCCGAGCACCCTCCCTCTCTCCTACTCGACCCCCTTAATCGCCGACGTTCTTCGCCCGCTCCGCCGCCTGTGCCGCCCGTCCGTCGGCCATCTTTGGTCAGTCTTCCCCTCCCCACCTTTCGTTCCCCCTCTCTCCGCCTCTCTCTATCTTTTCGCCTCTCTTTCACCCCCTGCCATCCCCTTTTCTAATCGACGGTGCCGCCGATGGCGCCGCCGCCGTCGACGGTGCCGCCCAACTACCCGACGGTGCCGCCCAACTACCCACCCCAAACCCCCCAACGCCCCCACCCCATGCCCGTCCGCCTTCCCCCCTCTCATCGCATCACGCAAGCACCCCCCACCATCGTCGGTGCCCTAGTCATTTCCCTTGCTCGATCGAGCACCCATGCTGCTCGATCGAGCAGACACCCCCTCTCCCCAATTCCCTCTGACCGAGCACAATTGTTCGGTCATCATTTTCCACTGAGCAACATGGCTCGGACCGTGCAGCCCAATTCACACAATTCCTCTATTTTTAATTTCAAATTCTGATGTTTTAATTGTTTCCATTGCAGGTATTCTTTGCCTACGTTAGCACTGACTACCGGGACTAGCTTGTGGGAGATCCTCGCACTCGCATCGCTCGCACTATCGGTACTCTCGCTCCTTTATTTACTCTTTATACCGAATTATCACGTTTCCATTGCCACGATGGTACGCACACGAGGATCCACCACCCCTCCCATTCGTGGGAAGCAGTTGACTCCTGGCGCCTCCTCTTCCCGACCCCTCCATCGTGCCCGCCTCACCACCACCACTACCACCGCCACTACCACATTTCCCTCTCCAGCACCACTTCGTCACCTTCAACGACCATTTTTACAGAGAGCGTCTCGACGTCTGTCCACACTTCTGTGTCGATAATTGCTCTTTCTTCAGCCGTTGCTGAGATCATTTCGAGCTCACCTTTTCCTACTTTCCACCCTCGCCACCGTGCATCAGCTGCACGTGAGCGCTTTACAAGAGTGGTGACTCACCGCCACGTTCCTCGCCCTCCCCTTGACTCCCACTCCGCAGACAGTCTTCTGACAGCGTTGGAGGAGTCGACTTCTCGCCTCTAACAGGATTTCGAGGAATTCGTACGCTCGATGGCGACACATCACACGAGAGTCGAGGAGGACTTGGCATTTATCATAGACCTTCTCCAAACCCGTGGCCCACCAGCAGTGATCCTAGAACACGCCCCACCACCCCGCCCATCCACTGTGACCCTCCCACCACTCAATGCTCCCCATTCCCAGGCTACTGCAGAGCCTGCTTGTTCTCCATCTGAGCCGGTCGTCACAGTTGACCCCACTTCTGCATTAGTATCATTATCAGCTGAGCCTTCCACCACCACCACTGATATACCCACTGCCCCACATGTCGAGCCCCAGCCTGATCCTACCACATCTCCCGGTCCACAGCAGAGGGACCCATCACCACCCCCAGAGGGTGGTGCCTCTGCTTGATGTCGTCCCTACCTGTTTCTGCCTCCCTCATTTTATATTGAGCCCATCTATCTGTTTGGGTCCCTGCACTTAGATAGCTTGGGGGGAGGACCCACACATGCATCATATTTCATACATCATTGCATCATGTCATGTTTTACTTTCTTTTTGCACAGTTTTTATTTTTATATCTCCTCACCCACCCCACCCTATTTAGCATCATCTCCCACCTACTAGCGATTTCTCAGCAGTGAGAACACTGCTGGGTTTAACTTTGGGGATGAGCGCTACCGCTTTATTTTTCATTTTTTCTTTTACTTTTTCTTCCCTGTTTCAGCTTTTATTTTTACGTTTTCAGCACTTTTCCACTTCCTTTTCTTTTTTCTCATTCTGCATCACGTTTTCTGTTTTTACCATGCATGCAACTATTTTTCTTTATTTTGCTATTTTCCCCACCTTTTTCTCTTCTTATGCTAAGGATGTTCCGCATGATGACATCTCTCGTAGCTTTAGTAGTTATTCACGATGCTCACTATCTGTTGACATGCTACAAGGGTAGTTTCAGTTTTACTATCAATATGCGTGCATATTCTTTTGCTGATCTATCTGATTTAATGCTTGAAATGAATTGAAAATCAAATGCACGAATTGGTATCTAGTATGCACTATGTTGGATAATGCACCTAGGTTTACGCATCACTAGAACACTTGGAGCATCTGCTTTATATCTCATTCGCTTCTGTTTGCATGCCTGCCGTTATTGTGCTAATTACTGGGTGCTTCTTCAGTATTTGTCTAGAGGAATGAAAATATCCATGCTATTTATGAGTTTAGTTAGGGTATTATTTTATCAAACCGTTGTGCACCTCTTATGAGTGAACCGAGAGATCTATTATTTTCCTTCTCCACATATCTCTATAGTTTTCTACATATCAGTTAGTTACACCCCCACAGCTATCTTTACAGAATCTCACTTCCCAAACCCAAAAAGAAAAAGTATAGCTTCTAAAAGAAATGAAAAAAAAAGAATGTGTATATATTCATATGTGAAAAATAAAAGAAAAAAAGGAAAGAAAATGAATAAAAATTATTTTGTATTCTTTCATTAGAAGCTATCATATATTCTGGGAAGAAGAAGAAAAATTATATATCCTATTCCTAGATGCGACGCCTCAAGCTAAGCTTGGGGGTGAACCAACTGATCACATGAGTGAGCGTGACATTAGAGTGGAGATGTTGCATAACGTGGAGATTTAATAATACTTAAACTTTACGAAGCACTTTAATTTTTGGAGATTTTTCATGACTCGAAATGAATAACTGAACAACATGACATTTTCTATTCTCTTTTGCATACTGCATGATTTCTATATGCTCCTTGTGTATCTGTGATTGAAAAGTGCATTGCCAACTTTTTTATACTAGACTCTATGGATTGCATGAGATTGACATGAGATGATGGCGTTATTTTAGTAGATCCCTATCTTTTGTCTGTATTGCATGCTAGACATATAATTTGTAAAACGTGAAATTACCATTAGCATGTATTTTTACTATTCAGAGCATCGTGATGTACTACTTAGGCCTGAGATCTGACTGAACATCATTAGCACCCTCCATTCACTTCCATTCTCTTTTCTTCTTATTTTTATTTCTTATTTCTTTTTGTTTTCCTCCTGTTGTACCTAGTATTCGTCTTCCTCGAGGACGAGTACGAGGTAAGCTTAGGGGATTTTGATGTGTCCATATTTTCTACCTTTTTATATCATCATGACATTGCATTCCATGCCATTTTCACAACCAAATCCCATATTTTCCTACGATATCGTATTTTTGACGTTATATTCGAGTTTCGTAGTATTTTGTGAGTTTTCAGGGATTTTGGAGCGATTTGGGACCCGACATGGGTATGGACACATCTGACACGCCCATGAGCTCGTTGGCGAGGCCCTATAGGAGTTCGCCGTGTTTTTGGAGCCATGGGAGGAGTGTAGGAGAGAGCAAGAGAGAGTAGGAGGGAGAGAGCTGCCTTCAGGAGCTTCAGCAAAAGTTTCCCAAATGACTCGACCGATTAGAGCAGCTGCTCGGTCGAGCAGATGCAAGTGAAGAAGGAGCAGATACACAGCCCACTCGGACCGAGCACTCGTAGTGCTCGGTCGAGCAGCTATTCATGGTGAAGCCCGACTACTCCAGCACACGACTCGAGCAACCTTTCAACGACCGAGTCAGCTCTCTGCTCGGACCGAGCTGAGCTGACTCGGCCCGTGCAGGTCGAGTGAAGATTTTGGAGAATTTCAATTTCCTGTCGTGCTCGGTCGAGCAGTATAGCTGCTCGGCCCGAGCAGCGGACCGAGCAACAATCTGCTCGACCGAGTCGCCTACTCGGTCGACGATGCCAAGGCCATTTTCGGAAAGATTTGTGATGCGACTGTTGCACGATTTTGAGAGTGAAGTCGGGGAGCTGGCGACGTCTATTAGGAGGCGATTCATTTTGAGTTTTTTTGAATACATTTTGAGGGCGAAAATTAGAGAGAATTATTGTTAGGTTTAGATTAAACTTCTGAATACTCTTTTTTTGGATCGAGATTCTTGTGGAGATTGTTCGCGACTGCGTTTGGAAATTTTTATTCTTCTCTGGATCTATTGCTCGTCTATTTTCTTTATCTCTCATTGTAAGTTTTTGATCTTCATTCCATTGATTGGCTATGATGTTTTCCCTTCAAAATATTGTGTTTTTATCTGTCAACATTGCTATGAGTGAGTAGTTCTTTATAGGGTTGTGGGTTAGCCCTAAGATCCTGGGGGAGGACGTAGATCTGGATCCCTAGATTGAATTAGAGACTTAGGAGAGTATTTCAGTCGATCCTACCAAATCCATAGATAACCCGTACTGAGATCATGCCCACGGTCTGTGGAATTGATGCGCTTAAGGGGTATCTTTGGGACTCGAATAGGGAAATCGATGGATCTAACCAAGGCTCGTGACCATGCCTGGCTCGTGCCTTGAGGAGATCCATCAATGAACTATACCGCTACGTTGACGGCTACCTCCATTGCGTCAACGAGAGCTACCAAAATACCTCACAATTCTCACCCATGAGAGTGGTATGAATTGGGAGATTAATCCCCTAATCCTAATGCAACTTAAGGATTCTATTCCAACGTCGATTTCCGACGATCTTAGCGGTGATCCCGAATGCACTAGTCCCTTTTATTATTGAAACAACAACAACACAACACCCAATTCTCTCAACACCGATAGCTATCTCACTTCGAGATATAGAAGTAAACTGAGAATCCAAATACACTATCACCGTCCCTGTGGGATTCGAGCCCGGAATTGAAATCTAGGGTCCATACCACGCCTGTCGATCGAGCCCGGAATTGAAATCTAGGGTCCATACCACGCCTGTCGATCGTGACGCTACCGGCTGGAATCTAGGTGTAGGTTTCAGGTGCGTCACATGACCCTAATCATCAATCAATCAATAACCCATAGCAACCACATCATTCCATATCAAAATTCAATAGGGTTCAACCTATGGCCCTAAATGGATGAATACTCACAATCCATTGATAAAAGTTCAATAGAGTACGCATAATAACAATAGAAAAGAGATAAAAATGGCTATCTAACTAATCCACAATAGAAGAGAGCACGAAAATCAATGTTAGGTTCAAAAACTAGTATCAAAGTCACAAAGAGAATAAAAAAAATAAACAGTAGCAGAGAGAATAAACTAAATACACATGAGAAAAATCTAAAAATTCTCTGCAAAAAGCTCTAAAAACGCAACCCCTTAAAAGGAGGAAGGAGAAAAGTATATATACTCTTCAGAAAAACCCACAAATTCCAAAATTGCCCCTTGGCGGCGTCCAGTTTGCCTCAAAAAACCCTAGGCCATGCGGTTGTATCGAATCTGACGCGAACGCATCGCCATAGGGATCGAAATCTGCTTCTATGTCTTTAATTTGTCCTGTAAACATGCGACCGCGCCAGATTCCACACAGTCGCGTGGATCTGCGTTCAACTTTTCTCACAAGTCACTCCTAAACAGTCGCATGTGCGACCGTTTGGGGCCTTCTGCTCCATCATGCGATACGGTCGTGTGAAGTATCACATGCGACCGTGTCGTCCCTACTTTTGCTCATCTTTTGGATTCATGGCGATGCGACAGCGTGGCGTAACACATGCAGCCATGTGGCCCCTTATTTACTTCTTCACTTCTGGGGTTTTGGTGACGCGGCCGCGTGGTATACACCACGTGGCCATTTGGATCCTTCCACTTCTTCATCCACTTGATGCTTTTGGGCTTCCGTTCGCTTCTCATTTCGTTCCAATGCCTTTGCTTCCGCTGTTGGGTCCCGAAGCTCCACATTTATGCCTGAAATATGCATAAGAGACCCAAGAGTAAAAATGAACTAAAAAGTGAAGGAAATGTCATGAAATGAGTGGCGAAGTGGTATGAAATGCATGTGAATAGTATACAAAATATATACAAAATAAACACTCATCAGTGAGGCCTCCACCCTTAGGAGCCGTTGGTCGATGAGGTTCCCTCCGAATTTAGGTCGGTTCTGTTGGAGGACAGGTTGCCCTAGGATCCTCCCCAATGCCCTGCTGATAATCTTCATAAGTTTACATATCCCGTGGGAAATGGGGAGTCGGGTTTCTTGAACTGTAAAGTTACTTCTCTCCTTGTCGAGAATTTTATTCTCCCTCGAGACCGGGCTATTTTGCAGAAGGTCGACTATGAAAATTATCTAGCTTTATGGTCTGGCATAGCCACCAGGATAGTGTATCATATTCTACCTTGATGATATAAGGCCTCAGGTCTAATTTCCCCTACATCTTGCGATATGTAGATGTCCACTGTGGCTGCCGAGCTGCGATGCCACTTACTGGTGGTAGCTAATTATGAGGCAAGCTTAGCTTGGAATCGGAAATGGATAGCCACTGTTGAGAAGGCCCGTGATTAGGCGAAGTCCAGAGTTGAGAAATTGTTACGTCGTGTAGCCAAGCTTACTTCTCGAGTCAAGTGTCTAGCGAAACATCTTCTTGAGGATATGGATAGATGGATGGGGGACAAAACTGTTATCCGAGCTCGAATCACGGAGTTGGAGGAGGACGACCCTTCAAAAATCACTGTCGATGCTATTGATAGATATAAGGAGACTCTCGGTGGTGGGATTGTTGACATGTTTAAGGCGCGCTTTTTGAGATACAGACGAGAGATTCAGCGCAAGTTCCCCAATTCTAGGGTTCATTTTGATTAGCTGAAGTTAATGTCTGACGAAAAGCCCGATGAAGAACAAGATGTCGCCATGGTCGATGAAGGTGCAACAGCGTCCCAAGAGGATTGACCATCTAACGATCCTGCACAATGAATGGTGTCACTCGCAGTAGTAGTTTTTGTTTGTATACAGGCTATGCCTTGTCGCATTCTGTAAATAAAGTGGATTTTATCAAATGAAAAGAATGCAAATTGTAACGGCCTGTATTTTTAGTCGGGTTTGATTGTTGTGTGCCTGTATTTTTTACTTCAATCGTCCAGATATTTTCGTTCGAGTGATTTTTCATCCACGTCGACGCGAGCACGTCTCTATTTTTAGTTTTTTTACCATGTCATAACTATTGGCTTATTAACCCTAACTAATTACTACTGGCTAAGATTAAATTACTAATTAACTAAGTTACATTAACCCGAACCCTACTCATTGAATCCCACCGAAAGAAATCGGTGAGATCCGACATCCTCATTTATTTTCCCCCCACCTCCAGCTCTCCTCATCAACAAGCTGCTTCCTCCCCTCCACTGTTCTTAAACAACGACAACATCGCCAACATCCTCATCTCCCGGCAATCCCATCTCACTGCAATTTTCTCATCATCTCCTTCTTCCTTCAAGAAACCCAAAATCAGCCTCCTTCAACCCTCAATTCATCACCCAAATTTCCCCAAAAATTGAAATCAACAAACCCAATTTCACAAGACCGAAACAAATTCAACCCAAACTCCAATTCAACCCAAAATTGGAATTCAAATCCAAAATCTAACCCAAATCTAAAATTAGAAATTGAGAGGGGGGAAATCCAAATTGAAATTCAAATTGAAATCCCAAATTGACACCCAAATTGAGATTAAATCAACCCCAAAATCAGTTTCCCTCCCTCCCTCTCTATGCCCTCCTCCTACACCCACCTGCCACTGGCCTCCCCATGTATGCCCCGCCCACGTCGTTTAGAACAATTCACTACATGCATGTTATTAAATTGAACTACCTTTACTACCTGCATGCTATCAAGTTGAACTAATTTGGAAATATGGTATGTTATAACTTGAAACATATATGTGGAACCATCGAATATAGATGGGATGAAACCATCGAATACAGATGGGATAGAACCAAGTCGGTGACTAGAATGACACTTTGGGTGGGGTTGGTTCATGTTGTAGAGTCTGTAAATGTGGCTTGAACATCTTTCGGCTACCTCCATACCACACTAATGGAGGCAAGCATCTTGGCCATCTTCCAGGTTAGGAATGGCAATAAGCGTCACGGTAAACCCCCAATGATAGGGTGTATCGAGAACATTTACCTACTCAGACATGGACTTATCACGAGTTTAAATAATCAAATACTCAATATACAACTGGTTTACTTTTTAAACTGCAAATTCATGCATTCTCGTACTTAACTTCTCTGCACTTATTATTCGTCACAGTGTACTAATTCTCTTTTGTCCTTTTCTAGTTGTTCTTCGTTTCATTTCTTTAAATATCTTGCCAAGCTTATCGCTGACATATATTTCAATGTATTTATGAAATATATGTTAGGTTTAGAGACAGAGTACCTCGAGTACCCTACTTTTAAGGATCCTATCTTAGAGGTGGACCCCGCTGATCAGAGCTACAAGGACGCTGAGATCCTCCCTACGGAAGGCTGGAGCGGGCTATTTCTATTTTAGTTTTATTATTTAACTTATTGTTTTCAGGTGTGGTTACTTTCAACAGATTGTACGGCCATGCTAGGCCGTAATTGCATTATATACTTTGTTTTAAAAACACTGGCGTTAAAAATATAAAGACTATTTATGCTGTTTCTAAGAAATTCTTGTGCAGGGACCTGATTTGCTAATTAATGCTTATTGTGCTTAAGTCAACGAAGAAAGAAAAAAAGTACCTCTTCTTTGCTTTAAGCACATGCAGGCATGTTCGCGTCCTCGCTCCCAAGCATAATGGAAAGCGGGGCATGACAGGTTTTAGTGACGGCCCATATAGGTCCTCCTCTCTGCAAAATATTTCAGAAGTAGTATGAATATCATCACTAACCAGATCGTTTGAATAACTTTTTACACAAATGTTTAACATGTTCCTTTTGCAGCATGGCATGAAGACCGCACACTCGCAACGGAAATAGAACTAACAGGAATGATGCTTTCGACATCCATGAAATCATGAGTATCATGAGAGGAATGTTGGAGACCCAACATCAGCTGATCCAGCAGGGTCATCAGCCTGCACCACCTGCACGACCCCCTCCTCGAGCTGAACCTGGAGGCAAGCAATTTCGGGAGCTGAACCCGAATAGCTTTTCTGGAAAAGAAGGCCCACTAGAAGCAGAAGAATGTGCCCGAAACATAGAATATGACCTGAGTCTTGCCCGCATTGACCAGGCAGGCTGGGTAGAAGTTGCCAAGAAACAGTTGACTGGAAATGCTCGGAACTGGTGGGACAGAGAAGAATCCTGCCTTATCAAGCCCATCAACTGGACCATGTTTCGAGAGCGTTTCGACGCTTAATATTTTCCTTGATCAGCCAAGAGGAAACTACAACAACGTTTCGTCAACCTGGAACAAGGCAATCGGACTTCTGACGAAGACGAAGCAGAATTTTCGATGCTTAGTCGATTTGCCTCACATCTGGTGGAAGATCCCGAAGACTGTGCTTATCAGTTTCTCCAAGGACTGGACCTGGACATTCAGGCTTCAATGTACTCGATAAATCCGACTACACATCAGGAAGTGTTGGATGTTGCTAGGAAGCATGAGCTTATTATGAAGCGTAAGAAGGCGCTTTAGATTGGAGGGAGTAGGGGTTCGCCGGAGCCACCCAGGGGCAATCTCTGACCTACTCAGACTGCACAGTTCAAGAGGCCTGCTGCCCCGGCCAACAATCGAACCCAGCTAGCTGATGTGTCCATATTTTCTACTATTTTCATATCATCATTTCATTGCATCTCATACCATTTTCGCATCCAAATCCCACATTTTACTACGATATTGCATTTCTGACGATATATTCGAGTTTCGTAGTGTTTTATGATTTTTCAGGGATTTTGGAGCGATTTGGGACCCCACTTGGGTATGGACACATCCGACATGCTCGTGAGCTTATTGGCGAGGCTCTGGAGGAGTTTGCCACACTTTCGGAGCCATTGGAGGAGAAGAGAGAGAGCAGAGGAGAGAGACACCCAGCATCTCCTGGAGATAGTTTCCCAGGAAATGCTCGGTCCGAGCAGTTCAGTTGCTCGACCGAGCAGCTTCAATCAGAGAAGAGGAGCTGATACGGGCTGGCTCGGACCGAGCAGTTCATCTGCTCGGTCGAGCAGCCTCAATTTCCACAGCTGAACTGCTCGGTCCAGCCAGCCTCAATTTCCACAGCTGAATCAGTCCAGCGACACGGCCCAAGCAGCTGACCGAGTCGACCCTTACTCGGACCGAGCAGAGCTGACTCGGTCCGGGTAGGCAGAGCGGTAATTTTGAATTCTCTCCATTTCCTGTAGTGCTCGGTCGAGCAGCTCATCTGCTCGGTCTGAGTGACAGAACGAGCAACGCATTGCTCGACCGAGTCACCTACTCGTTCGGTAATTCCAGGCCTATTTTTGGAAAGTTTTCTGAAGCCGCGATGGGCGCAATTTTTGCACTGAAAGCTCTGGGAGCTGAGTGACTGAAGAGGCGATTTTCATTAGAGTTTTTTTGAAGAGTTTTGACAGGGAGCTTAGGTGATTTTTGTAGAGATCTGGAGATTAATTTTTATAAGGAATTTTGGATCGAAAAATTGGAGAATTATTTACTTTTATTCTTGATTGTTCTTGCGCCTGGAATCTGGAATTTTTTCTAGATCTATAAATTGCAAATATTTTCCATCGCCCGCTGTGAGTCTTCTACTTGGATTATTTTGATTTCTATGATGTCTTCTTCTTTGGAATTAATGATTTTATCCGTTATTAACGCCATGTGTGAATAGATTATTCTAGGGTTGATGGGTTAGACCTAGGATCATAGGGAGAAAATGTAGATCTGGATCCCTACATTGAATTGGAGACTTAGGGAAGTATTTCGGTAAATCCTACCAAATCCATAGATAACCTGTACTGAGATCATGCCCACGGTCTGTGGAATTGATGTGCTTAAGGGGTATCTAGGGAGTCGAATAGGGAAATCGGTTGATCCAACCAAGGCTCGTGACCATGCCCAGCTCGCGTCTTGAGGGGATCCATCGACGAACTACACCGCTACGTTGACAGCTACCGCCATTGCGTCAACGAGAGCCACCGAAATACCCTGCATTTCTAACCCACGAGAGTGGTACGAATTGAAGGATTAATTCCCTAGCCCTAATGAAATGCAAGGATCTTATCCCAACGTCGACCCCGACGTTCCTAGTGGTGATCCCTAACGCCCTAGTCCCTTTTATTAATATTACAACAACAACACCCCAACCAAATCTTTTACCCCGATAGCTATCTCACTTCACGACTTAGAAATAAACTGAGAATCCATTGACACTATCACCATTCCTGTGGGATTTGATATCTTTTATACTATAACTCGACACCGTTCGCTTGCAGATTGAGCCCGGAATTGAATCCTAGGGGCCATACCACGCCTGGCGATCATGACACCGCCAGGTGGAACCTAGGTGTAGGTTTCGGGTGCGTCACTAGCGTGCTTTCACTACAAGCAGATTGGTCATGTCAAGAAGGACGGCAGAGAGCTGCTTAATTAATGCCTGATATGTAAAGCATCTACACATGCTACCAGAGACTGCCCTCGCTGCACCAACAAGCCGAAAACTACTGGACCTTCTGGAACTATTCAGCATGGAGCTCCTGGACCTACTCAGCATGGACCACCTCTGGCTCCACAACAGAAGGCTTTTGCACTAACAAGGCAGAACCAGCCGAGGTGTCAGATTTTCACCATGACAGCCTGGAGGCTGAGACGGATGAGCAAGTGATATCAGGTATTACTTAAACCCTTCTTTTATAATGCTTATGGTATATGCATGTGTTACTTGTCTATCTTTTAGCTAAGACATACTTCATATGTACTAGGTGTTATCTTGATAGCCTCTCATCCATCTATATCTCTTTTTGATTTTGGAGCCACTCACCGCTTCATATCCCGAGGATTTGTAGAGAAACATTCTATTCATGTTGACTCTACCAAATCACTTGAGCATCACTACTACGAGTGGAGTAGTGAAAACTTCTAGTGGCTGTTGGTCTTGCCCTAAAGTGATTTGTGGACACGAGTTGTTCGCAGCTTTTATGATAGTTGACATGCCAAACTTCGATGCGATATTCGGCATGGATTGGTTAGGAAATTTCTACGCTACTATCTATTGTCATAAAAAGAAAGTAGTGTTTGAAATCCCTGATCATCTTGCATTTTAATTCATGAGCGGAGACCGTTCACTTGGGCCTATCAAATTTCGGGCCAAGCCGAACGAACTAGTCATTGCATCGATGCAAGTTGAGCCTGACAAGCCTAGAGTGGTTCGAGACTTTGCAGACGTATTTCCTGAAGATATTTCAGGATTACCGCCGGATCGAGCTCGAGAATTCACTATCGATCTTATGCCGAACACTCAACTTATTTCGAAGGCTCCTTATCGCATGGTTCCTACTGAACTGGAAGAACTTCAGGAACAACTCGACGACCTGTTGCAGAAAGGACTGATACATCCCAGCGTATCTCCTTGGGGTGCACCAGTTCTGTTGGTCAAGAAGAAGGATGGGTCGAGAAGGATGTGTGTGGATTATCGAGAACTGAATAAGGTAACCATAAAGAACAAGTACATGCTGTTGCGCATTGACGACATCTTCGATCAACTAAGCGGATCGCGAGTATTCTCTAAGCTGGATCTCCGAATTGGTTATAATTAAGTGAAGGTCAGAAGTGAAGAAATCCCGAAGACGGCATTCCAGACCAAGTATGGGCATTATGAATTTGTAGTTATGCCATTCGGTGTGACTAACGCCCTAACAGTATTCATGAACCTTATGAACTTGATCTTCTATGAGTTCTTGGATAAGTTCGTGGTGATCTTCATCGATGACATCTTGGTCTACTCAAAGGATGAAGAAGAGCATGTCGAGCATCTGCAGATTGTATTGGAGACCTTGCAAAATCATCGGTTATACGCTAAGTACAGCAAGTGTTAATTCTGGCTAGACCGAGTTGCCTTTCTTGGGCATGTGGTATCAGGAGACGATATCTCTGTCGATCCGGAGAAGGTCATTTTAGTCAGGAACTGGCCGACAACTCGATCAGCTTTTGATATCAGGAGTTTTTTTAGGATTGGCAGGTTATTACCTTTGATTCATCAATGACTTCTCGAAGGTTGTCGAGCCTATGACTCGCCTGACGAGGAAGGATGTCAAGTATGTATGATCAAACTCTTGTGAGCAGGCATTTGGGATATTGAAGGCCAAGCTAACGACTGCACCAGTGTTAGCTATACCAGACAGAACTAGAGGATTGGAAGTTTTCTGTGACACATCTGGCAAAGGCCTTGGATGTGTCCTGCATCAGCATGTTCATGTGTCGCATATGCTTCTCGACAGTTGAAGATTCACGAGAAGAATTATCAGACTTATGACCTGGAGTTGGCTGCTGTCATTTTTGCTCTGAAGATTTGGAGGCATTTTATTTTGAGCGAGCAAGTAAAGATCTACACCGACCATAAGAGCCTGAAGTATATTTTCTCTCAGAAGGATCTCAATATGAGGCAGCACAGATGGTTAGAGCTGATGGCCAATTACAACATCGACCTCCAGTATCATCCAGGGAAGGTGAATGTCGTACCAGATGCATTGAGCAGATTACCAGCGACCATGACTCTCTTGGCTCATTGGAGACTTCAGTAGGCTATACGTGAGATGGAGGTTGAAGTTATTTTACCAGGGACTTCTGCATCATTGATGAGTAGCAAGTTCAGTCTACTATCGTAGATCGAATCAAAGCTGCTCAGACTGGAGATGCAAAGTTATGAAAGATCATGGAGCAAGTTGAAGTTGGACTCCGGACAGATTTCCTGATTCATGAGTATGATTCTTTGAGGTATGGTAGTAGGGTTTGTGTGCCTTCCGGTGATATCAGAGATGAACTATTGAATGAAGCGCACATCTCTCCTTACTCTATTTATCCTAGGGGCACCAAGATGTACAAGGATCTTTGTCTGAACTTTTGGTGGCATGGAATGAAGAGAAGCATGGCTCAAAGTGTTGCTAAGTTCCTTGTGTGTCAACAAGCGAAGGCTGAACATCATCGCATTGCTGGACTGCTTCAACCACTGCCGATTCTAGAGTGGAAATGGCAGCACATCACTATGGATTTCGTGACTGGATTACCTCGGAATACTAAGCAGAATGATGCGATTTGGGTGATCGTTGACTGGTTAACTAAATCAGCACATTTCATACCCTTCCGAGTGAGACAATCTATGGAAATACTTGCTAAGAAGTATCTGGAGGTAATGGTCTATCCTATACCTTTAACACTTCTTTTAGTATACGTTGTGATGTAATCGATAATCGTGCAGTAGATTGTTCGATTGCATGGAGTTCCTGTGAGCATCATCTCTGACCAGGACACTAGATTCACATCTCAGTTTTGGGAGAGTCGGCAATCCAATTTGGGTACCAGTCTTAGTTTCAGCATTGCGTACCACCCGTAGACGGATAGCCAATCAGAGCATACCATCCAGTTCTTATAGAACAGAAGTGAAAGAAGAAGGAATAAAAGAAGAAGATGAAGAAAGGTACAGTTCTTATTGGGTTTTTTTAAAGTTATTGGGTTTGGGGGTATAAAGTTATTCTTATTGGGTTTTACGTAGTAATGGGTTTTAGATGAACTATACTTATTGGGTATGGGTTCAAATGAATTTTAATTGGATTGGGATTGGGTAAGTTAATAGCTTAATGGGTGCCTGAACTATACATATTGAGTTGGAATGGGCAAGTTATTTCTTATTGGGTATTTGAGATATAGCTATTGCTTGTTGGGTTTAATTGAACTATTAACCTATTGGGCTTTGGGTCTACTTGTTAGGTATAGACCATTAATTATTGAATCATTAGGCCATTTTGTTAAGTTAATTGATTTTTCAAGTTTAATTATAAAAGGAGTTTAAGTATAAAATTGTTAGTTAAGTTAACATTAGTTTTTGTTAATATTAGTTATTAATATGTGTTCATGGTTAGTATGTAAGTATACTTACATAACAGTTAGTGAAATTAATGCTAGTAATAACAATAGGTTATCATGTATAGGTTAGTTTATAATGTTAATTAATTAGTTAAAACTTCTGTTTGATATCATATAGGTGATGCAGATAAAACGCGACTTACGCTACGAACACTTGGACACCCAAACCCATATCGAGGCAAGTATTTTATGGTAAATGAATGGCAAATTGAACTGTTCAAACTTAGTGCAAAAATCTTATTTTAATGTGCTTGTCGACTTTAGTAGCCAAATAGTGTGATTTCAGTTTTCTTGTTGTCTTCTAATTTAAATGGACATGTCATATTAGTATTGATCGTTTATAACAATTCACTACATGCCTGCTATTAAATTGAACTACCTTTACTATCTGCATGCTATCAAGTTGAACTAATTTGGAAAGAGTGTATGTTATAACTCGAAATATATATGTGGAACCATCGAATACAGATGGGATGAAACCATCGAATACAGATGGGATGGAACCTAGTCGGATGACTAGAAAGACTGGTGGGGTTGGTTCATGTGGTAGAGTTCGTAAATGTGGCTTGAACATCTTACGATTACCTCCATACCACACTAATGGAGGCAAGCATCTTGGCCATATTTCAGGTTAGGAATGGCAAGAAGCATCACGGTAAACCCCCGATGATAGGGTGCATTGAGAACATTTACCTACTCAGACATGGACTTATCAGAGCACAAATAATCAAATACTCAATATACAACTGTTTTACTTTTTGAACAACAAATTCATGCATGCTCGTACTTCCTTCTGTGCACTTATTATTCATAACTGTGTACTAACGCTCTTTTGTCCTTTCTAGTTGTTCTTCATTTCATTTCTTTAAATATCTTGCTGAGCTTATCGCTGACATATATTTCAATGTATTTATGAAATATATGTTAGGTTCAGAGACAGAGTACCTCGAGGACCCTACTTTTGAGGATCCTATCTTAGAGGTGGACCCCGCTGATCAGAGCTACGAGAACGCTGAGATCCTCCCTGCGGAAGGCTAGAGCAGGCTATTTCTATTTCAGTTTTATTATTTAACTTGTTGTTTTCAAGTGTGTTTACTTTCTGCAGATTTTACGGCCATGATAGGCCTTAATTTCTTTGTGTACTTTGTTTTAAAAATGCTGGTCTTAAAAATGTAATGACTATTTATGCTTCTTCTGAGAAATTCGTGTGCAGAGACCTACTTTGCTAATTAACGCTTATTGTGCTTAAGTCAAAGAAGAAAGAAAAAAGTACATCTTCTTTACTTTAAGTACATGCGGACCCATTCCCGTCCTCGCTCCCAAGCATAATGGAAAGCGGGGCGTGACACAGATCTTATGATGGAATACCTTGTAAGCAAGGAACCGTCACACTGTGGGGGCATAACGTCGCCTGCTCGCCCCTTCAACAGCTTATGCCTGTGTAGGGTAGGGCATGAGTTGTCGAGTAATGGGTTATGGCTGATGTGCCATCAGAAGGGCAATCATCCATGCTACTGCTCCAGGAACTTGAGGCCATTTATGTGTAGGCACGACATTTCTGTAGCTGTATTACAGAAATTGATTCAAATAACAGAATTACCACACGGTCATATCGAGTCGGCTATATGCCCCCTCAATGGATAGAGCTCGAGCATCGGTAAAATGCAGAGCACGAGAAGTTGAAGGTCGACTGACGAGTATAGCGATGCTGTTTTTACTTTAGCCTTGTAAAATGTAGAAAATGCATATCTCATCCGGGACCATGTAGCGATCTCAGCCCACGAGGGAATGGCCCCCCGTTCGTATAGCCGAGTAAGAGTTCGACCTCGATCGTATAGCCAGCTCGGCCCACGAGGGGTTGGCCCCAGTTCATATAGCTGAGAGACCCGGGAGGTGAGGGAGAATTCGACCCCGATCGTATAGTCAACTCGACCCACTAGGGGTGGGCCCCAGTTCTTATAGCCAAGAAGCCCACGAGGCGAGGGAGAGTTCGACCTCGATCGTATAGGCAGCTCGGCCCGCAAGGGGTTGGCCCCCATTTGTATAGCCGAGAGGCCTGCGAGGCGAGGGAGAGTTCGACTCTGATTATATAGCCAGATCGACCCGTAAGGGGTTGGCCCCCGTTAAGATAGTCTAGAGGCCCGTGAGGGTGCTCTTAGGTCGTAGGCAGACATGTAGAAATGTATCAGGGAGGAAAGGGGATCGATCAAATGCCCTTCTCGGGGAACATTTGTTGCGAGGACATTAGCTCGAGATAGTAAAGGCAAACAGAATTTGTTTTTCTTTCATCAGAAAAGAAAACATAAATATACAAAACAACATAAGGATTTATTTGAGGTACTTGAGTTGCCCATTGATGAAAATGGATGCATCACCCGGCCCTTCCATCCCCACTGATCATTAGATGACCCATGTGGCAGGAAAGCTCGTCATAACTCCTTTACCTCGATCTTTGCTATTCGAGGTACCCTCCTCCGGTCTTGATTTTGGTGCATTGACAAACTTCTTTAGGTGACTGTGTTTAATCAGTGTCTCGGTGTCTTTTTTCAGTTGCCTACAGTCTTCAGTGGCATCACCGCTATCTTGGTGGTACATGCAAAATTTAAGGTCATCCAAGTTCTCGTACTTGCTCTTCAGATTAGGTGGAGGTCGGTCGAAGTATCCCTTGCCCTTTGTGTAGGCCATTACTTCAGCCTTTGGGCATTCAGCTTGGTGAAGTTTTTGTCAGCTGTTCACGAACGACCTCTTGGACTCCTCTCTCGTCTGCGTCGGTCTCAGGATTCTCGACGAGATCCGTCTTGAGGCTGGGATTCAGATCTCTCATCGACCGGGGGCTTGGATGCACTATTGTTTTGGGTGGCTAGTGCTTCTTCGGCCAGCATATACCATTCTGCCATGGAGAGGAGGTGGTCGAGGTTGCATAGGGGTTGGTGGTGCAATGATTTCATCAAATCCTTGCAACGAATCCCCTTCTTGAGTGGCGCAGTTATGATGTCGTTGTTGCATCCATCGATGGTTAGCCTCTCAAGATTGAAACACTTGAGGAAGGCCTGCAACATTTCCCCTTCTCTCTGCTCCAGAGTGAAAAAATGTTCTGAGCCTCGCTTTTGCCTTCGTCCATCTATGAACTGCTAACAAAAAGCTTGAGCCAACCTCATAAAAGATACGATGATATGGTTGGGGAGTCCACTGTACCATTCCTTTGCTACCTTGCGTAATGTTATATGAAAGCCTCAGCAAACGAAAGCGTTATTTGCATCGTTTAGATCCATCACACTCTTGTAGTCTTGGATATGTTCTCGGGGGTCGCTCGAGCCATCATATTTGTCCAGGGGCATCTTGAACTTGGACAGTCACGGGGCCGAGGTGATATTCTTCTCCAGCGGGTTGCGCTCATCCTCCAAGTCTGTGGACAGAGAATAAGGATGTTGCATACTAGCTCGACGTCTGGTCTATCGACATGTCGTGGCGCTAGGGGAATCGACTTCCCCCTTCTCGAGCCGTCAAGGGATGTCTGTGGGGAAGATTGTCTCCCTAACTCTTCCGATTGCTCGTCCATGTGGCGATCCTTTGCTTGGTTAACATCGCTCTGAGCAGAATGGCGGGAAGTTGATGCAAACCTCGCCAGGAATGACGAGACCTGACAACAAAGAGGAACCCAAGATTGTTCTAAAATCAAAATTTGGATGGAGACTTCGACCCATTGTAACGGCTAATAGACGAGTTTTAATATTTATAACTACAAGTGCATGGCTATCATCGTAGCACGTTACGGGTCATCTGCAAGGAGGAAGATTGATCGAGTACTAGCTCGATTTTGGGTTTATTGCTAGCTATGTTAATCAATTAGAAGGGGTAAACATATGTTACTGGGATTAACAAAGGTAATGGCATGGAAATATGATATAATGATGGGAATGAAGAGAGGGTGAAAGAACAACAACACAACAGCAACACAACTACAAGAACAACAAAACAACAACAAAACAACAACAAAACAACAATAACAATAACAACAACCACAAAACAACAACAACATCAAGAACAACTACCATAAAACAACAACAACATCAAAAATATAAAGAGAAAGAGGAAGAGGAAAAGCTTAGCTCAATGATTTATTGGAGGGGTTGTCAGATCCACATACAAACCAAGAGAAAACTCTCCAAAATCTACTCTAAATCTAAATCTACTCCTAAACATGCAATTGAACAGTAAACTAGGGTAAAAACGAGCACACGACTCGGCTCTCCACAAAAGACGGTGTCCCCAACTATTTATACAAGCCCTAGGTAGTCGGGCCAAGCTTCTCAACTCGATTTCACATGGCCATGTGGCGAGAACCACACGGCCACGTGAATTGCAGTTCGGTAAGAAAATGATGCGCCGTGTTAAAATCGTTCACACGACCGCGTAGAGTATTGAATCTCCAGCTTGGTCAATGACATGACCGTGCGGAGCTAGTCCACATGACCGTGCGGAGCTTGTCGCTTCTATTCAGCACAACATGTAGGCAACACGGCCGTATGGAATCAAACCATACGGCCGTGCGAGGATCTTGCTTCACTCCTCAGCCTTCAAGCTCTTGCTCCTCAAGCCTCCAAGCTATATCCATTGCTCTAATCTCTCATCTATGCTATAAGGCTTCAAACTCCAACTCCAAGTGATCACGCTCACTCAATCCTCCAAACTTCATATGGTTATCACAGTTCAAATACTCCATCACAATAAGCTTCAGCAGGCTCCAAGCACTCCATCAACATACATTCATCGCTGCTTTAAAGCTCCAAATTTCCCAGCTAGCTCCAGATCTTCACTTTCAAAGCCAAGTAACCATGAGAGCAAGTCCAATGTGCCAAAATGTTCCAATTTCACCTGAAATGCACCGGGGAGACCAAAAGCATAAAAGGGAACAAAAAGGGTAAAAATGGCACGAAAAACGAGGCAGAGTGGAATAAAAATGTGAATGAGATGAATGCAAGAACCTATCAAAATCCCCCAAGCTAAACTCTTCCTCGTCTTTGAGGACGACAAAGAGAGCGAGCAAAGAATGGGGTATGCAGATGATGATATAAGTTTTGAGAAATTTATAAAATCGAGCACATATAGGCAGACAGATAGGAATTTCAAATTCATGGAAATATATAACACAAACTGCTCTCTATCGATAAGAATATAACCAGAGGATATGATTTTTAACTCGAATCGTCAAATAATATACCACGCTATGATCAAGCTCAAAACCTAGAATATTTCCTCTAACCCGTCCTCAAGCCAAAAAAGGGATCGAATCTATGCAAGGGTCGAAGAAGTGATGAATATGAGATAACGTGTCATTAGTCGATTAAAGAAGCAGCACTCACAACACCTCAACTTTCCATGATTTATGGAACCAACAAGCTATTCATGCTTCCAAATCTTTTTCTTTTCCATTTTTTTCTTTTTTCTATTTTGATTCTAATTGGTTCGTGTAAGGGGCGTTGGATCGATGACTCCCAGGTCAGACGACCTTAGGGCATCAGGCCAAGAAGGACCCCTCAGACCTACTAGCTCGAACCAACCAAAATCCTTATCCTCACATGCACTCCCCTAAGCTAGACCTTTTGATGTGAGGCCCCGACGATTCCTGAGTCATGGGGATCCAGTTACTCAGTTTCACTGGGGGAACGGTGCATGTTTTATTCTTTTCTAATATTAATTTTTTTTGAAATGGAAGGCATGAATAAGGAAGATGATGACACTCCTCAGTACTCGCTAATATGTTGTTATCCAAGTCTCGATGGGTTATAAGCCATTATACTCAACTATCAATCCTACGGCTCAAGCATAAAGTGGATCTCTAGGAGTCCTAGGTTGGTTTCGAGTACTTCTATCTTAGAGAATATGAGAATGACCATAATGGGCATATTAGATGGGATCTGTGGCAAAAACATGTCCTAGTCTTATAATCAACCCAATGTCGAGGGAATCGGATGCAAACGATAGGAAATGAAATCATATTTTAAACCGCGCATATGTAGCTTGATTTCAGAAAATCCTCGGGACAAGTATATACAAATGATGCATGGATGATGCAAGATGCATGATGCGATGCAAATATTTTTGGATTTTTGAGTTTTTCATTTTTTTGTATGTATATAACATGGAAATATGATGCATGAACATGTGATAAGAAAGAAAAATAAAAGAAAATGAAACATGATGCATGATGCATGTAAATGAAAGCAAAAATAAAGGAAAACATGACATATACATTGAATATAAACATGAAAAAGTGGAGGAGAAAATGGAAAACAAAAACAAAAACAAAAGTGTAAACGCTACTCCCCCAAGCGAAAACCTGCAGTGTCCTCAATGCAAGATAAGCAATGAGGTGTGAGGAAAAAAATGTGAGGGGTGACAAAAAGGTGAGGGTCTCCCCCAAGCTAGCATGGAGCTAGGGTGCAGGCTCGGTGGGTGCAGGGGAATGTGGATGAGAACTCGAAGTACCAGCCTTAGGTGGGGTGGGGGTAGGGGTGGTGGAAAGAGGTGATGATTGATGTCGAAGGTGTAGGATAGGATCTATGCATGCGTCTCCTTAAAAGTGTCTATGCGGCCCTGGAATCCCTGAATCATCTCCTTTAAAATAAGAAGGCGTGTGTGATCATCAAAAGGGGGAGGGGGACAAGATAGTCCAGAGCCATCAGTGATAAGAGGAATCTATGTGGTGAGGGGCTCTGTGCTGCTGTGGGGGGGGGGGGGGTGGAGGTGGATGGCTGAGGCTGTGGATGTGGCTCAGGCTCAGGATCAGGCTGCTGGGGCTGTGTAGGGTATGGGAAGATGGGATCAGGTGGAAATGTTCACAAGCCCGTTTACCTTCGTGCATAATGGGTTTGGCAAGACAGTATACAGTGCACACTCTGGTCCATAGAGCCAAACAATCTGATTTCTCAAGTTCACCTTAATCATATGCATATGAGCTAGAACTGAGAGAGCTAAAGAGTTAGTGCCAGGGATGGGATCAGTGCACTCATCTAGATCAATGGAGAGGGGAAGCTGGCTGGCTAGAAGTGTGATGATACTGCCACAGTAAATCTTGCTTATGGAGGCCTTGGCGACCTTCTTCAGCCTATGTGCTAACCATGATCCCGCATGAAAAAGTCTCCTCGGGGCCCTAGTCACTACTCCGGTCCATGTGGGACGGAGGACAATCGGCTGTGTCATGGCCCATAAGAATAGGAGCTCAGGTCGTGTAACTATGCCAGTCTCCTCCCTACCAAAAAGGATGCTTGCTAGGATACGGTGGGCAAGGCATAGTGAAGGATGAATTATACATGCCACCTTTCCCTCCATGCGAGGAAAGTGACCCAACCCAGTAATAGAATCCCAAAAGAGGGAGGCTCTGAAGGAAGATGGGTGAGTGCTGCGACGGTGGGTGATGGCATCTACCGTGGTAGCAGGCCAGTGGAAGATAGAGTTCAGGTCATCAAATAAAAGTGTATAATCGGTATCGAATAGCCTGAACTCTATACTAGAGCTCTCGACCCTCAGGGAGCTAAGGAACTCAAGTGTGTGTCTGTGATATGTCGGGGATTTAAACTCGAGGAAATCCTGCCACCCTAAATTAGTATATTAGAGTCTAACATCCTCGGTGACCCCTAGAGTGTCGAGAGTAGGAATGCTCACGAATTTCGTAGTGAGCAGGTCCACCGAGAGGGGGTGGTAAAGCGATCCCTCTGGGCCTCAGAAGTAAATGTGATCCCTAGAGTGTCTATCTGTGGAGGGGTCACATGCAGTGGTGATGGAGGATGTACAGATGTGGAGGGTCCGTCAGAAGTGTGCTGCCGTGAAGATCTCCCCAGTTGGGAGTCGTGAGGTGGCGGACGTGCGTTTATGGTACGTGGTGGCATAATACGTGAAGTGGTGTGTGTATGTGTGTGTGAATGTAAAATATGAAATGTTGATGTGTAGTGAAGGTGGAGTTGTGCAGGGTAATGAGTCTGTGAATGCAAATGTGTTGGGGTATATGGGTGTATGCAATATGTGAAGTGTGTGTGTGGAGAGAGAGAGAATGAAGTGTGAAGTGAAATGTGAAGGTGAAGTAGTGTGTGGGTGTGGGGTATGTGATAATGAATGTATACAGTGGGGTGTGTGAGTGTATAGGGTGTATGTGCAGTGTGTATGTGCAGGGGTGATGGAATGTATGATGGTGAAGTGTAAGTGAATGGTGAAGATGGTGATGTTGTGTGAGGGGTAATGTGAACGTCAACCCAAATGTGAAGCAGGCACAACCACGAAACCCTAGAGTGTGCACAAAGAAAGATAAGAAAAATTATAAAATTAATTGCAAAGGGAATGAGTTTACCCAAGAATCCTTGCTATGGTCGTTGCGACTCCATGCAATTGAGCTTAGTAAGCCTCTCTCAACAACACAATCAGAAGATTTTGAGCTCAAGCTGTCGAATCCTTGCCCTAGCTCACAATCGTGGCAATCGACCCTGTAAAATTCCTCTGCAGAAGAGCACTTAGGGCTTGTTGATGGGGGGTTGTCTACGATGTTGGAGTGAGAGGGAGGTGAGTTTTGATGTTGGAGGTGGTTGGGAGAGAGGATCACCGGAGAAATGGGAGGATTTTTAGTCGAGGGAGAGTGAGGGAAAGGGGAAGAGTATTTGGAGCTAAGTCGAGTGTTTCAGTGACTGTATAAGGTGTGGGGTGGGGAGGGTTCGATGCCTTATATAGGGCGATGGGAGAAGAATTGACACGGCCGTATTAAGAGTATTTACACGGTCGCATGAGAGAAGAAGAAAAATCGAAAGGGGAGGAATGCTACGGCCGTATGAAAAATTTCATACGGCCGTGGCGTTTTCGCGGGAAATCTTGGCCGTTACGTTGAGCTCTAAAGGAGGAGGATTAGATTGATGCGACCGCGTCGAGAAATCGACTGGGCCATGGAAATCACTCTGCAAAGGCTCAAGATTTTTTTATACCGAAGGAATCGCGGCCGTTTGGAGAAATTCCAAACGGTCGCGTCGTTTTGTTAAGAATGAGTCTTTGACGCGGCCGTGTGAAGGAACTCACACGGCCACATGTAGTGGTTTTTTTTCCATTACTCCTTACTTCTTCAGCATTTGCTCAAGCATCTCATACTCCCTCTTCTCCCAGGCTCTTTTCAAGTTCAATTGCTCACCTCAAGTTGTTCATCTTCCCATTGCTCCAAGAGCTCTTTGCTCATCCTTGATCATTCATCTTCTCTTAATCTGCATAACGACCCAAGGAAATGTTTTAGCTAAAATTGGATTACAACAATTGAAAATTTGAGCTCGACGGCGCTAAGTGTTGAGTACTAGTGTTTCATACCAATGTTATTTTGATGATGATCACAACATTATGTTGTTGCTAATAACTCTCTTGTTTAGTCTCATAGTTAACATTTCAAGAATATCATTTTTGGAGACTAAACACTTGGCGCAAGGATGGACATCAAGAGGAGTTATGCCAAAGCTTGGACTCAAGGAGTGCCAAAGCTTGGAGATGATAGGGAGCATCAAGACATCAAGTTTGAAGCCATAGACTCTAAGAAAAGCAATGTAATACATGTATTATTTCATTTATTGATTTTCTCTTTTTGATTCTAGGTTTAAAGTAATTCCTTGATAGATAGTCTTCTCATTCATGCATATGCATTTAACCATCTTAGTGAGCCTTAGGATTATCATAGAATCCAACCCAATAGGTTCATCTTGCCCAAAGACTCAATTGAAGTCTCTGGCTCTCCAACATTCGCCTGATGAAGGTTTTACAGTCGACTGGGTGATTCCAGTCACCAATCGAGCCTTCTGCAGTCTACTGTAATGCACTGCTCAAGTCAACATTTTTATTGACTCTACTTGAGCTTTTCGCCTCAGTCGACTGATGTTTAATTTACAGTCGCCTGTGAATTGCTCAACAGTCGTCTGTGCGCAACTTGCATTTTCTGGGCTTCATCCCAATTTGCAAGATATCGAATGATGAAGTATTTACAGTTGCATGTATATTTACAGTCGCCTGTGAAATGGTCATCAGTCATCTGAAAGGCGTATGTCACGACAAGTTTTGCCCTATACAGCGACCGCCACGGTAGTCATCTATGCACGAGTAGATGGAGGGTAAAGAGTTGATATGATGTGATATGAGCGTCTATGTGGCTAGTGGCAGTCATGTAATTCTGTGAAAGGTGTGAGGGCATTTTGGTCATTAGGCAATACAGGTGGAACTGTGTGTAAAGTAATGTTATACTTGTAATTTTGAAGGAGTGTGTTAGTGTAAGAGGGGCTAGTGTGAAAAGGGATGGGATTAGTGGCATACTTGTAAATATTTAGAAGGGTGGGCAAGATGGCCTTTTGGTCTAAATGAGGGGGTTATGTGTATAGTAAAGAAGTGTGTGCATAAAGCAATGGCAAACTTGTAAATACATGAAAGTTGAGGGGTAGTTTTGGGAGGGCACTATAGTCATTTCACCATGATGCATGCTTATCCTAAGGTGGTTCTAGAGAGAGATATTTTCTAAGTACCCTCTCTCCTCTTCTTTAACTTTCTTTTCATTTCTTCTTCTTTCATTTTTCTTCTCCTCCCATCGTCCCACCTTGGCCGAACTCCCCTCCCTCCTTTTCATTTCATCAAGACTCTAAAAACCCAATTTCAACTCAAAAATCCAAGAAACCCTAGGTTACTTCAATGAGAAAGAAAGGTGGAAGGAAGAGAAAGAGAAGAAAGGAAGAAAGAGGTTTCCTTGAGGTAGGATTCTAACTTTGATTAGGGAATTTTTATTTAGGGGTATGATGGTGTTATGATATTATTTAGATTGCTCATGATCATGAATTGATGTGATAAGTGTGCAAAAGATCAAAAATATAAAAATTTTCCTTGTTTTTCTTAGCAAATCACCCTCCCCTACAATTCTGAAATTCTGTTGTGTGATTCTACCTGAATTTTTGTCTCTATGGGTTGAATTACTTTCTGTAAAGAATATATAATTGTAGCTCGTGATGGACATATGTTGAGTTTAATAAGTAGGAGTAAAAATTCAACATGTCTGAATTTCTTTCAGACTGGACACAGTATAGTAAAATGGAGCTCAGTCTATGCACCCTTTATGGAATTTTCTTTTCTTGGTCTCGTTGTAAAGTTAACAAGTTTTACTACAATTTCATCTCAGTGCAGGTTGTTCGAAATTCTGCCTGCAACATGCCCAAAATTAGCTATTATTACATACCCTGAAATCTGTCTAAAAAATAGTCTGAACAGGTTGCACCAAATAATTCACCATAAATCATCTAGTCCATATTTCTGCATGAACGTTTATAGGTGAATCCAGGACTACTATATTTTCAACTTTCATTTATAGAGTTATGTCAAATTCACAAGGAAAATGGATGAAATGTGCTGATCGTTGTTGCTATTCCAACACTTCCAGCAAGCTGGATTGTTTGGATGAAGTTGAAACTTCTGGTGATGTCAATTTTCCATTCTATTATGCGATGGATATTGTGCTACTTGAAAGAATGCTTATTTATGCTATTTGATGATGTGCTAATATGCAATTCTGTGGCGCGTGCCACGTGTTTGTTGAAATGCCCCAATGAATGTGAAGTTAAAGAAACTTGGAAAATAAATGTGCCATGTACTATACTTATGAAATTGCATAAGTCTATTGAAGATTATGACACATGATATGTCAGCTGGGATGTCTCGATCTGCCCTAAGGCTGGTGAACATCCTAGTATGGGGATGGGGGAAGATTGGGTATTACTTAACCATAAGAGACTGGATTGAGAAGATTGGGGAAAAGAGATGTGATGTGCGATATTTATTCCCACTCGTGTTTACCGGGAGTGGAGGGGACTTGGTTCTTGTGTTACTATGAGAAGCCTCACTCCTACCATGGACAGGGGAGCTGAGAGGCCCGGCGTACAGTGCCCGTGTCCACTGCATCGTTTGCTATATTCGCCCCAAATTTGGGGTGAGGTCCAGGCCCTTATCTTTAGGTGATACCCAGGCTTCCAAAAGTGTCACAATTGTGTATTGTACTCTTCACTTTGGTTACTTGTACTCCTATTGTATCCATACTCATAACCCCTAATTGATTCCCCTACTCTAGTTAGTTTCCTAATGGGCATGTTTTGACGTGCTCATTTTACTTTTCAGGTCTTGAGCAGGTGACACCTGTGTAGAATCTACCTCAGGAGATTACTTACCCGTGAGTTGTGACTTGGGGACACTACTCTTTTGGGGTTGTACCTTGTAGTGTGGGTTGGGTAGAGTAGTGAGTGAGTTGTCTTTTGTAGTAGTGGAATGTGTTGGTAGCTTGTAGTACTACACATATATACTTGAGTTAGTTTCACTTTGTACGTGATGTTGGTGTGAACTTTACACTCTTTGGTCAAATAAATCTGTGGTTATGTACTTTCAGTGATGGTAGTATGTGTTGCTCTCTTTTATATGTGTGTGATGTATGATCCCAGCATTTGCAGTGACCTGCTTATTGTATGTTGTCTATTCACGCTTGGTATATTACATCGGCTTGTCAAGCTCCACCCTCCATTTCCCACGGTGTGGATTGCCATATGGGGGTATTTATGAGAATGGAGCGTGATAGGTTTAGTGGTGGCCCATGCAGGTCCGCTCTCACTGCGACATGCAAAGGGATGGTACATCAAACATTTTGTTGACATCACATATGGTACTAATTCCTCTTCTGCTGTCCTCCCTCCCTCTCTCTCTCTCTCTCTCTCTGTAAACTGGATAGTGAAAACGAGATATCTTCGTCGGAGATGGATCATGCTGAGCCCTCTTTCATGGAGAAGATTTTGATAGGTTTCCAGTCGAGCCTGAGTCAGCAGGCTGAGATGATCACCAGGATGCAGGGTCAGAAGATCCCAGGCTTCAAGCAGTTTAGGGCAATGAAGCCGAGGACCTTTTCTGGTAAGGAGACGGCATTGGAGGTCGATGAGTGGTTACGACGCACAGTGGAGGACCTCATAGCTATTGGATTTCCATTGGAGAGTTGGGTTGATGCAGTAAAAAGGCAGTTGCCACATCAAGCTCAAGATTGGTGGGATGCCCAGGAGCGACATCTGACAGGTCCTATCTCTTGGAAGACCTTCAAGAAGCGTTTTAAGTCCAAGTTCCTTCTAGAGACTGCAAAGGATGAGATCAGGCAGTGTTTTGAGCAGTTGGCTCAGGGTCGGCGGAGCGTGGATGAATATGACGCCCAGTTTTCCTTGCTGAGCAAGCTTGCCCCGGAGCTTGTTGCGACTGATGCCACCCTAGCTCGACGCTTCCGTATGGGACTTGATTCGGAGTATAGAGGGGCAATGTCTACACATAAGCTGGCCACACCGGTGGATGTGCTCGAGGCGGAAAGATTATATGAGATTCATTTGCGGAGCATAGGAAAGATGACGACATGTGACTGACAATCATCAGGACCACAGAAGGCATTATCTCGGCCAGTACAGACGGCCCAGTTTAAGAGGCCAGGAGCCCCTGCAGTGACACAGAGACAGCTGTCATGCCAATATTGTGGCAAGGCTGGCCATGAGCAGAAGGAGTGTAGAATTTGGGCTAGGCAATGATTTGCTTGTGGTGGCCGTGGACACATTAGTAGCTTCTGCCCGCAACAGGGTGCCTACCCGGCCCCCATATCACCTGTGGCTGCTAGGCCGATGCAGTAGCGACCGATGCTGCAGCGAGCTCTTCCACCTGGTTTGCATCAGCCTTCACTTTCGGTACCAGCTGGACCATGCATACCAGCTCTTAGAGGACCTTTCTTGCCTCCTCAGCGGTAGGCCTTTAAGAAGACAAACTCTGCTTCAAATCCCCAAGCTTTTACGATGACAGTGGTAGAGGCAGAAAGCTCAGGCCAGGTTATCACTGGTATGGTTCTAGCCCTCTCCCTTACTTTACATTATCCCACTTGTTGCTTAGTTATTTTGGACGTTGGCTTGATTTCCTCTGTTGACTTCTAGGTATATTAAAGTAGCGACTTTTCCTGCTTTGGCACTTTTTGATTCTTGGGCTTCACAGTGTTTTCTATCCAGACAATTTGTGACCAAACATGCTATACCGGTAGACTCCTTCACTGTTAGTTGGAATATTCACACAGGGAGTGGTGTGATTAGGAGTACTTCAGGACTCCGTTGTTGTCTAGTGGAAATTTACGGCCAGGAGTTATATGCTGTCTTCCTTATGATTGAGATGCCCACCTTTGAAGCTGTGTTTGGGATGGACTGGTTAGGGATGTTTTGTGCCACTATTGACTATACATTAAGGAGGATAGTCTTCTAGATTTCCGATCACCCAGAATTTGAGTTTAGGATTGGTAGTTGCACATTGGAACCTGTAAGATATAGAGCAACCCCAGTGGAGGTGGAAGTGTTGGCGATGGCCATGGAGGTGGAGCCAGTCTTACCCATGGTTGTGCGAGACTTTCCTAATGTCTTTCCTGATGACATTTATGGACTTCCTCCTGATCGATCATTGGAGTTCACCATTGATTTGATACCGGGCACACATCCCATTGCAAAGGCTCCTTATCAAATGTCTCCACCTGAGTTGGCTGAGCTTCGTAATCAGTTAAAGGACCTATCAGAGTGAGGGCTGATACAGCCAAGCGTGTCACCTTGGGGAGCACCAGTGCTTTTGGTGAATAAGAAAGATGGATCCCAGAGGATGTGTATTGGCTACATGGAATTGAACAAGGTGACAATAAAGGACAAGTACCCACTTCCTCGCATCGATGATCTCTTTGATCAGCTTGGACGATCCCGAGTCTACTCAAAGTTGGACTTACGGAGTGGTTATCATCAGATAAAGGTTTGGGGGTCTGATCTTTCGAAGACATCTTTTCGAACCTGTTATGGACATTATAAGTTCTTGGTGATGCCATTCGGTGTTCTAGAGGATGAGGAAGATCATGCGGAGCACCTGAGGGTTGTTCTAGAGACTTTGAGGCATCATCGGTTATATGCCAATTATATTTAGTGCAAGCTCTGGCTGTCTAAAGTGGCATTCCTGGGGAACATAGTTTCAGGAGAAGGTATATTAGTTGATCCAAAAAAGGTGGCTGCAGTATAGCAATTGTTGTGCCCTGGGAAGCTACTGCACATGTACTAGAGGGGGGGGGGTGAATAGTACTTTTAAATAATAAGGAGTGTTATTCCTAATTATCGTGCAATTAACAAACAACGATGCGGAATAACTACAATCAAGAAATAATGCAAACGCAAACACAATGGTTTAATGGGTTCGGATCCACCCAAGTCTCCCCGACTTGTTCCCGGTGATCCTACGTCCCAACCACCCGGATCCCTTCCGGATACTTGAGTTAGAAACCCTAACTCAAGATTTCCAATATGAACACTTGCGAAAACCTCACAAGTGCAATCGACCTACAATCGATGACCGTGACTCCCACAACCCGGGAACACGCAAAACTCTCACAACCGAGAGTATATAATTCAAATAAAACTGAAATGAAATGCTTACCAACAAAATACCTATGCCTTGAGATTTCTTACCAAATTAGGGCAAAGAGGATTTTGATGGAGGAAGATGGCACCAAACCCTAGCTTCAAGAAGATGACCAGCAATGGAAGCCTAGGGTAGAGATGGTGACCTAGAATCAAGCTTCTAGCTTGAATGGCTCACAATGGAGAGAATCTCTCTTGAGGATTTAGGACTCAAGAACTTGAGGGAGAGATTCTTGTGAGAAGAGAGAGCTTGGAAATAGAGTTGATAGCTCTTCTCTTTTGATCTGAAAATATCTCCAATATGTTGCTTCACCCCTTCAAGAAATGAATCAGGATTCTATTTATAGGGGCAAGGAAAAACGAGTTCAAAAATATCCCAACGGCTCTTTTCTGAACCAGACTAGTCGGTCAAAGAAGGATCACTGACCGACTAGTTCATCAACTAGTCGGTCGGTGATACAACGTAGACCGACTAAGAGGTGAACAGCCAAAAGGTGAAGTTCCAGGCAAAGACAACTAGTCGGTCTAAGAAGACTTGCCGACCGACTAACGTGGAAAAGGAATAGGTTGACTTCAAGATGACTTAGTCGGTTTAAGAACAAATGCTGACCGACTAGTTTCTCAACTAGTCGGTCGGTAAACGTTCTTTGACCGACTAACTCGAAACAGTAGCTCAGGCTGAAAATGAGTGAACACAACTAGTCGGTCTAAGAAGGATTACTGACCGACTAGATCGTCATCTAGTCGGTCGGTGACTCTTCTTTGACCGACTAACTGTAGTCATAGAAAGAGCTGAATTAGAGAATGCAAACTAGTCGGTTTAAGTAGAGTTTCCGACCGACTAGATCGTCATCTAGTCGGTTGGTGACTCTTCATGAACCAACTAACATGCACTCGAAGCCGAGGGAAAGAGCGATAGGCTTCGGGAAAGTTTCTAATGGCTTCTATGATAATCCTAGCTCTAAGATAAGAGCGAAATGAAGTTTATAAGGTAAGTCCTACTCAAGGCATAACATTCTAATCTATGAAGCTAGAAGACTATAAAATAAACCTTACGATCCGTCTTTCAAAGCTTCAATCTTCATTCCTCTTGACTTCAATATTGCTCCTTGAGCTTCAACGAAGCTCCAGGCACACGATCACGCATATTGAGAAGTCTTGAGACGTCGCTTTTGTTGTACGTGGTATTTTGGCGACGATCTCCATAACTGCGCTCACAAATTGTTAGTTCACGATTTATTTATGTTTGCTCATCATCCAAAACCAAATCCGGGGAGTCCAATACTCAACAGCAATGGCCTATTCCCAGGTCGGTTTCAGAGATCCAGAGGTTCTTAGGGTTGGTCGGCTATTACAGAAAGTTCATCAAGGATTTCTCCAACATCGCGGCACCTCTGACTCAGCTGACTAAGAAGGATGTTGCTTATGTTTGGTCTAAGGAGTGTCAGCATGCATTTGAGGAGTTGAAGAGAAGGTTGACAACTGCGCCAGTCCTGACGATTTCAGATCATTCCGGAAGATTCGAGATCTTTTGTGATGCCTCTGGAAAAGGGCTGGGATGTGTCCTACATCAACATGGACGTGTTGTAGGTTATGCCTCTAGACATCTGAAGGTGCATGAGCTAAACTACCCTACACATGACTTGGAGTTGGCAGCCGTGATTTTTGCACTAAAGCTGTAAAGACACTTTCTGCTAGGGGAGCATATCAAGGTGTACACCGATCACAAGAGTTTGAAGTATGTGTTCACCCAGAAGGAGCTCAATATGAGACATCGTCGGTGGCTTGAGCTGACGGCAAAATATGATATCGATCTCCAGTATCACCCTGGAAAGGTGAACGTGGTCCTGATGCACTCAGTAGATATCCTGCTGTGATGATGTTGACCTCTCAGCCTTAGCTCCAGAGGGCACTGCGAAAAATGGAGATAGAGGTCGTTCTTTCGGGCATCAAAGCAGCCATGTTGAACTTGCAGGTCCAGTCTAATCTGGTGGACCGGATCAAAGTCAGGAGATGAAAAGTTAAGGAGAATCCGAGAACAGGTAGAGGCCGGACTTCAGACTGACTTTCACATTCACGAAGATGGCTCTCTTAGATTTGGAACTCGGCTATATGTGCCAGCTGGTGCTATTAGAGAGGAATTGCTTAAAGAGGCCCATAGCCCCCCATTCAATTCAACCAGGAGGGACAAATATGTACCGTGACTTGCGACAACAGTACTGGTGGCATGGGATGAATTGTAGTATAGCCAGAAGTGTGGCCTCGTGCTTGGTTTGTCAACAGGTGAAGGCCGAACACCAAATAGTTGCAGATCTGTTGCAGCCTCTTTCCATTTCTGAATGGAAATGGCAACACATGGTGATGGATTTTGTGACTGGGCTACCCTGCACACCTAAGGAAAATGACGCAATTTAGGTAGTCATTGACCGATTGACCAAATCTGCATATTTCATTTCCTTCCGGGTTGGACAGTCTATCGAGCATTTGGCTCGAAGATATATGGAGGTAGAACTCCTTCGTCACCCTTGCATCTTCTATATTTGGTAACGTGAGGTGTTTGACATAACCTTTCCTTGCAGGAGATCGTGAGGCTTTATGGAGTTCCTGTTTGTATAATCTCTGACTGGGACACCAGATTCACCATACATTTTTGGAGAAGTTTGCAGTCTAGTTTGGAAACTCATCTCAAAGTTTAGTACAGCATATCATCCCCAGACAGATGGGCAGTCCGGGCGAGTTATTCAGATCCTCGAGGACATGTTGAGGGCTTGTATGCTGGACTTTCAGGGGTCTTAGGAAGATCATTTGCATCTGGTGGATTTTTCTTACAACAATAGTTATCAAGCAAGCATTGGAATGGCACCGTTTGCTGCTCTGTATGGAAGGAAGTGTCGGTCGCCTCTAAGCTGGAATGATGTTGGGGATCATGAACTTCTAGGACCTGACTTGGTGGTGGAAGTGATCGATGTGGTTCGGACAGTCAAGGAAAATCTTCGTATCGCTTAGGATCGCTATAAGCATGGGCAGATACAAAGAGGCGTCTGTTGGAGTTTCAACCAGGTGATTACGTGTTCTTGAAGATCTCCCCGACACGTGACACGATTTGATTTGATAGACGAGGGAAGTTGAGCCTGAGTTCATTGGTCCATTCAAGATCTTGGTTCGTGTTGGTGAGGTCACCTATCGCCTTGCCTTGCCACCCTCCCTTGAAGGCATCCATGATGTGTTCCACGTATCCCAGCTTCAGAAATATGTGGAAGATCCTAGTCACCTTGTGGACTTCTCAGAGAATGAAGTGTGTCCTGACTTGACTTATGAACAGTAACCAGTGGCCATCTTGGATCAGAGACAGAAGGTATTGAAGAAGAAGGCCATTATACTAGTAAGGGTCATGTGGAAGCAATAATCTCCTGGTGAATTAACCTAGGAGCATGATGACGAGATGAGAGACAAATACCCTCACCTGTTTATGTAAGAATCTTATCTTTGCATCAATGTCTCTTTTGATAATTCCAAGGACATAAATTTGTGGGGACGGTAGTGTATGGCATTGTATGGAGATGGCATCTAGAAACTAGAAGTACCTCTCTCCTTAGATTGGAACCCTTGGACTTCGGAAGTTCGAGGACGAACTTTATTTTAAGGTGGGTAGGATGTCATGGCATGCTTTACCCTATACAACGACCGCCACGGTAGTCATCTATGCACGAGTAGATGGAGCGTAAAGAGTTGATAAGATGTGATATAGGCGTCTATGTGGCTAGTGGCAGTCATGTAATTCTGTGAAAGGTGTGAGGGCATTTTGGTCATTAGGCAATACGGGTGGAAGTGTGTGGAGAGAAATGGTGGGTGTATAAAGTAATGTCATACTTGTAATTTTGAAGGAGTGGGTTAGTATAAGAGGGGCTAGTGTGAAAAAGGATGGGATTATTGGCATACTTGTAAATATTTAGAAAGGTGAGGGGCAAAATGGCCTTTTGGTCTAAATGAGGGAGGGTGTGTATAGTAAAGAAGTGTGTGCATAAAGTAATGTCAAACTTGTAAATACATGAAAGTTGAGGGGTAGTTTTGGGAGGGCACTATAGTCATTTCACCATGATGCATGCTTATCCTAAGGTGGTTCCAGACAGAGATATTTTCTAAGAACCCTCTCTCCTCTTCTTTAACTTTCTTTTCATTTCTTCTTCTTTCATTTTTCTTCTCCTCCCATCCTCCCACCTTGGCCGAACTCCCTCTCCCTCCTTTTCATTTCATCAAGACTCTAAAAACCTAATTTGAACTCAAAAATCCAAGAAACCCTAGGTTACTTCAAGGAAAAGTAAGGTGGAAGGAAGAGAAAGAGAAGGAAGAAATGGGTTTCCATGAGGTAGGATTCTAACTTTGATTAGGGAATTTTTATTTAGGGTTATAATGGTGTCATGATGTTATTTAGATTGCTCATGATCTTGAATTCATGTGATATGTGTGCAAAAGATCAAAAAGATCAAAATTTTCCTTGTTTTTCTTAGCAAATCACCATCCCCTACAATTCTGAAATTCTGTTGTGTGATTCTACCTGAATTTTGGTCTCTATGGCTTGAATTACTTTCGAAAAAAGTATATAATTGTAGCTCTTGAAGTTGTACCCCAGAATCATATAAAATTTGATTTATGTTGAGTTCAATAAGTAGGAGTAAAAATTCAATCTTTACAACATGTCTGAATTTCTTTCAGAATGGACACAGTTTAGTAAAATGGAGCTCAGTCTCTGCACACTTTATGGAATTTTCTGTTCTTAGTCTCGTTGTAAATTAAACAAATTTTTCTACAATTTCATCTCAGTGCATGTTTTTCGAAATTCTGACTGCAACATGCCCAAAATTAGCTATTATTACAGACCCTGAAATCTGTCTGAAAAATAGTCTAAACAGTTTGCACCAAACAATTCACCATAAATCATCTAGTCCAAATTTTTGCATGAATGTTTATAGGTGAATCCAAGACTACTATATCTTCAACTTTTATTTAGAGGGGTTTGTCAAATTCACAAGGAAAATGGATGAAATGTGCTGATCTTTGTAGCTGTTCTAGCAAGTTCCAGCAAGCTGGACTGTTTGGATGAAGTTGAAACTTCTGGTGATGTCAATTTTCCATTCTTTATGCATGGATGCTCTGCTACTTGAAAGAATGCTTAGTTATGCTATTTGATGATGTGCCAATATGCAATTCTATAGCACATGCCACATGTTTGTTGAAATGCCACAATGAATGTGAAGTTTAAGATACTTGGGAAATACGTGTGCCAGGTACTATACTTATGAAATTGCATAAGTCTATTGAAGATTATGACACATGATATGTCAACTGGGATGTCTCGATCTGGTCTAAGTCGGGTGAACATCCTAGTATGGGGATGTGGGAAGATTGGGTATTACTTAACCATAAGGGACTGGACTGAGAAGATGGGGGGAAAAGAGATATGATGTACGATATTTATTCCCACTCACCTTTACCGGGAGTGGAGGGGACTTGGTGCTTGTGTTACTATGAGACGCCTCACTCCTGCTAGGGACAGGAGAGCTGAGAGGCCTGGCGTACAGTGCTCGTGTCCATTGCGTCGTGTGCTATATTCGTCCCAAATTTGGGGTAAGGTCCAGGACTTTATCTTTAGGTGATACCCAGGCTTCCAAAAGTGTCACTAACACTGCTAATTAATGAACTTCATATGTGTTGTTACACAATTGTGTGTTGTACTCTTCACTTTGGTTACTTGTACTCCTATTGTATCCATACTTATAACCCCTAATTGATTCTCCTACTTTAGTTAGTTTCCTGCTGGGCATGTTTTAACGTGCTTATTTTACTTTTCAGGTCTTGAGCAAGTGACACCAGAGCAGAATCTACCTCTGGAGATTACTCACCAGTGAGTCGTGACTTGGGGCCACTACTCTTTTGGGGCTGTACCTTGTAGTGTGGGTTGGGTAGAGTAGTGAGTGAGTTGTCTTTTGTAGTTGTGGAATGTGTTGGTAGCTTGTAGTACTACACATGTAAACTTGAGTTAGTTTCACTTTGTACTTGATGTTGTTGTGAAGTTTACACCCTTTGGTCAAATAAATCTGTGGTTATGTACTTTCTGTGATGGCAGTATGTGTTGCTCTCTTTTATGTGTGTGTGATGTATGATCCCAGCATTCGTAGTGGCCTGCTTATTGTGTGTTGTCTATTCACGCTTGGTGTAATACCGCGGATTGTCAAGCTCTTCCCTCCATTTCCCACGGTGTGGATTGCCCTATGGGGTATTTGTGAGAATGGAGCGTGGCAGCGTAAGTGCAAAAATTGCATCTCTCTGTTTTTATTTCCATCCCCTGCAGCAGTCGCCTGCTGAAGGATATACAGTTGACTGTCTATTTTACAGTCACCTGTATTCTGATCATCAGTCGTCTGTCTGCATACAGTGCATAAGTTGCATTTATCTGTTTATTTTCATCCCTTGCAGCAGTCGCCTGCTGAAGGATATACAGGAGCCTGTCCTGTTTACAGTCGACTGTATAGTCTTCATCAGTCGACTGTCCTGGCTCAGATTATAGCCGTTGTGAATTATTTAGCCGTTGGACTGTCGATTATCATTTGTTCATCAGTCGACTGTCGCTGACGTTTCAGCCCAGATTCTAGCTGTTGCAGCTTTTTGTTTTTGGCTATTTCCTTGGGGTTTGAGAGTTCATATAAGGTTCATATATATATATGAGAGGGCTGAGTTCATTGGAACTTCTTGATGCTATTGAAAAACATTAGAGTTTAATTAAGCCACTCTCAAACTCTCTCATTTTCCTTTTAGATCTCATTCTCTCCTTCATGCATTGAAGTTAAGCTCAAGGGAAATCATCCCAATGCAATTCTAGCAAATCTCATCACTTGGAGATCCTCTTCCATGCCTTGCATTCATTTATGAGTAAGTTCATCTCAAGGCATAGGTAAGAGTATTTGTTTTACTTTGTTATTTCTTTGAAACCCTAGCTTTTTGTGTGAGAGCTAGTTACTCTGTGTGTGAGAGTATAACCCTCTGTGTGAGGGTTGGTTGAGTTCTCTCTGTGTGAGTGTTTGAGTCTCTCTGTGTGAGAGCAAAAGTCTTTATGTGTGCAAGCAGAGATTTTTCTGTGTGAGAATCCAAATCCTTTGTGTGAGGTATCTCTGTGTGAGATTGTATTCACTTCTCTGTGTGAGAATTATAGTGGATATTGGTGTGGCTGGACGTACCCAAGTTTGGGGAACTAAGGTAACATCTTGAGTTTGCATTTGGATTTTTGTGGTGTTTAAATTCCTCTTGCATTTATAATTCCGCATTTGCAAGTTTAATTTTAAAATACGCAATTTGTGCCATTACACTATTCACCCTCCTCTAGTGTGTTGTTGTTAGTATTGCAAGGGTAAGACGATCCTTACAATTGGTATCAGAGCGAGGTTATAACATACTGCAATAATGGCATTTAACACTACATCCGCGTCTCATAAAGAAGGTCACTCTACTGTTCGACCCCCGCTCTTCAACGAAACCAACTATCCAAGTTGGAAGATCAGGATGATGATCTACATGGACGGTCAAGACCTATGTGACATCATGGAGTTGCCATTTGAGAAGCCTACTATACCCGCGGCTTCAAGGACAAAGGCGAAGAAGGACTCGATCAAATTCAATACGAGGGCTATGAATGCATTCCATTGCACCCTCACTGTAAATGAGTTCAACTGCATCTCCATGTGCAAAACGGCCAACGAAATTTGGCATACTTTGGAGATATGGCATGAAGGGACTTCGAAGGAAAATAAATCTAAACAATGAGTATTTAGATCTAAATACGAGTTGTTTAAGATGCAGGAAGGTGAAAACATCTTGGAGATGATCACAAGGTTCACATATATCATGAACGCTTTGGAGGGACTTGGGAAGGTGATTTCCCAAGAGGATCGAGTGGAGAAGATCTTAGACTCACTTACATCTCAATGGGAGTCAAAGGCCAACGTGATTTTGGAGTCATATGACATGTCTAAAAACACCGTTGAGAAGCGCATTTGGAATCTCATGGCATACGAAGTGAAGCTTCAACACAAGAATGAGATTCAACCAACCAAGCCCGAGAAGAAAAAGGGGGTTGCATTCATGCCAAGGAGGAGCCAATCAAATGGAGGAAGAAATTCCATTGAGAAGCTCCTAGTGAAGAAGATGAAGAAGATGAGGCTAGTGGAGATGAAATCGTGGAGCTTGCCAAGAAACTAAGAGCATTTCTCAAAAGCAAGCAAGGCAAATCTTTTTTAAAGTTTGCGTCTAATTTTAACAGTTCGATTTGTTTCAATTGTAGAGGAAAAGGTCATCTCTCCACCGAATGCCCTTCCAAACCCACCAATGAGACTTATAAGGGTAAAGGGAAGAAGCATTGGAAAGGCAAGCCTAAGTTCAAGAACCAAAAGAAGGGGCTTGTCGGCACATTTGATGATTCCGATGAGGACACATCAAGCGATGAAGAAGGGGATGACAAGGTGCGAGCTTACATGTGCTTCGTGGCTTTCGATGATTCTTCATCAATCTCCTCAAGATCAAGAGATGAAGAGGTAGAGGCGTGGCTCAACTCCAACGATGAAATATGCTTCATGGCTAATGTGAAAGATTCTTCGTCAAGCTCTGGCGATGAGAAAAGCGATGGTGAAGAAGAGGATGAGCCAAAGCTACCATATGAAGATCTTGAGTATCGCTTCAATGTGGCCTCCAACGTGGCAAGTAAGTGCATCGTCTCATATGATAAATTGAAAGAAAAATTTAAGAATTCTATGAGTAGGGTGCATGCTTTAGAATCTACTAGTGTAAATAATAATGATGCTTTGCATGTTTGTGACACTAGTGAGAGAGACGCACTTCTCTCTCAAGTTAAGGAATTAAGCATTTCCATTGATAAATTAGTAGCTCAAAACTTTAGCTTAGAATCTCGCATTCAACAACTTATGTTGAAATGCAAAGAGGAATCCCAAAAGCTTATTAGCTTTGTTCATACTAGGGATTCACTCCACGGTTTGCTTGAAAAACAACATCCGACAAACCATAGAGGAGGTTTGGCATACACTCCAAAGGTGGTTACTAAACCCACCTCTAATTCTTCTTTTGGTGCAAATTCAAGAAGTATTGAAAAGGCACCTAAGAAGAATCACCATGCCTTCTTGTATAACAATAACACCAACAAGAAGCATGTAAACCATAAGGTAATGAGGAAGAATGAAAATTCTTCATTTTTTGCTAAGAAGCAAAATCCTCATTTTATGCATGCTATGAAAATAGTTTCTACACCTAAGTATACCACATCCACCCCTCTTGCTAAGGCAAAACCCTTGCCTAGAAAATCCTTGAGTTTATGGATTCCCACTACGTGTAGTGTGCAAGAGAGGGATAGATACATCAACTCTTTAGTTAGGGATGTGATCACCTAATGTGATTACATTAGGAAATCAAATTTCTCTTGGGTTTGGTTCCCTAAAGTTTAGGTTCCTCACACATATACATATTGCATGGGTATTGTGCTTAAATATTTACTTTTAGCATACCCATTGTTTGTGTGTGTTTCATGATTTTGAAAATATTTTCAAATTTATTTTTCATGAAAATGGGGATGTCACGCCCCGCAAACCATTATACGGGTGCGAGAACGAGACAAAGGTCCGCATGGGCCGGAGCTGTGAAACTCGGACCCAATAAGCGTCTGTAGAGGTACACCGATCAAAACACAGGTTCTTGCATTTTAAAGTTCAGAACAATAAGAGTGCTCAAAAGAAATAGCATCCATTTACTAAGATATGACCCAACAGTACAAAAGAAAGTCTAATCAAGAAAAGCCTCAAGCATGGCTACAACTAAAAGGAAACTACTGGTGCTACGCACCCAAACTAGAAAGCAGGAAACTCCAAGTCAGCAACTGAAAGAGCCTCTAAGACTGGTCCTCGTCCAACTAAAACAAAAACCTAAATGGTGCTACACACCCAAACTAGAAAGCAGGAAACTCCAAGGCAGGAACTGAAAGAACCTCTAAGACTGGTCCTCGTCTGGATCGTACTCCTGAGTAACTTCCTCCTGCTCTAAGTCCTCAGGTACTGTCTCCTGGTCTGCGTACTATGCCTTGGTACCTGATGTACAAACACCCAAGAGAAAATGAGTTGTACGTTAGGCAGAGTTTACAAGTGAAAGGTAAGAAAGACTCTATTGCATGGTGTAAGGAATTTAAAGACAATATTTAAATGTTTGTTGCATGGCAGTTTATAAGACACGACAGCATGACGATTATATAACATGGCAAGAAAAGTAAAGGCATTGCAAGAAAAGTAAACGTAGCATGGAAATAGCCGTAGCGTGTGCTACCGGCTACAAGGAAAGACAAGACAAGACCGTATGTGTCACGAGTTCGGACAAACCCCCTAAACCGTGTAACCGCTCAACCCTACCCCAACCCAAGTGCACCAGACAAGTCTGTACAAGGGATCACTCTCTCTACTAGATAAGTGCCATATTCCCCTGCAGGGTTAATCCGTACAAGGGATTACTCTCTCTATCTTGGAGAGTGCCATATTCCCCTGCAGGGTTATCCATTCAAGGGATCACTCTCTTTGTCTTGGAGAGTGCCCTATTCCCTGCATGGTTAAATACAGTTCATGCATAAAATGGCATGGCAAGACAAGAGTGATGTACGATCATATTAAGAAATGCATCAACATGGCAATTTTAGTAATTCTGCAAAGACTTCGTCGTCAAGTCTAGGCTATCGTGAGTGTGTCCCTGACGCTATCATTTCACGTCAGGTTCTCTTGTTCGTACATTTACCAATTAAAGAAATTAGTGGCCTAAGCGTGGCCGTAACTACGCAAGTGAACACATTTGCCTGAAGTGGCGAGAGGTGTGTCCGTAGAGAGCGTCTCGTCATGGGCAGTGCGTCGGTTATGGTTTGTTGTAATAATTTAACAGGGACGATGTCAGGACTGGTTTTCAGAGTACCTATTATAGCATGTTTCTAAGTTGAACATGTCTATCCTAGCAGTTCCAAATCAAGTGTTCACACGATCAGACCTATTCTACGGTTCTCTACGACGATTCTACCCTATGTGCAAAGTCAAAAAGTCCAATCGTCGATCTAAGTTGCCACAACAGTTTAAAGGTGAGTAAGAGTAAATTTAATGATTAGTTGTTGGTTTTTAATTAGGTTTCAATGGCGTATTGTGTGGGTTTCTACGAGTGGAGGGACACCAACCTAGTTCGACAGTCGCACGTGAATCGGCGTCGGATCTGGAACGGCAACAGATCGTGTCGCCTCTGGTTCCTCGACTACGGGTAGTGCAACGAAGAGGGGGATCGTCGGGGTCGCCTTGGCTGCGAGTAGCGCAGCGGAGTGTTCTTGTAGCAACAGGGAGGGGCAACAACAACGATGTCTTGCGGCTGCAGCAAGGTGCGGCAGCAAGGAGGCTTGCGACAACGAGCTTGGATCTGTTGGTGGCCGGGCCTTGGACTGTAGCAAGAGAATGGAGGAGGCAGCGGGGTTTGAGTGGCTACCGTAGGGTTCGTGGGCAGGTCGAAGATGGAAGGAGGTAGGGTGGTTTCGGGGTGGTGTTTGAAGGGAGTTGGCCGACGGTTCTGGGCTTGGCCGTGGGGGTGAAGAGATGGGAAGATGTGAGGGGAATGGCATGTCGAAGTGTGCTTGGCCGGCGGTGGGAGAGGAAGAGGGTGGTCGAGCGTGGAGGTTGAGGGCCGGAGGGAGGTGGCCAGGCGTTTGGGCTCTTGGAGGTGGCACGCGGTTGAGAGGAGAGGAGGGACTGGTCGGGCACTGGAGGTTGAAGGCCGACGATGTGGGAGAGGATGGTCGGACTGCGGCTGTAGAGGGAGGTACAGGTTGCCCGAGATGGGAGAGGTTTGTCGACAGCCTGGCCAGAGTTGCAGGCGTAGGAGGGCGTCGGGTGGTCGCGTGAACCGGGAGAGGAGGTTGGCCGTGCGGTTGGTTAGGGTATGGGTTTGCGCGGCACTTGTAAGGAGGAAGAGGCCCAGGGTGCTCGGGTTTGTTGAAGAAGAAAGGTGAAGGCCAGGGTGCTTGACTTCGGATCCTATTTTTCGTATGGAGATAGGCAGGATGTGAACTCTAGGGGCGGCCTGCTAGCTTTTAATAGGGAGCATAGAGGGAAAGAGGGGGGGGGGGGGGGGGGGGTGGTTGTTGACGTGAGATAAGGGAGAAAAATAATGGAGGAGGTGCTCCACGTGGGAGAGTGGGGACGTAGAAGAGTAAGTTGGGATTTTTTTGAAATGGGATTTGTTTGGTTATGAAATCAAATAGGTTTTGATTTAAAAGATTCGATTTGATATCCTTAACAAAATGCTTGCAGCAGATTAGGTTTAAGGTATTAATAATATAAAGTTTTGTTTTAAAACAAAACGTACAGACTTATTTGAAATTCAAATGTTTGTTTAAAATTTTTTTAGTAATTAATACAGAGTTATTGCTAATTGGTCCCTCAACATCCAAAAATTACAACAAAAATACCGGGGCGCTCGCGCCTCCGGGAGGGTTGTGAAAACGGGGTTCGGTCGCATGTCTGAGCTACAGAGATCAATAGTTAAAATAAAATACAAAAACACACACGAAACAACATACACACTAAAAAACACACGACCGGAAGTGGTCGTTACATCCTACACACTTTACAGAAAATTCTGCCCTTGGAATTTCTAACACCTACTGATCAGATAACAAAAATGGACTCTCCAGGTGATCCGTGATGCCACATCACTTTCACCAGGTCGACGACCTTGTTCCTCAACTGCTTCTGTCGACGGTCCAAAATTTGCTCTGGCTACTGCTCATAAGTCAGGTCTGGTCGGACCGTGATCTCTGAAAATTCCACAACGTGCGATGGGTCACCGACGTACTAACGTAGCTGAGATACGTGAAAAACGTTATGAACTCCCTCCAAAGATGGTGGTAGAGCAAGGTGATATGCCACTGCTCCCACACGCTCCAGCACATCAAACGGTCCAATATATCTCGGACTCAGCTTTCCCTTCTTTCCGAAACGAATGACTCTATGGTTCGGAGAAATCTTCAGGAAGACATGGTCTCCTGGCTGAAACTCCAAAGGCCGTCTCTTGGTATCCGCCTAATGCTTGTAACGATCTTGAGCAATCCGGAGCTTATCTCTGATGTCTCTCACGACATCCACATCCTCTATAATCATCTCTGGAGCCAATAGCTCTCTGTCTTCGATGTCATCCCAGCTTAGTGGCGATTGATATTTCCTTCCATATAGAGCAGTAAATGGTGCCATGCTAATGCTCGCCTGATAGCTGTTGTTGTAGGAGAATTCTACTAGATGGAGATGATCCTCCCACGAACCCTTCAGATCGAGGGTACAAGCTCTCAGCATATCCTCCAGAATCTGAATCGTCCTTTCTATCTGGCCATCTGTCTGCAGGTGGTACGCCGTGCTGAAGTACCAAGGTTCTCCTATAGGCTCTTCCAGAACTAAGATGTAAATCTCGAGTCTCTATCGGATACGATGCTCACTGGAACTCCATGAAAAATCACAATATCCTGCAAATACATGGTCTACATCACGAACTAACCTTAAGGAGGAACTATAAATAGAGAAGTAAAATATTTTTTACCTCTTAATACTTCCTCGCCAAGATTTCTGTGGACTGTCCCACTCGGAATGGGATGAAGTGCGCAAACTTGGTCAATCGATCAACGATCACCCAGACTGCGTCGTTCTGCTTAAGACTTCGAGGTAGGCCGGTCACGAAATCCATCGTGATGTGCTGCCACTTCCACTCCGAGATAGGAAGTGGTTGTAGCAATCTTACTGTCCGATGGTGCTCCGCCTTCACTTGCTGGCATACAACACACTTGGCAATGCTCCATGCCACACTCCTCTTCATGCCAATCCACCAATAGTTCAGACGGAGGTCTTTGTACATCTTTGTGCCTCCATGATGTATGGAATAAGGCGAGCTATGTGCCTCATTCAATAGCTCATCTCTAATGTCTCCCGCAGGTATACAGAGTCTACTACCGTATCTCAGGGATCCATCATCATGAATGATAAACTCTGTCTGAAGTCCATCTTCTACATGTCTCCTGATCCTCCGAGCTTCGGATCTCCCGCCTGAGCTACCTTGATACGATATACAATCGTTGACTGAATCTGCATGTTCATCAATGAAACGATCACTCCAGGTAGGATAACCTCAATATCCATCCCTCTCAGTTCCTGCTGTAATCTCCAGTGGGTAGTATGCATCATCACTGCGGGGAGTCTCCTCAAAACATCTCGTACTATGTTCACTTTCCCCGGGTGATACTACAGATCTATCTCATAATCTGCCATCAGCTCCAACCATCGTCTTTGACACATGTTGAGCTCCTTCTGAGTAAAAATGTACTTCAAGCTTTTGTGATCGATGAATATTTTCACACGCTCACTGAGCAGGTAGTGCCTCCAAATCTTCAACGCAAATAGCACAGCTGCTAACTCCAAATCATGTGTCGGGTAGTTCTTCTCATGATTCTTCAACTGTCGAGAAGTGTATGCAACCACGTGACCATGCTGATGTAGGACACATCTGAGGCCCTTGTCTGATGCATCACAATAAATCTCGAAACCTCCGCTCCGATCCGGTACAGCCAAAACCGATGCTGTGGTCAATCTTGCCTTCAAAATACTAAGGCCGCCTCACAATCCTCTGACCAACAGAACTCCATGTCATTCCTTGTCAACTTCGTCATTAGCTTTGCAATTCTCGAGAAATCCTTGATGAACTGGCGGTAGTAGCCAGCTAATCCAAGGAAACTCCTGATATCCGATGCTGACTACGGGATCGGCCACTCGTTGATGCTCTGACCTTCTTCGGATCTACTGATATGCCATCACCAGACACCACGTGTCCTAGGAATGCAACTCTATCCAACCAGAACTCACACGTACTATACTTGGCATAACGCTTATGATGCCTCATTGTCTCCAACATTATCCTCAGATGTCGGCTGTGCTCCTCCTCAGACTTTGAGTAAATAAGAATGTCGTCGATGTAGATAACGACGAACTTATCCAGAAAGTCATAGAAGATCAAATTCCTCAAGTTAATGAACACTGTGGGAGTGTTGGTCACACCAAAAGGCATGACCACGAACTTATAGTGTCCGTACTTTGTCCTGAATGCCGTCTTTGGGATGTCATCCTTCTTTAACTTCAGCTGATGGTATCCGCTCCTCAATTCCAGCTTCGAGAAAACTCGCAAACCTCTGAGTTGATCAAATATATCATCAATGTAGGGGCAGCGGATACTTATTCTTCACTGCCACTGCATTCAGCCCTCTATAATCCACACATATCCTGCCTGATCCATCCTTCTTCTTCACCAATAGGACTGGTGCACCCCAAGGTGATACACTAGGATGTTTGAATCCCTTTTGCAACAATTCATCCAACTGCTGCCACAGCTCCTCAATCTCTGCATGAGCCATACGATACGACACATTCGATATAAGTTGCACTTCTGGTATAAGGTCTATGCTGAACTCCACAGCTCTGTCGGGTGTCAACCCTGAAATATCCTCCGGAAAGAAGTTGTCGAAGTCTCTGACGACTGCTGGTCTCCTGATCTCCATCTGCATGGTGGTAGTGATTGACCCCTCCGGCTTGGCCCAAAATCTGATGGGCCCAAGCGATCGCTCTCTGCTATGAAACTCGAACTCCTGGTGACATGGTATCCTGAACACAACCTTCTTACTGTGACATTCGATCGAAGCATGAAAATCTCCCAACCAATCGATGCCAAGAACAACATCGAAATGTGGTAGATCATGGATAATAAAGTCAGCATAGAGTTCGTGCCCACTGATTACCAATGAAATCGATCGGCATCCCAAATTAATCGTCACCACTCTGTTCCCTGTAGTGATATCCTAACACTTTGGAAGTGTGTGTGTAGGAATGGAGTGTTCTGTTACGAATCTCCGGGTTATGATGTATATAGATGCATGATCGCGCCCCGGATACACACCCGGAGCGACGGGTTGTAGTTTTACCGCAAGTGCATGGTGTAGCAGCAAGCGGGTTATCGAACACAGGGAGGACGAATGACCGTGCTTGTTCCAATCAACCTGGCTATTTAAGAAGAGAGAAATTTGCCTTTGGCGATCCTGTCACAATCGTCAGACAAAGTACGGAAATATCAAATCAAATAAAGAACGTTTAGGGAATGTGGAATCCCCGCTACTCACCGTATTTCGTAAATGTGGTTCGTCGGTATCAAAATTGCTAGAATAAGATTTTGGATGAACTAGTTGCAATTGAATGTAGAACCAAGCTCACGCTCTCGCGCTGTTGCCGGTCTATAGCTATCCTAGGTTTGGGTCCAATCTCTTGCAAACCCTAGCCTAGGGAAGCTAGCATTAGGATCAACATCATCGTTCAATCGCGCACCGAGCCCAATCTCTTGCAAACTCGGACCGCGACCTAGGTTGGGATAGTTCCTACCCGTCCAATCTCTTGCAAACGGGTATCGGCACGGAATTGCAACCGGAAACCCTAGTATCGGTCCAATCTCTTGCAAACCGATACTTCGGAAATTCGATTCCAACCCAATTCGGATTTCTATGGTTTCCTATCGAATTGGGATCCAATCTCTTGCAAATCCCAATCGGTATGAACTCCTAGCTATCCGTAGTAAATCGATCCCAAACTAATCCCTAACAACGATTCTAGCAAAATTTCTACCAATTCATCACAAATATGAAATTGGGCTTGTAGGGTTCATCCCCACGCCCCAAGACGTGGAGACTACTCGCAATTCATAGCACAAACACAAGAATAATCAATGAAATAAGCAATAGAATTCATCACAATATTGAGATATGCAATAAAAATAGAATTTTTGGAGAAGAGAGAGGCAAACCAATGGAGTTCTTCAATTAATCCAACAAAAATCAACTTTTGTCCTCTCTCAAAATCCAAAGAATAAAGCTAAAAAGTAAACCTAAAAAGCTGCAAAAATCTAAGAGAAAAGCTCTCTCGAACTAGGGTAAAAACAGGGGTTAAATACCCCCCAAAATCGTCCAAAAACTGTGACCAAAATACCCATGCGCAGCCTGAAATCCGCAATTTTCGCTACAGGCAGCGCGTCGCACTCGGCCGAGTGACAAAAGTCGCTCGGCCGAGTGAGAAACCTTGTAATTTTCCAGTAAGTCTTGATCTTCAGGGGTCTTCATTTCGGGGGCGGCTCGGCCGAGTGAGTTGTCGTCACTCGGCCGATGGCTTCTTGGTACTCGGGCGGTCGGGATTATCCACTCGGCCGAGTGGGTCTTCTGAAGCTCAGGCAGCCGAAAAACAGTAAGTTGGCGATTTTTGAATGGCTTCGTCTGGGCGCCACTCGGGCGGACGGGATCTCCTCACTCGGCCGATGTGGTCTCCGTCGCTCGGCCGAGTGCACATATAAATCGTGTCTGATCTGGTCGGCCGAGCGGTGTCTCGCTGGTCGGCCGAGTGACTCCTTCACTCGGCCGAGTGGGACACTAAAAATGCCCAAATAGCTTGTTTTGGCCTCCTCGTCGCTCCTGCGACGTCCGTTCTTCTTCCGCTCCTCTCCAACAGCAAAATACCCCTTGGGGAGGTCGTCGGTGACACTCTGGAGTAGGCGTATCTCGAGATCACTCCAAATCGCTCCAAATCACCTGAAATGCGACAAAAACAACAAATCGTGAAAAACATCGCAATATCGTCGATATATCATGAAAAACATGATTTGGGCGATCTAAATGGCATGCAAACATGCGGGAAAAAAGTGTAAAATAAGGAGTGATCAATGCACCAGCGTCGAACAAAGTTAATACCGATAAGAAGACACTAAGATGGTGCCTACGATAAAGAGATAATAACTAAGGTCAAACAAGGGTCACTAATCTAACTAGAAAGATTATACAATCACATGCAAAAAATATGAACTATGATATACAATGAAAGACTAGTTCCATAATATTACCTGCAATGACGCCTTCCACGTCCTTAGCCTCCACGGCTGTCATGGTATATGTCAGCCTCCGGGGTGGCACTGCCTGCCAGTAAATCAGCTCCTGTGGTGCCAAATAGGGTCTACAAGCTGCAGCTCCTCTCTGAATAGGAGCAGTCACTCTACGTTGCACTGGGGTAGTGTGTCGTGCCATTGGACAATGTCTAGCAACGTGTGTGGCAACTCCACACACTAAACACAACCACAGCTTCTTCCTGCAATTGCTCTGATGATGCCCCGGCTTGCCACAAAAATGACATAGATCCCTGGTCTGGCTCTGTGCAGGTGCTCCTGGCCTCTTGAAAGGCACTGACTGAACATGCCACATAATAGGCCTAGGTGTTGGCCTGTACTGCTCCATCGGTCGCTTTCCTCCACCAGCAGGAGGATCATGAAGTCTCACCACAGTCTCATGGTTTTTGGCTGCGTTCAGTACAGCCTCCATAGTGATCAAGTCCGCCGAAGTCATAGAAGCCTGGATCTTGGGGTTCAGCCCCTGGCGAACTGATTAGCTCGGTTCTCCTCTCTCTTGACCATATGCGGGGTGAAACAGCTGAGCATCTCAAACTCCGCCTCATACACATCCACTGACATACTTCCCTGTGTCAGATTCACGAACCGCTGCAAGAGCTCTCTTTTTGCAGACTTAGGAAAATACTTCACCTTGAACATGGATTTGAAAGTGCTCCACTCAACTGACTTAACCAGACGCTTCTCCTCTAAGTACCACCAGTTCCTTGCATTATCAGTCAGCTGCAGCTTCGCTACCTCCACCGTGGTTGCTTCAGGCATCTTGGCAGCTATCAGCTTATCCTCGGTACTATAGATCCACTCATCAGCGTCCAGAGGTCCATTCCTCCCAGAAAAAGTCCTCGGCTGCAACTCATTGTACTACTTTACTCTAGGTGCAGCTCTAGGGGTAAGTGGTACAGCCGGAGAAGCCTGTGCAGCCTGAGCGGCAAGGGCAACCTGATGAGCCTGCTCAACCAAGTGGTGTTGAACATCCAGCATCTCTCTCATGATGCCCAGAAATTGGTGTAATTCACCACCTTGGCCTTCCATGGCCCCGTCAGCTGGGGTCTCAGCTCGATTAGGGCGTCTTCTTACCATCATGTGACAAGGAGAACCCAAATTAGACTTTGCACATGTTAAACTGGATATTGAATGAATGCGAGTAATTTTATCATTCTGAACTTTTCGAATTACTTGTATGGGCCACCATAAAACATGTCATGCCCGCAATCCATTATACGGGTGCGAGAACGAAACGAATGTCTACATGGGCCGGAGCTGTGAAGCTCGGACCCAATAAGCGTCTGTAGAGGTACACCAATCAAAACACAGGTTCTTGCATCTTAAAGTTCAGAACAATAAGAGTGCCCAAAAGAAATAGCATTCATTCACTAAGATATGATCCAGAAGTACTAAAGAAAGTCTAATCAAGAAAAGCCTCAAGCATGGTTACAACTGAAAGGAAACTACTGGTACTACGCATCCAACCTAAAACAAGAACCTAAATGGTGATACGCACCCAAGCTAGAAAGCGGGAAACTCCAAGTCAGTAACTGAAAAAACCTCTATGACTGGTCCTCGTCTTGATCGTACTCCTGAGTAACGTCCTCCTGCTGTAAGTCCTCAGGTATTGTCTCCTGGTCTACATACTCTGCCTCGGTACCTGATGTACAAACACCCAAAAGAAAATGAGTTGTACGTCAGACAGAGTCTACAAGTGAAAGGTAAGAAAGACTCTATTGCAAGGTGTAAGAAATTTAAAGACAATATTTAAATGTTTGTTGCATGGCAGTTTATAAGACGCGACAGCATGACGATTGTATAGCATGTCAAGAAAAGTAAAGACAGTGCAAGAAAAGTAAACGTGGCATGGCAATAGCCGTAGCGTGTGCTACCGGCTACAAGGTAAGACAAGACAAGACCGTGTGTATCACAAAGGGTTCACGCCTTACGGTTAGAGGACGACAAAACCCCCTAAATCATGTAACCGCTCAACCCTACCCCAACCCAAGTGCACCAGACAAGTCCGTATAAGGGATCACTCACTCTGCGAGGTAAGTGCCATATTTTCCAGCAGGGTTATCTGTACAAGGGATCACTCTCTCTATCTTGGAGAGTGCCATATTCCCCCACAGGGTTATCCGTACAAGGGATCACTCTATCTATCTTGGAGAGTGTCCTATTCCCCCGCAGGGTTCAATACAATTCATGCATAAAATGATATGGCAAGACAAGAGTGATGTATGATCATTTTAAGAAATGCATCAACATGGCAATTTTAGTAATTGTGCCAAAACTTCGTCGTCAAGTCTAGGCTGTCGTACATTTACCAATTAAAGAAAGTAGTGGCCTAAGCGTGGCCGTAACTACACAAGTGAACACACTTGCCTGAAGTGGCGAGAGGTGCATCCGTAGGGAGCGTCTCGTCTTGGGCAGTGCGTCGGTTATGGTTTGCTGTAACAATTTAACGGGGACGATGTCAGGACTGGTTTTTAGAGTACCTATTATAGCATGTTTCTAAGTTGAACGTGGCTATCCTAGCAGTTTCAAATCAAGTATTCACATGATCAGACCTATTCTACGGTTCTTTACGATTATTTTACCCTATGTGCACAGTCAAAAAGTCCAATCGTCGATATAAGTTGCCAAAACAGTTTAAAAGTGTGTAAGAGTAAATTTAATGATTAGTTGTCGGTGTTTAATTAGGTTTCAATGGCGTATTGTGTGGGTCTCTACGAGTGGAGGGACACCAACCTAGTTCGACAGTCGCACGTGAATCGGTGTTGGATCTGGAACAGCAATGGATTGTGTCACCTCTGGTTCCTCGACTGTGGGTAGCGCAACGAAGAGGGGGATCATCGGGGTCGCCTCGGCTACGGGTAGCGCAGCGGAGCATTCTTGCGGCAATGGGGAGGGGCAGCGGCAACGGCGGCTTGCGACAGCAGCAAGGTGCTGCAAAAGGAGGCTTGCGGCAACGAGCTTGGATCTGTTAGTGGCCGGGCCTTGGACTGTAGCGAGAGAGGGGAGAAGACAGCAGGGTTTGAGCAGCTGTCGTATGGTTCGTGGGCAGGTCTAAGATGGAAGGAGGTAGGTTGGTTTTGGGGTGGTGTTTGAAGCGAGTTGGCCAGTGGTTCTGGGCTTGGCCGTGGGGGTGAAGAGAGGGGGGATGAGAGGGGAATGGCATGTCAAAGTGTCCTCGGCCGGCGGTTGGAGAGGAAGAGGGTGGTCGAGCGTGGAGGTTGAGGGCCGGAGGGAGGTGGCCGGGCGTTTGGGCTCTTGTAGGTGGCATGCGGTTGAGATGAGAGGAGGGGATGGTCGGGCGCTGATGGTTGAAGGCCGATGATGTGGGAGAGGATGGTCGGACTGCGGCTGTAGAGGGAGGTGCAGGAGGCCCGAGATGGGAGAGGTTTGCCAGCGGCCTGGCCGGAGTTGCAGGTGTGAGAGGGCATCGGGTGGTCGCGCGAACTGGGAGAGGAGGTTAGCCGTGCGGTTGGTTAGGTCGTGGGTTTGCTCGGTGCTTGTGAGGAGGAAGAGGCCCAGGGCACTCAGGTTTGTTGAAGTAGAAAGGTGACGGCCAGTCGCTTGACTACAGATCCTATTTTTTTCGTATGGAGTTAGGCAGCACGTGAACTCTAGGGGACGACATGCTAGCTTTTAATAGGGAACATAGAGGGAGAGGGGGTGGTTATTGACGTGAGATAAGGGAGAAACATAATGGGGGAGGTGCTCCACGTGGGAGAGTAAGGACGTGGGAGAGTCAGTTGGAATTTGTTTGGTTATGAAATCAAATAGGTTTTGATTTAAAAGATTCGATTTGATATCCTTAACAGAATGCTTGTAGAAGATTAGGTTTAAGGTATTAATAATATTAAGTTTGGTTTTAAAACAAAACGTACAGACTTATTTGAAATTCAAATGTTTGTTTAAAAAATTTAATAATTAATTTATAGTTATTACCGATTGGTCCCTCAATGTCCAAAAATTACAAAGATAATACCGGGGTGCTCGCGCCTCCGGGAGGGTTGTGAAAACGGGGTTCGGTCGTGCGTCTGAGCTACATAGATCAATAGTAAAAATCAAATACAGAAACATGCACATGAAACAACATGCACACAAAAAAACGCACGACCGGAAGTGGTCGTTACAGGGGACCTTGGGGAATACATTGGCATACATGCATTTGTTGATCCATATGTATGTCAATGGAGGAGTTAATATGTTGTATGTTTAAAATATTTTAAAACATATTTTAACTCTCATTTCGGTTTCTTCTTGGGATCATTGTTTCAATTGGTGTCATTTTATAATTGATTATTTTTGGTCTCAAACTCAACCCCTTGGATATTGCCAATATGTTTCATGTTATATTGTATTTTGGCAATGTCATTGTGTATTAATGTAGCTTGATTTTTCCATATCTATTGCTTTGATACACTTTAGGCCCATGGCTCTAATTATGATCAACAATGGGTAAAAAGGATTATCTTTCAAGATTCTTTTTCTATAATTGGTATTATCTCAATTGTTAGAGATCATTTATCTCATTCTTTACAATTGGTATTAGATCCTAGAAGTCAAAAATTTGACTATTTCTATTATCTAGGGGGAGCATGGGATGTTGATTGATACCCACTAAATTTTTACAATTTGGTATCATACATCTTCTTATCTCTTGCATATTGTCACATCTTTAATTAAGATGACAAGTATTTTTGATGTCCACCTTTTTGACGATGTCAAGGGGGAGAGATATATGCATTATGTAAATCTTGTATTTCATATATATGCATCTAAAGAGAGATATATATCTATGGGGGAGAGATATGTGGGATTTTATAAACCATTCATGTGTGCATGTTATTTTCTTATTGCAATTGGTTTATGTAATCCATACATGTTATATGTCACCATGGTTTCTCACTATTTCCTTTGGTATAATGAGTATTTACTATTGTGTATCTCATTTTACAATTGATGCATATAAGTAGGGGGAGCTCATTAACATTGTACTTTATTTTCTTTATGTTTACATAATGTGTGTTATCATCAAAAGGGGGGAGATTGTTGAGTATTGGAGTTTCATACCAATGATATTTTGATGATGATCACAACATTATGTTGTTGCTAATGACTCTCTTCTTTTAGTCCCATAGTTAACATTTCAAGAATATTATTTTTGGAGACTAAACACTTGGTGCAAGGATGGATATTAAGAGGAGTTATGCCAAAGCTTAGACTCAAGGGGTGCAAAATCTTGGAGATGAAAGGGAGCATCAAGGCATTAAGATTGAAGCCATAGACTCTAAGGAAAGCAATGTAATCTATGTATTATTTCATTTATTGCTTTTTCTCTTTTTGAGTCTAGGCTTAATGTAATGCCTTGATAGATCGTCATCTCATTCATGTATATGCATTTAACCATCTTAGTGAGCCTTAGGATTATCATAGAATCCAACCCAATAGGTTCATCTTGCCCAAAGACTTAATTGGAGTCTCTGGCTCTCCAACAGTCGCCTGACGAAGGTTTTACAGTCGACTGGGTGATTCCAGTCGCCTGTCGAGTCATCTGCAGTCGACTGTAGTGCACTGCTCAAGTTAACATTTTTATTGACTCTACTTGAGCTTTTCACCTCAATCGACTGATGTTCAATTTACAGTCACTTGTGTTTCACCTGTGAATTGCTCAACAATCGTCTGTGCGCAACTTGCATTTTCTGGGCTTCATCCCAATTTACAAGAAAGTTGACTGATGAAGTATTTACAGTCACCTGTATATTTACAGTCGCCTGTGAAATGGTCATCAGTCGTCTGAAAGGCGTAAGTGCGAAAATTGCATCTCTCTGTTTTTATTTCCATCCCCTGCAGCAGTCGCCTGCTGAAGGATATACAGTCGACTGTCTACTTTACAGTCGCCTGTATTTTGATCATCAGTCGTCTGTCTGCATACAGTGCATAAGTTGCATTTATCTGTTTATTTTCATCCCCTGCAGCAGTCACCTGCTGAAGGATATACAGGAGCCTGTCCTGTTTACAGTCGACTGTATAGTCTTCATCAGTCGACTGTCCTGGCTCAGATTATAGCCGTTGTGAATTATTTAGCCGTTGGACTGTCGACTATCATTTGTTCATCAGTCGACTGTCGCTGACGTTTCAGCCCAGATTCTAGCTGTTGCAGCCTTTTGTTTTTGGCTATTTCCTTGGGTTTTGAGAGTTCATATAGGGTTCATATATATATGAGAGGGCTGAGTTCATTGGAACTTCTTGATTCTATTGAAAAACATTAGAGTTTAATTAAGCCACTCTCAAACTCTCTCATTTTCCTCTTAGATCTCATTCTCTCCTTCATGCATTGAAGTTAAGCTCAAGGGAAATCATCCAAGTGCAATTCTAGCAGATCTCATCACTTGGAGATCCTCTTCCGTGCCTTGCATTCATTTATGAGTAAGTTCATCTCAAGGCATAGGTAAGAGTATTTTTTACTTTGTTATTTCTTTGAAACCCTAGCTTTCTGTGTGAGAGCTAGTTACTCTCTATGTGAGAGTATAACCTTCTGTGTAAGGGTTGGTTGAGTTCTCTGTGTGTGTGAGTTTGAGTCTCTCTGTGAGAGAGAAAAAGTCTTTCTGTTTGAAAGCATGGGAGAACCCAAATCCTCGGTGTGAGGTATCTCTATGTGAGATTGTATTCACTTCTCTGTGTGAGAATTATAGTGGATATTGGTGAGACTGGACGTATCCAAGTTTGGGGAACTAGGGTAAAATCTTATGTTTGCGTTTGGATTTTTGTGGTATTTAAATTCCTCTTGCATTTATAATTCCACATTTGCAAGTTTAATTTTTAAATACGCAATTTGTGCCATTACACTATTCACCCCCCATCTAGTGTGTTGTTATTAGTATTGCAAGGGTAAGACGATCCTTACACTAAGCTTTGGGCTTAAGGGCTAGTGGAGTTTTAAATTTTGGGATTTAGGGTTTCAAAGATTTTGGGGCAGGCCAATTGAGAAAGAGAGTGTTATTAAAATGGGGAATGAAAATAAAGTTTGAGTAGAAATACGCTCCTCTCGCTATCGAGAGGAGGCGAGTTTATTGGAACCCTAAAAAAACGTAAAATTGCGCTACTGGGTTGAGTACACCTGTTTTCAAACGATGGATCCAACACGTAATTTGGAGCAGGTAGCTGCTCGATCTGTTCTTTCCGTGGCTCCGCCAATGTCATGGTGCCACGTACACCTACGAACCCTAGCGATGCTCCCCCAAGCTTCTCTTGAGGACGTCCACCTATATCCAGCAAAAGAAAGGGAGCGTCGGTCTGTGCCAATGAAATTTTTCCCAATATAAATGCATTCTAGAGACGATCGTCAAAATGTAATAAGATGCATGGAGTGTTGTAAAGCCCTACTCTCCAAGATACCTGGGAAGTACGAATCCGTCCCAGGTGACCCCGAAGAGGCAGGTGTGAAAGAGAAAGTAGATGGAAGAGAGAGTACAATAAGGACTGTGCAGGTCCACTGTGCACTGTTGGGATATTACCTGTAGTGCGCCACACAGACATCCAACATAAAAAACAACCAGACATCCAAGAGAATACAGAAGCAAACAAGTCACTGATCTTCATTATCCACTAACATTCATCATGCTACATCCTTATACATCATCAATTGTATACAATATCATCACTCCCCAAAACAAACCCAAAGGTACAAGGGGTCACTCTCTCATCTCCCCTCACCACCCAACTAACATTCTACCCAACCAGCTCTAGGCCCAATTCTCCAGTTTCAACCACCAACTCTAGCTAGTACCTAAAAAGTCAACGGTGGGACACGTCAAAGTGTGACACAGGAGGAATTCCAATCTCCCACTAGTATGCCACACCTAAAGCAACTACTCATGCTTGATATAATAAAATGAATGCTCTACACAGGTTTATGCATGGCATGACATTTATAGTATGATGCACAAAGTAAACGTGACATGGCAGAAAGGAAATTAAACAAGACAATGATATAGAAAGAAGTAAAACAAGCACAGATAAATGGTTAGCATTTTGGAACTTAGGTAGTAGGTAGGACCCTTTTGGGACTGGACATTCTCCTAGTTGGGGTGGAACTGAAACTCCCCCAGACATGCTATGGACTGAGCCAAGCACGCAATGCTGTTAACAAAGGAGCCCTTCCCTCATTTCTCCTTATATCCGCAACTCCCCGCCTCATGGGCTACGTCAGGAGTGCAAACCATAAACAGTCCATCACACATGTCCACCTACTACTTTGGTTCCCCCAAACCCGTGTCACCCTCCTCTGGGGAGGACTTAATCATTTATTTACAAGCATCATTTGGCTAACATAAATTGCTTTTTCTTTGCCTTTCCTTTTTCCTTTCTTTCATTCACTACGTGCCACATGCCTTTATTTCTATAAACTTCATTTCATTCTACTCACAACATGCATTTTCCATCATCGTAACAACATTAACAATGAACTGCTTTTGGTAATAACAACTACTTAAGGAATAACCATACCAACCTCATCGTCAAAGGTACAACTATAACAACATTTGTAATTACAACAACTACAACATAATTCCATGAATAAGAGCAATTACAACATAATCACCACATATTTTAAAGGAGTGCATCTTTATATAAAAATGCAACCCTCTCTCCACATGCGACTTCTCTTTCAATAAAGGCATGAACCATCACAACTTTAGTAAATAACAACAACAACAATAATAACAACATAAAACAACAAGAAGAACAATTCCAACTACTTCTAAAGAGAGGACTTTAAAACTTGCATGGCCATTGTTACATACTACCTCCCATATTTCAATCACCCAACACCACACCTATGCCATTGGTAACATGAAATCAAAATTACATGACACATTACAATTCTGAAATCTGTCCACAATTAGATTAATGAGCATATTTCTCCATATTTTATACTGAACATGACCAAGATATTTAAATGAAAGTTTCAGATATATGTGTTGTGGATTCACTGATGAAAGTTCAAGAAGAAATACCAACAGAGTGATTTATGGTGATTTATTTGGTGAGACCTGTCGAATCTGTTTTTCAGACAGATTCTGAGGGCTGTAACAATTTCTATATTAAGTCATGTTTCAGTTATAATCTCAAAAATATGCGCAAGGATAAAGTTGTAGAACAAGTTGTTAACTTTACAACGAGACCAAGAACACTAATTTCTATGGACAAATCAATTTTCCCAAACTGTGTCCAGACTGAATAAAATTCAGACATGTTGTAAAGATGGAATTTTTACTCCTACTTATTAAACTGAACATATGGCATATTATATATGAACATGGTGTAGAATTTAAATAGCTACACACTATAATTTTTACAGAATTCAATTTAACTTATGGAAGCAAATATGAAGGACAGAAGTTGCTATCAGACTGCAGGATTTTAAGAAGCAACAAAATTAAAAGCTTTACATGAATGAACATGACATAAGCATAGGAGTTGGGTTCCTACCTCATGATAGAAGCTTTCCAAGCCCACATGCCTCCTCTCCATGACTCTCACCGTCATGGATATCCTCCTCCAAGCTAGCATCCTAGGGTTTCTTTTCCCTCTTTCTTCCTTCCCTTTTTCCCCTTCCCTTTTTCCCCTTCCCTTTTTCTTTCTCCTTTTCTTTTCTTTTTCTCTTCTCTTTTTCTTTCATTCATTTTTCCTTGGGGATTTCGGCCCAACTGATGTAGGGGAGAGAGAGGGAGGTTGGGATAAGGGTTAGAGAAGTGTGTGGGTGTGTAGAAACTTCTTACTGAAGGAAATGACCAAAATACCCCTTTTCCCAAATACCACTCAACCTCCACTTATTTACCACTAGGCCATTATGCAATATGACAACTCTTCATTATCTCTCTTCATATTGGCCCTCCACCTTCCCCATCTATTTACAAGTCATGCCATAAGAGGAAATTTTGCATAAAACCCCTTTCTTATATCACTCTTGAAAACTAGTCCAATTTTGAATAGAAATGAAAAGTGATTGGGTATTAATGCAATCTCTTGGGTTTAAGTGCAAATACCACTACTCCTCTCCCTTCCTTACATCCACACTTTCCCATCACACATCCCTTATTACTCTACACTCTCTCTCACACTTATGAAATACATTAAAACTTCCGATTATACACCCATTCTCACTCTCTACACCAACTTATACCCACTAACTTCGCTCTAATATGCATCACACCATATACTCAAGCATACAAGAGGACATCCATATAGGATTATCTTTGCTCATAGCACAACAATAGGCAACCACGTAGACATCTAATCTGGTATTACTATACACACTACACACTATACATCAACATACAAGAACAAATACACCACACAAATATATTACTATACACACCCTAGATATATGGAACAAGGGTCATTACAAGTGTGATGACGAAAACTCCCTGGAAGTGGTTTGCAATTTCTCGACGACGTCGCTTTCAACGCCTCGCTAATCTCGTATACGTACTCCTCAGGTGCAGCCATGGACAAACACACCTCCATTGAATGTAAATTTGTAACCTGTGAGGGGTGTGTTAGGTCAATAGTTTCTAAATCAGAAATGGAGTCCAAAATACTGGATGTGATGTCTCTGGTGGAGTGGGGGTGTCTTATGGAGGCGATGATGGAGTGCTCTCGCTCTCACCCTCCTCGACGATGTGGACCTCTTCCAATGCCTCATCGATGATCTCACGTGGTATGAAGTGGGGGGGTGCTATCACATAGGAAAGGTGACTTGGGTTCTTCGATGTCTGAAATCTTGCTCTTACCCAAGTACACCCCACTCCCATCTTCCGTGGTGGAGTAATAATGAATGGCATTCCCCTCGACTCGTACAAAGGTCCCATCATCAGTATCTTCATCTTCCGTGTGGTTGATAGCACCGTATCGTGGTCCTTGCTCATCACCAACCTCTCTAAGAGTAATAGTGTCCACCCATAGGCAAATGCATGGCTCATCATCCACCTGAGATGTATCGTCCGGGGTGTGGTGATGGACGTGGGCCTCGGTGGTAGCGTCTGCATGGGAAAGTAAACTCATGTTAAAAAATTTCAGATTTGAATCGTATGAGTTACCTCTTTGCAACATGTGAGATGCGTGAGATGCAGTTGCGATCTCCATGTACTCCCATGCATCCTCAGGTGGTATGTCGAAGAGTTGCCATCCGTTCATATTCACCATTGATTTCTGTAGGTCAAATTGCAATCCTCCATTGAAGATACAGAGGAGCTCATGCGTGCTTATCCCATGCTTCGGCAATCCGTCCACCAATCCTGATAAATCTCCCCCAAGCTTCCCAAAGAGTCTCTTCGGTGAGTTGGGTGAAATTGTAGATCAGATCCTGTGGTGTGTGGTGTTGCCTCACCTGAATTTTGATGGTTGAGGTGGCTCCTCCATCAAGATTATCCCATCCGAACGGTGTTTATGCGATCGAATCCCCACCAAGAAAATGTGACTCCCCCTGTGACTGACCAATCGGTTCATACTTTGGGTGAGTTAATATAGTAGGGCTTGGCCATTTGTTCAGGTTTCAAGCCATTGAGCTTCTCCACGGAGTTGTTCTTCCAAAAACAACTCGAGATGGGATTTTTGTGGTGGTGGTGGGTTGTGATAGGAGGGTTCAATGGCTAGGTTGTAGGTATATGATTGTGGTTCGTAGGGGTACATAAAATTTTGGCATTGGGTAAAGATATGCCCCTGCATCCCACATCTTATACAAAGCGCTGCAACCTATGGAACGTGATCATAACCACCAATCTGAGCATCAGGTGAAAACAAATTACTGAGACTCTCCACGTATAATCCATCTGGTATCCACATATTCTCTGAATAGCACCTGAAATGTCAAAAATAAGGCTAAGGCAAGCGCGTTAGTGGTACAAGAGAATTGCAAATAAATTGATGATCGGTGGTGGGAAAAATTTGTGTTATTGAAATTTTTATAAATTTTTGAATGAGACGTAGTTTAACTAACCCTAATCTCACTAATATCAATCAAACCACGCCTTCCCGACAACGGCACCAAAAAACTTGATAGCCGAGTTTTAATATTTATAACCGCAAGCATACAGCTGTCGTCATAGTGCGTTATGGGTTGTCCACAGGGAGGCAGGTTGATCGAGTACTAGCTCGATTTTAGATTTATTGCTAGCTGCGTTAATCAATTAGAATGGATAAACATGGTTCCAAAAGAGTTCAGAAGCTCATCGGGACCTATCTTTCTTGTGAGAATTTAGTATTGAGGGATTAACAGAGGTAATGGTATGGAAATATGAAGATATAATGATGGGAATGAATAGAGTGTGAAAGAACAACAACACAATAGAAACACAACAACAAGAACAACAAAACAACAACAAAACAACAACAAAACAAGAAACAACAACCACAAAACAAAAACAACAGCAAGAACAACTAACACAAAACAACAAAAACATCAAAAATATAAAGAGAAAGGAGAAGAGGAAAAGCTTATCTCAATGATTCATTGGAGGGGTTGTCAGATCCATATACAAACTAAGAGAAAACTCTCCAAAATCTACTCTAAATCTAAATCTACTCCTAAACAAGCAATATAATAGTAAACTAGGGTAAAAACGAGCCCAAGACTTGGCTCTCCACAAAAGACGGCGTCCCCAGCTATTTATACAAGCCATAGGAAGTCGGGCCCAGCTTCTCAACCTGATTTCACACGACCGCGTGGCGAGAACCACACAGCCGCGTGAATTGTAGTTGGGTAAAAAATGATGCGGATGTGTGAAAATCGTTCACACGACCGCGTAGAGTATTGAATCTCAAGTTGGTCGATGACACAGCCATGCGGAGCTAGTCCACATAGCCATATGGAGCTTGCCTCTTTTCTTTAGCACAGCATGTAGGCAACACTGTCGTATAGAATTAAACCATACGGCCATGTGGGTATCTTGCTTCACTCCTCAGCCTTCAAGCTCTTGCTCCTCAAGCCTCCAAGCTGCATCCATTGCTCCAATCTCTCATCTGTTCTTTGAGGATTCAAACTCCAAATCCAAGTGCTCGAGCTCACTCAATCCTCCAAACTTCACGTGCTTATCCCAGTTCCAACACTCCATCATAATAAGCTTCAACAGGCTCCAAGCACTCCATCTAACATACATTCATCATTGATTTAAAGCTCCAAATTGCCCAGTTAGCTCCAGAGCTTCACTTTCAAAGCCAAGTAACCATGAGAGCAAGTCCAATGTGCCACAATGCACCAAAATTCTCCAATTTCACCTGAAATGCACTAGGGAGACCAAAAGCATAAAAGGGAACAAAAGGATAAAAATGGCACGGAAAACAAGGCAGAGTGGAATAAAAATGTGAATGAGATGAATGCGAGAACTATATATATAAACAACCTATTAACGACAAAAGCAAGAACCTCGGTATTGACCTCAAAACATTGATTATTGTGTAACAAGAACATCAGTATAAGGAAGAAGCCACAAACGATAATGAAAATCTATTTGATACGTCGATGGTGAATGCCACGATAAATTCCCGATAAGTTCGAATAGTTCTTCAAAGAACCAAAGAGAAATTCTCTCAGAATTTTTGCGGAATAATCAACTATCTTTTTCCATTGCTTAGATGCCTTTTATAGGCTCAAAATTACAATGAAAGTTCCTAAATTTTAGGCTAAAATTATGGCTAAAACTCATCCCATTAATTGGCTGATCACTTGCCAAAAATAGAAAAGGAAACTAAATATCTAGGCATGCAAGTCTTCAAAATAGGGTATTTTTTGCATGAAAACGTTCCAAAAAGAGGAAAGTAATTATTTAGGCATGCAAGCCTTCCAAATATGGTATTTTGGCGTGCAAGCCTTGCAAATAGTGTATCTTGGCATGCAAACCTTCCAAAAAGATTAATCTTAAACACGCCAATTTACTTGCTGAATTTAAGCTACCCATAGTCAAACTCTTCTAAAACTTGAATCATGTTGATCCATATTTGTTGAACACATGGCTCATGCTTAATGGGCCTCCATGAATTTTCTTGAGCCTAAATCTCTTGAATCAACCCGTTTAGTACATCTTTGAACTTATTTACTCACGAACGCGTAAGTGGTCCAATTGAAACTTGAACTGGATCCTTCGAAGTTGTGCTATGATTTGCATCATTCCCCTCCTCTTGAAAAGGATTTGTTCCCAAATCATCACCTACATCAAAAGGACTCAAATCAGTAACATTAAATATAACACTTACATTGTACTCACCTTGTAGATCTAGCTTGTAAGCATTGTCATTGATGTGCTCCAGCACGTGGTAAGGACCATCTCCCCTTGGAATCAATTTTGAGCGTCTCTATTCTGGAAATCTCTCCTTTCTCATATGCAACCATACCCAGTCTCTGGGTTCCAAGATCAGATTGTGACACCCCTTGTTGGCTTGTTTTGCGTGTTTCTCCGTTCTTCGCTCAATGTTAAGTCTTGCTTTATCATGAATCTACTTGACAAGGTCAGCATTCTTTTTGCCATCTAAAATAACATGAGATAAATCCAATAGAGTTAAAAGATTAAATCCATATACAATTTCAAATGGTGAAAATTTAGTAGCAGAATGAACAACTCTATTGTAAGAAAATTCAATATGTGGTAAACAGTCTTCCCATGTTTTGATATTCTTTTTAATGATTGCCCATAACAAGGTAGGCATAGTCCTATTTACTACTTCAGTTTGACCATCAGTTTGTGAGTGACAAGTAATAGAAAACGATAGTTTAGTACCTAACTTACACCACAAAGTCTTCCAAAAATAGCTTATGAACTTAGTATCTCGATCTGAAATAATTATTCTAGGCAAGCCATGTAATCTCACAATCTCCCTAAAGAACAAATCAACAATATGTGAGGCATCATCCTTTTGGGGTCATGGAATAAAGCGTGACATCTTAGAAAATCTATACACAATTACAAAAATTGAGTCTCTTACTCGTTTAGTTCTAGGCAATCCTAATACAAAGCCCATTGAAATATCAATCCAAGGTTCAATGGGAATAGGTAAAGTGGTATACAAACCATTTGGCTGAACTCTAGATTTAGCTTGCCTACATGTGACACATCTCCCATAAATTCTCTCAACATCCTTTTCATGTGTTGCCAATAGAAGTGTTCTTGCAAAATAGCTAGAGTCTTTCCAACTCCAAAATGTCCCATTAATCCCCCACCATGAGATTCATGCACTAACAACTCTCTTAAGGAACAATTAGGCACACACAACTTATTCTCTCGAAACAGGAACCCATCATGTCTAAAGAACTTACCATAAGGGGTTTTCTCACGAGCACGGTATTCCTCAGAAATTTCATGGTCATCAGCATATAAATTTGTAATGCACTCAAACCCAAGCAATTTTTCATCAAGTGTAGAAAGTAATGCATGCATGCGAGAAAGGGCATTAGCGACCACATTCTCGTTACCTTGCTTATACCGGATGACGTATGGAAATGTCTTGATGAACCCCACCCAACGAGCATGTCTTTTGTTCAGCTTGTGTTGTCCCTTCAAGTGTTTCAAGGACTAATGATCATGATCTGTATGAATCATGAATTCCTTTGACCAAAGGTAGTGCTGCCACGTCTCTAAAGCTCGAACCAATGCATACAAGTCCTTATCATAAGTTCGGTAGTTTAAAGCTGCCCTGCTTAGTTTTTCGCTGAAGTAAGAAATTAGTCGTCCTTCTTGCATAAGAACTGCACCTATGCCAATACCTAAAGCATCACATTCAATCTCAAATGTTTTTGACAAGTTAGGTAAAGACAATAAAGGAGTGTTGGTCAACTTCTCTTTGATTAGCTGAAATGCCTTCTCTTGCTATTGTCCACATCTAAATCCAACGTTCTTCTTGATCACTTCAGTAAGTGGTGCGGCTATGCTACTATAGTCCTTCACGAACCGATGGTAAAAAATAGAAAGTCCATGAAGACTACGAACATTACCTACACTTGTGGGACTTGTCCACTCTTGTATTGCACGTATCGTCTCTTCATCAACCTGTATACCTTGTGCACTAACAACAAATCCTAGAAATACAAGCTTATATGTGCAAAAAGTACACTTATTCAGGTTAGCAAATAAATTTTCTTTTCTAAGCACAGTTAAAACAGATTTCAAATGTACTACATGATCATCCAAGTTTTTGCTATAAATGAGTATATCATCAAAGTAGACAATGACAAATCTGCCTATAAATGCATGCAAAAACATGATTCATAAGTCTCATAAAAGTGCTTGGAGCATTAGTTAAACCAAAATGCATAACTAATCATTCATACAAACCATATTTTTAAAGGCAATTTTCCATTCATCTCCTTATTTCATTCTAATATGATGATAACCACTTTTTAAATCAATTTTAGAAAACACACGAGAACCATGTAATTCATTTAACATATCATGTAAGGGTGGACTATGATGACGATACTTTACCGTAATGTTGGTGGTGGCTCGGTAATCAACGCACATCCTCCACGTCCGATCCTTCTTAGGTACAAGTGAAACTAGAACATCGCATGGGCTCATGCTTGAAGGGGTTTCTTGGTCCTTATGGCGATAATATTGACGTCTGGACTAAGTCAGTTGGACGAAGATATCAAATAAAGCAGCGAAAAATTATCTTAAAACAGTTTTAAGAACAACCCTAAAGATATTAACCCTAGCCAAGATTTGTACTATCCTGGCGTTGGGTCCGATCAACCACTAAGGATAGATCTATCCAATATTTGCAATTTATAAACTCATGTTTAATTTAAACTACATACCTTCACTTCGTTTTCGCAGAATACGAAGCGTTGTTTTCAGCAACATTTCTTTGGCCCCGCGCCGCTTCTCCCAAGCCAAACCGCATCCTGAGCCACATCTCGTCCCGAGCAGAACCGCTTCTCGAACCGCATCACATCCCGATGCGAGCAACACCCTTGTCACCAATCCAACCACGTGTCGAAGAAGATTTCACCTTGAGTGAATCCTCCGCCAAGACTTCGGATATGATCCGGGCTCCTTCGTAGCTTTGCTAAAGCCCGATTACGAGCAAGGAAGAATTTAGGGAGAAAGAGAGTATTTTCTTTAAGCTCAAATTCGGGCTTGCTCACGTTTAATGGAGCTACTCAGATCTGGAGCGTGGGACGAGTTTCAGGGAGGGAAGTAGGCCCATATATATATATGTATATGTATATATATATATATATGTATATATATATATATACTAGTCATTACCCATGCCCATAGGGCACGGTTTATTTAATGGCTGAGTTTTCCCCCCACAAATTTCAAATTCCCCCAAATTTCAAGTTTTTCCACAAAATTTCAAGTTTCCCCCCAAAATTATCATTGCCACCTAGGACAAACTTGCCACGTATGACAAAGCTTTGTCCTAGTATGACAACATTCAAAATCTTCAAAGGACTGGAAAAAAAATGTTCGGAAATGGGGTGGGAAGAATAAAAGGTGTGGGTGTGTGTGGGGGGAGGGTCCAGTGGCAAAAATGCAAAACCCGGGGTTGTATGTGCAAAATTCCCCACCTCTTCTCTTATCTCTCAAAATCTCATCACAAAATTCCACACCTCTTCTCTTATCTCTCAAAATCTCATCACTTATCCAATTTCTCTTGTCCAAATTCTCTTATCGAATTTCTCTTATCCAATTTCTCTTGATAACATCCCTCTTTTATAGAATAGATATGTATATGTATATGTATATGTATATGTATATGTATATGTATAGCTATGTATATGTATAGCTATACATATGCATATACATATACATATACATATACATATACATACATACATACATACATACATACATACATATATAATGTATGTATGTATGTATGTATGTATGTATATGTATATGTATATGTATATGTATATGTATATGTATATGCATATGTATGTATATACATATACTTATGTATGTATGTATGTATATGTATATGTATATGTATATGTATATGTATATGTATATATGTATATGTATATGTATATGTATATGTATATGTATATGTATATGTATATGTATATGTATATGTATGTACATACATATACATATGTACATACATATACATATGTACATACATATACATATGTACATACATATACATATGTACATACATATACATATGTACATACATATGTATGTACATATGTATATGTATATACATACATATACATATACATATACATATACATATACATATCTATATTATAAAACATGGATGTTATCATGGGTTTTTGGATAAGAGTTTTTGGATAAGAGATTTTGTATAAGAGATGAGAAATTTGGTAAAACAATGGTTGGTTAATATATTTGGATAAGAGAATTTAGTTAAGATAAGAGAAATTGAATAAGAGAATTTGGGAGAAGAGAATTTGAAGGAAAGGGTTGAGGGATGTTTTTGAATTTGAGGGTTGGAGGGAAGTTGTATTTTGGGTGGAACTCCAAATGTTAAAATGTTTTGAGGGGGAAAACTCCAAATGTAAAAACAATGAATCCCTGTCGTGACCCTCATCCCTCTCTATTTCTCACTCATCCAACCCTCATCCCTCTCCCCTGCCGTTACCCCGACCACCTCATGTGTAGCCGTGAAGCCCCTTGCCCCTTGCCCCTCAGCCACCCTCAGATCAGGTCGCCACCCTCAGATCAGGCCACCACCCTCAAGTGTGGTCATGACCAGACCTCCGATCCTGAACCCACATCGAAGCTCAGCCCATTCTCTCTGGATCGATGGCATCGAGGAAGCTGGGGCTGCTCTACGTCTCGAGGGATTCTTCTGATCACTTCAGATGTTGGGTAGCTGATGGATTTTAGGGTTTAAAGGTGAATTTTTTTCTCAAGATCTCTCTCGCCATGGCTTCGGGGAAGCTCATCTGCTCGCTCTCTATCTCTGCAAAAGGTTAGAAAACAATGGATTCTTTTATTTCAAAACAACCTTTTTTCTGTCTTTCTTCTAATTTTAATCATTTACTTTGAAGTTAGCAGTTTGGATTTTGGTAGTACGCAGTTTGGATTTTTGGTAGTACGCAATTTAAAACTCAGCAGCATGATGGAACCTTTTTGGAAGCACATTGCAAATCATTCATCTGGATTTTCATTTTTCAGCTACACTCGAATCTTTTTTATTGGCATATATGTTTCTAAATTTCCCAGCAGGTCTATAACCATCATAAAATATGACCAATTCTTTTGTGGAGCTCATGAGTTCAAGTCATGCTCCACAACCAACAAGTTTTGATTGGAAAATGCATAGATGAAGATGATAAAGATGATGATGTGTTTGTAACAGCTGATTAATTATTTTTCTCTGCACACCTTCAGTTTTATTTGGTTTATGGGAGAATTCATGGTAGTTTGGTCTGTAAGGCAGATGAGAAAGCCAGTAGGGAGATTTTTCAAGCCAGTTGCATGTACAATACAACTTTATTTGCTGGTTTCCTTTATGTAAGAATGGTTTTAACATTTCTCAGCATTTTGTGTGTACATAAATAAAGATATAACTAACACTGTCATAATTGATTTGCATGGCCAGCATGTCAAACAGGGAATTGGTCTGTTGAAGCTTCACCTTTTGCTATTTACATACATTCCATGTAAATATCAAGTATCTCAGTTTATTCTGGCATCTCTCTGATAAAATGGTTGAGTTATTTTTGTGTAATTTCATAAAACTAAGTACATTTTCTTGGCCTAGCTGTCCAATTTCTCAAGGTTATCACTGGGATGGTACTTGCAGAAATATGTTACTGATCTATATTTTAATTATTGGTTATTTGTGTTCTATTGGGATTTTTTGTTAATTATATCCATGATTCATTCTTCTTCTTGGCCATTGAAATCCACATGTCAGCCAAAAAAATAAGGTTGCGTTATTGGGGCAGAAAACTATTATGGCTGAAGTTTCTGTTCGCTGGTTTTACCCTTGGGAAGCATCAATATTTGGGCCTCCTTTACATGTCATATTTGGAATTACTCTGTCAAATAATGCTATTGATTTTATCATCTTCTATAATGAATTATGTAATTAAGAATACATTACTGTCCTATTATTGTTATTTATGCCATTACTGTTATTCTTTTTCATCCACACATTTAATCAACTTGGTTTGGAGACCAATATCGGGGATAATGAATTATGTCGTCTATTGAAGGATGAAGAAATTGGGACAGGCATGTTGTGCAAGTTTACAGAATGGTCATGCTGTCTAAATGAGTACATCATCATATTGTAGTCGAACTATAAGTCCTGCTATTAGAGTTTGCAATATCTCACTGAAAATGATAAATCTAAGTAAAGTTTTAGTATCAGCATTATTTTGAACGTTTCTATGGAATACTATGATATGGTATTTCGTTAGACCTATTAGATGTTGACTAGAGTTTCGAATATATTTCTGGAGATGATAAATCTATGAAAAATGAGGCAATATTATACAATTCTGAAAAAAATCTTCCTGCAACATGTTGCAAGCCATTGTGTTTTTGCAACTATCATAATTGGAAACTTTGAATGCAAAACAATCTCTTGAGAATCTGTTTTTGAATGCAAATCGAGTCGTGGCTGCAAAGTATAATGATTATATACATACATTTAAAATCTACCGCATATGAACATATTTGAAGTGGCCCCCAACCATGAAACAGCCACCACCCGCCTTAAAAATGTATGTTTTTAAAGTTAAAATCTTGAGTTTTGATTTTAATTCCTGTTCTTATTCATATGTTGAAAGGGTTATTTTATTTTTGATCTTAGTTCTTTGGTTATCATATTTGTGGTTAAGCTTTTTTTTGTCAGTTGCAGGTAAAAACATGGTTCAAAATCTTGAATGCATATTGTACAAGTGGAAAGCTCGAACTTGAACTCATGTACAAAGTCCAGATCTAATATTACGAGGATGCAAAATTAATGAAGTTGTTTCCAGCGATCATTATGTCTCTTTATGATCAAGATGTTCTTGCTTAGGATACCATTCTTCTTTGGTTCCATAAATGTGCAAACCAAAAGGGCAGGTATGCATTTGAATATTTGTCTTTTATAATGTGGAGTGATTCGAATCCCGTTTGGTTATCTAGAGTGATTCTCACTTGGGTCTTGCTGTTTTTGTTGAAACCCTTTTTCGTTTTTGTTGAAACCCTTCAAGATATCACTTGAGTTGAATCGAATCCCTTTTCCGTTTTTGTTGGAGGGAAAGGTGTTGAAGTGGGATGATGTGGAGATATGAGAAAATGTTAGCGAATTTAAAGGTGCACAAATCATGTGAATGCTAATCACTTAGTATAAAATTGGATACCGTACGATTCTATGCATGATATGTATAATTTTTTATTTTCTTTTTCTTACTTGATTTAGTTCAATGATGTGTCAAAATATTAAAAATATTGCATTTATGTCCAAAAATTATGGTTACAAGTTGGTTCCTTGCAGGATACTAAAGTATGCAAGCTTACCTCATTATTTATATCTTTTAACAGCATCTAAAGTTTTCAAATATTTTTGGTCAAATCATAATTTTCTTGATATAACGTCTACATATTATGCCATAATCTTTAGTATGCGGTGGATTTTCTGTGGATTTAGAATGCCATAATCTTTAGTATGCCATAATCTACATGTTTTAATGACAGATTTCTACTAAAGTATGCCATAATCTGTGGATTTAGAATGCCATAATTCTTTTGTTTTAATGACAGATTTCATTTGCTTCTATCACACTGGCTTTGCTTTATTATTGCAGGACAACAATTTTGGATTGGTGAAACAAGTTCTGTCATCCCTCTACAAGCGCAATATTCAGAGACTAACTCAAAACAAGTTTTGTGTTACTGTTCTTTGCTTTATTCTTTGTTTTAATGACAGATTTCATTTGCTTCTATAACACTGGCTTTGCTTTATTATTACAGGACAATAATTTTGGATTGGTGGAACAAGTTGTGTAATCCCTCTACAAGCGCAATTTTGGATTGCAGGACAACAATTTCAGATGGTAATTGTTTGAAGTACTTTTCCATCATTGCTTTAATTTATAGTGCTGGTTTGGTAATTTTTGATCATTTTCAATTGCCAGATTCAAGATGGGAAAATATTTGCCACAATAAATCAGAAAGATGGTATGGTCGGTTTTCATGTGGATCATGTCATATTGACTCATCTATCCAGAGGTACGGCCACCATGAGCATTTCCCCTAAAGCAAAAAAACTCAAATCTTTCTTTCATGTTTTCCCATCTACTTGAATATGTTTGTAGTTTCCCGATTCATATGCATATAGTATTGTTTTCTTCATTCTTAGTTGTCTACCTGAAAGATTTATACTTGCGGTTAGTATATTCATTCGTGCGCGCATGCAAGCTTGCAGTTCCTTTTATCTTATTCATATGCATATAGTATTGTTTTCTTCGTTCTCAGTTGTTAACATCAGTTTTTATGCTTCTTTGTTTTTTTACAGAGCATGTAAATTTTATGTGCCTGTTTTTTTCAGTTTATAGTTATGTGCCTTTCTAAATATTTTTTGTTCATGAAAAAAAGTCTTGGAATGTAATTTTTATGAAAAAAATGCCTTTCTAAACATAAGTTGGGGATGTTTTGAGAGTGTAATCAAGTGAAATTGTGAATGTAATCAAGTTAACATTTTTTGTGTCTTGGAATGATAATAATATGAAAAAAATTATAAAAGGCTCTCAAACAATATGTTGCTGAAATGAATATTTTGGAAGTTGATGAAATGAAAATTTCACAGACTATAACATAACAATATGAAAGGCTTTTTTCCATAAAAATTACATTCCAAGGATTTTGTTTCAGTCCTATGAAATTGTGCATGTTAACATTTTTTAAGAGTCTTGGAAGGTCCAAAAACTTACATCCTCATCCGGTTAACTTTGAAAATCCCCAACATTCACTCTCAAGAGCTACTAACCTATCTGATTTTTTGATGTTTTCAGTTTCTTTGTTGTTTGTTCATTGTTGATTGAATCAACAACTTCTGATTGCAGGAAATTTGGCTTCATAAAGCTATAATTTCTGCATTAATCCAAGGTTTAGCCCTTGCCCATTTTTTATTTTCGATTTTTGTTTTTGTTTGTGAATTAATTTTTGCCTATTAATCCCACTTCCATCAATCTTTTGATTGGTTTTTATTAAAGATAGGCTACCCAGTGTCCTTTCTTTTCAATTTTTGTTGATCTGGAACTGCAATTTCGGTATCGCATTCAAGAGTATTAGAAAAGTGATATTTTACTCCGAGAAAAATATCGTTGTTTAAATGGTTACAATGGTTGTTAGGGGAAGTAGCCTGTTACCCTCATCGATCTTAATTGAGGAAAAGAGAAGGTTTCGGGCGGATCCTTCCACCATTGACCCAAATTTGATCTCATTCCCAAACGATTGTTAAAGCTACGAATTAATCCATATAAACAAAAACTTGGAAATAACCGGACAGATTTAATGGGTTCCAACTGATCCATTTATAAAATTTATGGAATATAAATTACGCTTCATTATGTCTTCCTAATTGATAATCCATACATCTTCTTTCATGTTAGACGTAATCTGGCTCTTGAAATTGCTGAAACCGGGTTATTGAGATTGCATTTTCTTCATATTTTTAATGTTTCCTTTCTCGAGTGGATTTTGCTTTTATATTTGGATGTGTCTAGGATATTTTCTGGTTAGCTATATGAAAAAAATCTAATAAGATCCTTTGCCCAGAAAATTTTGGTCACACCAAGGGATTTTGTTGCAGAATGCCATGCTTTTGTTTTGGCCTGTGTTTGAGAGTTTCAAGATCTTGGCAAATGGCTGAAGGGTTATTGTATTCACTCTTTAAGGCATGCCAGGATATCCAATGCATGCCTATGATATATGCAAACCGCAGTATTAGGGACTCGCTGGTATGTTAGCCATACCAGAAAATATCAACGATAGCAATTGATATTTCCTTATCAATAAGGAATTCCACCACATGATCACACGCACATTAAATGTTATTAATCTTGATCTTGCCATGAATTAGACCCAGGTTAAGGTTACCTCCACCCATCTGTTCACTGTTTTTAGGTCATTTTTTTGTGTTCACTTTTTGTCATTCTTCATTTGTTCCTTTAAAGAACAGAATAATTGCATGTATGGTCAATTGGGCACTTACATTTTATCCTTAGTTTTGAGAGAATAATTGTGTGTCGAGAGAACATGTTATCCTTAGTTTTGTGGAGTTCATTTTTTGGTCTGTTCTTTACAATTTGCATATTAAATATTGCAAATTAACCATGTATAAGTTTGTTAAGTTAAATATTTCTCAGTTTAAATCCGTTTTTTGAAGGGTATCTCAGTTTTAGGAATACAAACTTGGATGTGTCTTTGAACAATTCTTTTAGTCCAAGATCGTATACCATTGATGATCATCCTGTGTCAGATAACACTTCCTATGAAAGGCATGCTTTTAATAGTTTCTCTGATCTAGGTACAAAAAACATGAACCCTGAAGGATTGGAAGGTGAAAATTTTGACAGGTTTGCTATTCAAGAGTCCAAGAATGATTACTGTGGGTTGGAGAATTCCATCTTGCCCATTCCTGTTAACTGCTGTTCTAATATTAAAGCCAGTGAAACATGCAACAAGGCCAAGTATCAAGAAGATACAAAGTGTGTTGCCTCAGACAACCACTTGACAAGAAAGGGTGTGCATTTTAATTATCCAGTTGATATATTTCGCAGGATAACATGTTGCCTCCGTGTTCTATCATCTTATTGATGTTCAGATGAGTTTTATAAGATGAGTTTTATGAAATTCACAGTAAGTGTTTAACAAAATACAGAATAAATTTTAGTTAAATCTACAGCTAATTTTAAACCCTGATTTTTAAACCCTGATGAATATTTGAATGCAAATATATCAAAGTCAGCATTTCTTTTGTGACTGTTCGGGCAACAACTTATTTGATGTGCACTAGGTCCGTGAAGGTTGATAGATTTTTATGCTGCGTGTATTGTACACCATGCATGTTATGGTTTTATTTCCCTGTAGTAATTACCATACAGAGCAAATTAATATTTATATGGACATTTATGCTTTTGGCACAAGTGAAACTATTGACCATAATATCAAACTTCAGGCATGAATTCTACAACTGAAATTTGGCGTTTTGTCCTTCAAAACATTGGTACATGAAAACTGGCGTTGCGATTGTGTTGTCTGGAAAGACCGACAATGCTGAAGTTAGGGCTGTTGGTAGGAAAAACCGGTAATCTGGGGCAATCTGGGGTATGATGGAAACCTTTGCATGTTCTCAGTTTAAATCCTATTTGGTTTGTTCTTTTCATGTTCAGTATAAGTATTGCAAATTAACCATGTTCATGTTCTTTACTGTTTAAATATTGCTCAGCTTGTTAAGTATAAGTTTGGTCTGTTCTTTACATGTTGCATTTTTTTTGTTTTGTTCTTCATTTGTTTCTTTAAATGTTGCATGTTAAATATTGCATTTTAATTATCCAGTTAGATATATTTCACAGGATAACATGTTCTCTCAACCTCATCTGATTGACCTCAACCTCAACCTCTCAGTGAGCGCTTCTAACATCAACCTTCTTTAATAACTATCTTTTTTGTGTTCTTCATTTTTTTATTTTTCTTCATTTGTTTCTTTTAAGAACAGAATAATTGAATGTATGGTAAATATGTGTTTAGAAAACTAGGTAATTACATTCCCTTTTGTCTATAAACTGTTCTTTTGAGAGAATGTTTTTGTGATTACATTCACTTTTGTTTATAAACTGTTTATAAATTGATGAACATTCACTTTTTTTGAGAGAACTTGGTACTTACAGTCACTTTTGTTAAAAATCTGGTCTTTTGAGAGAATTTTTGTGTCACACTGTAAAGTTGGTGGGGTTTGATAGAATGATTATAACTTCATCAGTCTTGCCTATAAAATTTTGAAGATTCACAGATGTATCCCAAAATGCCTTCAATCCTGCCTACATAAATGCTAGCTAGCTCTCTATTCCCATCATAGCATCATAGCATTTTATAGGCATTTTTATATTCAATGCTAGCTTACTCTCTAACATACTTTGAAATTCAATCCTGCCCATAAAAAATGCTAGCTCTCTATTCCAATTTTTTCATTGACAATTAAGTTAATTAGTAGTTTTTATGTATCATGCTTCAATCCAAACAATAATGATGTATCATTTATGTCTCCTGCTTAAACATGGTAATTAGTAGTTCATAAAACTCACGGAATATCAGGTGAACAAAATATCAGGTGAATATCAGTTGAGCTACTTCATAAAACTCAAAATTTGTACTGCTTCAATCCTCAAAATTGGAGTTAAACACAATTTGATCATTTGTTGAATTAACTTTGATGAATTAACTGTACATATTGCAAGGAATTGGTTCAAAGGGTGTTGCAAGGGAGACACTTTCAGCTATGAGAAAGAATGTGCTGGCCAAATGTTTTGGAGGCAATATTACTAGAAAGAAGAAACATCTTGAGAAATAGTATGTTTTTTGAGTATGCAAAGTGTATATTGTACATATGCATACTAGGAATTATGTGTATGAACTGCTGGGAATTATTTTACAAATGTATGAACTTCTTTTTGAGTTTTTTTTGTGATACTGGGAATTATGTACAATATGTACACGTTTATGTGCTACTTGGAATTGTTGTACATATGCATACTGGGGATTTATGTGCTACTGGGAATTGTTGTATTTATGTGATACTGGGAATTTTGTGTTTTTTGAGTATGCAAAGTACTCATAACCACAGAGAAATATGTGTTTCATAGCAGCTTATGTGCCACTGGGAATTATTGTACATATGCAAAGTCAAGGAAGGGAAAGAAAGTCAGGGAAGTGTAGAAATGTATCACGTATTTGGATGGAGTTGAATACCATTTTACTCATTAAGGTCTTGATATGGATCATGTATCCAATTTTAGAATATCTATATCGTGATGGTTTTACATATTTGTGGTGGTTCATTGGCTTTTTTTCATGCAGATAAGAGACACAAGTGTATTTTTTAGATTGCAGCCAGTTTGGGAGGATTTGAAGAGCTACTTGAATCTGGTACAAGGAAGAATGAACTAATCTTTGGTGAGATTCAGTTCAACTCAAGAACAAAAATTTCACAATTGATGTGAAAGCTAACTCAAACTGTAATGTAAGCATTTCATTGTTTCTGGGTCATTTTTTCCGGGAGGTTGCTGTTCTGTTCTTTTGTTGCATAGTGTACTTCCACTATTATGTTTGTCTGTATGTAATTTCCATCAATTTTCATGTACATTGAACAAGTTAGTAGTCAAAGCAATACTCAGATAACTATTATTGACAAACACCACGCATATTTATTAATGTTGCGAGACTGACATTTTTGTTGTTCTTGCAGGTTTCCACAACCATTACCATTGAAGAACTTGCTACTCCTGGGTAGAAGTCCATCATCAGCTTTTTAAGTATTCTGTTAATGTTTGTTTGTATGTTAATCTGTAATGTTTGTATGTATGTTAATCTGCAATTTAGTCAATATTTCATGTTATTTCTTGGGTTACTTATGATATTATATAGAAAATAGGGGCATGTGAAATTGGGGGAAGGAGTCTTGGTTATGCACTAGACCTATCGTTAGAAATACTAGCTGTGGAAATAAGGGTGGGACTTATGCATGATCAGAGATTTCGGGGATTATGAAGTAATTACAAGGCGGATTAAGGCTCCTTTTTCTTCTAGCATTGTAAATAATTACAGTGGAATGTGTAAGCTGCTGACTCTCATGCTTCATTTTGCAAGAATTGCAATCTGTATGTGTTCACTGTGTAAGCTTTGGTCTTATAAAATCTGCAAGCTATAATCATTCAAGTTTTATATGTAATGTATTGTCTGCGGGTAATTTCTTTTTTCTAATTTTTTGATCCATATTGAAGGCAATACAGCCTCTGGTACAAGGAAGAATGGCCTAATCTTTGGTGAAATTCAGTCTCAACTCAAGAACAAAAATGTCACAGTTGATGTGAAAGCTAACTCAGACTCTAATGTAAGCATTTCATCGTTTCTGGTTCTTTATTTTCGTGAGGTTGCTGTTTCGTTCTTTGGTTGCTCATGCAGGGATTCCATAGTGTACTCTTTCTATTATGTTGTCTGTATGGAACCTCCATTTATTTTCATGCATACTGAAAAAGTTATAAGTCAAAGTAGTACTCAACTAATTATTATCGACAAACGCTACTTCTTATATGTATTTTCATGCACGCGAATTGCCTGCACTTGAGCGCGACGCTAATTGCCTGCATTGTTATCAAATTTCCTTCCATTTTGGCTTCCACCTAAGTGCTTTGAACATCCTGGCAGCCCAGATCAAGGCTGTAACAACATGGGTATGCTTTTTGAAGGTAAAAGTTGGGGTCACAAACAATTGCATCATGTCTCATTTTATACCAACAATAGTTATTTTATATCACACCTTCAACTTTGAAGGCCAGACACATAAAAAAATGAATATACTTAATGGTACAACTAAAATCAGATAGAAACCATCTAGGTACATAAAAATACAAAAACATATACCATTTCACAGCAATAGAAGTTTAGAAGAAGGCTAATTGAAGTATAAAGAGTTCAAACCAACTTCAAGCCCAACAAACAAAATTAGTCCAAACAGCTTACTCAAAACCATTCCCTAAAGAAACCTCATTATTGTAAAAAAATTGTAAAGAACCACAAATTGTAAAGAACCTAAACAAACCTCATTTTTGTTATTATTCTAATTCTTTGCACGGAAAGGGAGCACTCCTCATACTCTACAGAACTGCAATGTTTTATGATTAGGATAATTCAAAAAAAAATATCTAATTTGAATGTAAAAAATTTCAGGTTTGGATTCTATAATATATAATGAAATTGTTGTGTAGAGCATAACTAATCACATTATGTCTTTTGATATTCCTCCTTCAACATAGTATGATTATGACCTTTTCAAAATGCTTATCTATAGTTTTTTCGTCTTCAATAATCCTATTATAGAGGTTACTATCAAGCATCTTATATTGTTACATGCATTATCTGTTGTGTAGATATGCATTGTTATATGCTATCTAACATTGTAGCATACAGGTCTGGAGTATGGTCTTTTATGCTGCTTTATTGAAGAAGACCAGAAGTACTTAAGTTGAATCTGTTGAGAGTCGAAAGCTTAATGGGAGGGGCAACAGATGGAACGTGCAAAGCATAATACCAGCATTGATTGAAATATCCTCTTGCCATTTAATTTCTGCTCCTTTTGATTAGTTTGATGATTCAGTTGCATTCATTTGAGAGTGCTTTTTAAATTTTCTTTTTTCCCTCTTGCCTTTTTAAATTTAATTTGCTTTCCTGAATATGAGACCAACTCTTTATGGACTAGCTGAGTTAAATTTCCTGAATATGCTACTTGAAATATGAGACCAATGTACCCGAGCCAATTGGCTTAACGGTTTCCCCATCCCTCCAATGTGAGAGGTCAAGAGTTCAATTGTCTTAGTTTTTGTATTCTATGTCTTTAGCTTTTGGGCTTAATTTTGTAAAATTGTTGGTAATATGGATGCTTGGTAGTGAAAATTTTAGAGACGGGTTCGTGGAATTTTACTCAGGTTTGTTGGTAATTTGGATGCTTCCATGGGTTGGATGAACCTGATATAGCATATCAAAATTTTTTGTTGGAGTGAAAATGGAGTCTGATACTATAGCATGTGTTCAGTTCTGTATTTGGGTAGTGAAATGTCTTCTCTACAAATTTGGTTGTTTATTAAATGTCCAGGTGAGTGTTGTTTATTAACTTTCTCTTTGGTTATTGATAGGCCAACATGAGATTTTGGTTGCTGGATAAGCTGGAATCATTGGGTCTCATTTGGGTGACAAATTAACGGAGAATGAAAAGAATGAGGTATCTGTTTTGTTGTGGTATTCTCTTCCAACGATAAAATTTTTGTTATCAAATTGGACCATTTAGATTCAGATATATCTGCTTCTTGATGCATTGGATATATGCATATAAATATACCCTTCTGCCCTTATTCAGACGGCTTAGTTTATGATTTTTGTGACATCGTTCTTACCATGGGGAAGTTGATCTCGACCATTCGTCCTTGAATCTGTTGATTTTGGAGGTAACATTAGGAAAAAAAGTGTTGAAAGTGCTTATCTTTATTTGCTTTGTCATTTTTATGATTAGCTGGACACGTGTATGTAACCTTTGCATATGTTGTGAGCCATATTCATTATTCATACCACTTTTTGCTTGCAGTTTCTTCCAATTTGTATTATTATCATTTAGTTTATTTGCCGTGCAAGCTACTAATTGTCCTGGTCATTGTAAATGTAATAATTATCTATTCATATGTTGTTTCTCCTTAGCATGTGCCCAGAATCGATCTTTATGATGCAGAGAGCAAGTAAAAATGCAGGTGCATCTTGATATTCATTGGATTTCATCGACTACATTGTTTCCGTGGTGGGATGCCCTCAAAATAGGAATTTTCAAGAATTGATTTCATGCAACATTGTACCAACATATTACTTAATGATTGTTCAGTTATTTTTGTCTTAACTAGAAAACCATATGTGTATACATTTGCAAGACTATAGCATTATTATCCACTTATCCAAAGGAACAGTAACATCTGTTTCCCAGTTATTTTTGTTCTTGAACATAACTATCCTTAGCGGTTCCACCATCTGTTTATGCACTGTTTTAGTTTCTGATTGAAATATGTTTCCGGAATTGGATCAGGGTACCAGAGAGGAGAAGAAAGCATTGATCCGCAATGACGAAGAATGCAACCGGGCTTAGGCTTCTGCTGCTGCTGACAGTGATGAGAGTTCAATGGATATGTTTTGGTTCTTGAAGCCTTGCACTTATTTGGTCAAATAACTGAGTGTATGTTTCTCTCAGACAGGAAGAAGAGCATACTGTTAGTAGCTTACAGTGTTTTCATTTTGTTAGGGAAGTGATTATCAGGATTCATTCATTGTTTTATTGGATGTGTGGAAGTGTGTAATTCTTTACTATCAAATTATCGGATTCAAGATTCTTTTGGGTTATACTTGGATTCAAAACTCTAGAAATTATTGGTGGATTCAAAACTCTAGAAATTGTTGAGATTGATGATTCTTGATTCCCATCGTTTAATAGAAATTTTGCATAAACTTTATACTATTTATTATTTTGACATTGGCTTGAAATATGATGTTTATTAATGTATAGCTAATTTAAAATTGTGTGCTGATGTAGAGATAACTTTTGATTCCCAAATGTTATAATTTGGTAGTTGAATATTGTAATGTTAATTTCAAATTTTATGAGCCTGTCATCGTTCATCGATCACCGTCCTGCCCTCTTCTCAGTGCGCAAGCTGGATAAGCTCCAGGTACTCGGAGAACAAGGAGTCCGAGTTCCAAAACCTTGATGAATTTTAGGTCCTAATGTTAGCATTTTGTTGTAATTTGAACTCATTGTTGAGCTGATCCTGGATGCAGTGAGCTGTTGCTACCAGGGAGAATTGACGAGTAAGGTAAGGGAATTTGTTGTTTGTACAATATGAGTTCTGTATTTTAGTGTAATGAGTAAAGCTGAGAGACTGCACAAATTTCTTCAATTTCATTCATGATTACGTTCAAACTTTATTTTACATTAAAGCTGAGAGACTGCCATATTTAACATTCGTCAGCGGACAGACCGACGACGACAAGGTCTGTGAATCCAGGCCGTAGATTTTGTCTGCGACACCTCCCCACCTCCATCTCCAGTGATGCCTCCATCAATGGACAGACCGAGTTCTGCAGCAGCATCTAGGTGATTTTTTTATTGGGAATTTAATTCGTATTCAAGATAGATGATTATTCACACGGTTTGAAGGATCCGATCTGGATTTTATGGATTCTATTGCTGAAATTGTAAAAGAAATATTTTTATTGAAGGCTCGATTGAGACTGTGAAGGATTTGCTAGGGCGTCCAGATTGAAGGCTAAGTATTTGGTACGGGACACTTGGCAGCACAGTGAGTAGACTTTAAATGAAATTTTTTGGAGAAATTTGATAGTTTTATGTAATTTTAATATACTGTTGGGTTTTAATTATCGCTGATCGTTTAAAATTAGAGGATTCAAAATTTTAAGCGAGGAATATTTTAAATGAAGCATGTCCTTAAGGCACATGTTAAATTTGGAGGTAACTAAATTTTTGGAGAGAACTAAATTCTATGTGTAAACTAAATTTAGTGGGGGAGCTAAATTTTAGGGGAAACTAAAAATTTTAGGAAGTACTAAATAATTTTTAAATATTTTTAAATGCCCCTTTAGTCACAAGTTATATCTAGAGTGAACTAAATTTTTGGGGGGGGGGAGGGCAAAAAATTTTTGGTACATAAATTTTTTTGGGGGAAATAAATCTCTGGGGGAAGTAATTTTTGGAGGAACTAATATGTTTGGGAAACAATAATTAGGGGATCCAAGATTTTCATGGGGAAATAATTTAAATTTTGGAGGCGGGCTGAGCTTTTTGGACGTCTGTTTCAATTAACCTCTCAAGCAGATGTCTGACGGCGCCCGCGCCGAAGGCGCCCGCTAAATGTCTATGCGCTAATTTGTTGTTCTACGCCAAAGGCGTCCGAACGAATTTATTGTTCCTCGCCGAAGGCGGCCGTGCCTCTAAATTTGGCTGTAAAAATATTTTTTTTGACAAAGATTTTGCGGGGAAAAATCTTGAATGCCCCGTGCCCGCGGGCACGGGTTATGACTAGTACATACACACACACACACACACACACACACACACACATACATAGATATATATATATATATATATATATATATATATATATATATATATATACATACATACATACATACATATATATATACATACATACATATACATATACATATACATATACATATACATATACATATACATATGTATATGTATATATGTTGGGGTCCGGGTTTTTCGGTGCGGCCACTGGAGATCCTGGCAATCTAGGGCAACGATCGTCGGCAACTCAGGAATCTGGCGGCGACCTTGGGGAAGGCAGCAAGACATCTCAGGGAACGGAGGTACGGCATCCTAGCAAAGGAGTTCCTAATGGCGAGGCGAGGTTTGAGCATGTCGAGGGCTATCAAGGAGGCTGGCAGGTTGTCCGTCGGAGGAGGAATCTCACTGATCGAGGGTTTCCTAAAGAGATGGGGCGATCAAAGGCAAATGACAGCCGTCTAGGGTTGGGGTTGTTATCTCGGAGGAACTTTCGGGGAGATGGAGCTTTGTTCAATCGGAGGGAAGGAGGAACCCCCCCTGTCAATAGAGGTCAATTTGCAAATCAATCTTCAAGAGATCTAGGAAGAGGGCCAATTTTGGGCAGCATCGGGGTGGATGGTGGTCGTAGCCTTGCCCCCAAGTTGAATGGCTTGAATGGTATTGATAAGATCCCAGTCAGGCCCCATGTGGAGATCAAGATAGCTTCGAACGTATCCAAACGATCTTGGGCTGACATGTGTGCCAACAGACGTAAGTATGATTCTGTGCTTTCCATGGACTTTGTTCAACCTAACTTAAAGGAGGATGGAACGACTAATGCAAGAGTGGGGATTGCACTGCTGGCAAAAGGAGCGGCACAATGGAATAACACACTAGTAGGGTATATGTTGGGCGATGTTCCATACTATGGCCAGATCCGTGCGTGGGTTGATAGGTTGTGGTACATTAAAAGGGGATTAAAGATCTACAACCGGGAAAACATGTTTTTCTTCTTTAAATTTGAAGATGGGGAGGAATGTGAGCGTATTTTGCTTGGAGGACCATGGCTCTTCGATGGTCGCCTTGTTGTTCTACAGCGATGGAGTACCACTATTAGACATGAACGGGACATTCTCTCGGCGGTTCCTGTCTGGATCCAATTGCATGGTGCTCCTTTAAATATGTGGATGCGGGAGATTTTTAATGTGATAGCTTCAGTTGTGGGTATTCCAATGTGTCTTGATAGACTCACAGCTTCGCTACAAAGGATTTCATATGCTCGTTGCCTTGTGGAGATTGATGCCAAAAACCCTATTCCTAAATCAGTTGAAGTTGAGCTTGAGGATGGCTCAGTTATACAAATTGAGGTGAGAATCGAAGGGGAACCTCCTCGATGCGGTAAGTGCATTTGCTTTGGGCACTCGGACACTCAATGCCCAGATTCCACAACCAAAGATGGAAATTCTGTTGGCTTGGATATTAATAATACTCAGTTGCCAGTGGAGGGAGTTTTAAATCCTAAAGATATAAATGTTGGAGCAAAAGACAGTACAGTTGAAGGAGGAGGGGTTAACTTGATTCCCATCAATATATCCTCTAAGCTGGAGCAAGAAGGGATAGGAAAGCTAAATTCTGAAGCCTTGGAACATGAGATATTAAACCCGCAGGTTAATCAGGTCTTTACTCTGGATAGGAATCCGGAATATGCCAAGAGCAACTGTTTTGAGGTAGGAGATTGCAGCCACTCAGCTGGGTTGAATGCGGATGATGATATTGCTAATTCAACAACTTCGATTACAGGCTACAGTGGATTTGGATACCAACTGATGCAGGTTGTAATGGTATGGCAATTCATACACCATTTGCACTCGGTAATTATTGTTGATAGCGATGCAGGCGTTCCTACCTTATCCTCTCAGTCTGAGGTTTCTCCCCTTGCTCGACTAAACATTAACCAAGCAGTAGAGGTGAATAAATTACCGGATTCCACTCCAGAAATTCCTGTATCAAATCCAAACACTGGAGAGTCCCCTCCAGATTGCCTTACTGCTCCTAACCCTGAATGGCATAAGCTTCATATGGAACTAATAAAACAAAGAGATAAATCCAATATCAAGCATGCACCGGCCTCACCCAATTCTGTACGTCGGAGCTCTAGAATTGCGCAGTCGTCTGGTGCGCCCTCAACCAAGCCGTTATAAATGACTGTGTTTTTCTGGAATTCAAGGGGACTAAATAATACAGCACGGCGGGCAGACCTAAGGCATACTTTGCGGAAGATTCAGCCTTCTATTGCTTGTCTATTGGAAACAAATGTAGATGCTTGTAATGCTGGGAGAATTGCCAGGAGCTTTGCTAAGGATTGGGAAAGTATTGATAATAGAGACCATCACAAGGGGGGTCGTATTGTTATTTTCTTTAACACTAGAATTTGGAGTTGCAAAACTATTACTACGTCTAGCCAACACATTTCGGTAATTTTCACAAACATGGCGTGATTTGCTATGGGACTTTCAGATGTTTATGGGTTTAACCTTGCATCTTCAAGACAAAAACTTTGGAGTAATCTTGTTACAGACTCCATTATATTAAATAGGATGCCTTGGTTGATGGGTGGAGATTTCAACTGTGTATGGGGTTCAAATGAGAAACACGGAGGCAGACCAGTAGATGTCACATCTACTGATGATTTTAACTCCTGTATTGGGAGTTGTCATCTTATTGATCTGAAGATCAAGGGATGTAATCTTAGTCGGAATAATAAGCGCATTGGGGTCATGCTCATTTCGGCATGCCTAGACCGTATTCTCTGCAATACTAATTGGCTCAGCAAATTACCGCATTCCTTCTATGAATATCCAACGGTCGAACAAGTGATCATTCATCCATGCTTGTGTATATTATTCCTAAGGTAAAATCGTACCCTAAGCCTTTCAAGTTCTATAACTCTTGGGCTTCCCTTCCAGGATTCAAGGATGTTGTTATTAAAAATTAGGGCCGGCATTCTAGTAGCCCAGATATGAAGCTTAAAGAATTGAAACACTCTCTAAAATCCTGGGCGGCTGACAGTATGAAGCTAAATAATGTTACCCAATGCAAGGAGGATCTATTAACTATTCAATCTAACAAGAAATTAGTTTCTAATTCTGAACTCCATGAAAAATAAATTATTGCCTCTCATAATCCTCGGAAAGCATTAGACATAGAGGAGGAGGACCTGCGACAAAAGATCCGTCAAAGTTGGATGACCCTTGGAGATAGGAACTCGAAATTTTTCTACACAGCCATGAATGCACGTAACTCTCACAACAATCTACATCATCTTATAAACACTGCTGGGGATATTAATTCTAACATTGATGCTCTCCGAAACGAAGCTCCCTTGTTCTATCAAAATTTGTACCATCAGGAAGATTATTGGAATGTGTTTCCAAATCTTTTACCCAAGCGGAAAATCACTGGTGAAGCTGCTATTTGGATGGAGTTACCTGTCACCCCTCTTGAAATCTAGAACGCTTTGTTCCTGATTGGTAAAGACAAAGCCCCAGGCCCCGATGGGTTTAATGCATTCTTTTTTCAGAATAATTGGGATATCCTAGGTTCTGATGTTATCTCTGGAATAAATTCTTTTTTCACATCGGGTAAGATGGCTCCTAATATAAACCATGCCTTCCTTACCATTGTTCCCAAGAATATTAATGACTCGGGTCTGGGAGACTACAGGCCAATTGCTTATTGCAATGTCCTGTACAAAATTATCAACAAAATATTGTGCAACAGATTGAAACACATTATTTCTGATCTTATTTTACCAAACCAGGCAGCTTTCGTGAAAGGCAGGTTGCTGGCTGATTGCACTCTTCTTGCCCACGAGCAGATTCGTGATTTTAGTAACCCTATGGGGGCCAGAACTTGTCTTAAGCTGGATCTTCGCAAGGCGTTTGACAGTGTGAACCGAGAATTTATATTATTCCTCCTACATCAAATGTGATTCAAGCACACTTTTATTAATTGGATCACTCAATGCATCTCTACTTCCATGTTCTCTGTGTTAGTAGATGGTTTCCCTGAAGGCTACTTTGAATCCAATAGAGGCTTGTGCCAAGTTGATCCCCTCTCCCCATACTTATTTGTTCTTGTAATGGAGGCTTTCTCTCTTTTAGTTGACATTGCAGAATCTTCAGGAGATATTCATCCAATGTGCAGAACCGGATCCGTTTCTCACCTTCTATTTGCGGATGATCTTTTCGTGTTCTGCCGTGCTAATCATCATTCTCTAAATGGGCTCAAGGACTTGCTCAAAACTTTTTATCTCTTTTCTGGGCTTCAGATAAATTGGGATAAAAGCTCGGCTATTTTTAGTAAGGGTGTCTGTAATCCTCAGAGCTTATCTGAGATCCTGGGTATTAAGGTGGTTACCTCTTTCACCACTTATTTGTGTCTCCCGCTTTCCTGAAATTACCCCAGAGCTTCTTTATTCGCCCGACTTGTGGATAAATGCAAAAAAGGCTGTTGGGTTGGTCCTCTACTATCCTCTCCATATCGGGAAAAATTGAATTGGTCCGATCAATAATCTAAGGTATGGTTGCTTTTTGGATGCAAGCTTATTGTTTCCCGCCATCGGTTATTAGATCTATTAATGCAGCCTACAGGAAATTCATATGTGGTAAGCTTAATAACTGGTCCTGGAGGGATGTTTGCATGCCCAAAAAGGAAGGAGGAGTGGGTCTGAGACACCTGGCCGATTTGAATACAGCCTCTGGAATTCGTCTTACCTGGAGAGCCCTCTCTTATAAGGGTTTGTGGGCGTAATATATGAGAAAGCACTATGATGCTTTGGACATCAAATTTTATACAACCAAAGCAAAACCAACTCAATCGGGATCTTGGAAGTACATCCTCAAATGCCGGCAAATATCACAACGGCTGATCAAACAATCTGTAAAAGATGGTACGTCAACTTCATTTTGGTTTGATAACTGGCACCCTTTAGGACCTCTCCATCAACTCCAAGACCCCATCCCAGGAACTGAAGCTGCATGTGTATGTGAATTCTGGACTGAATCGGGTTGGAGAGATGTGCCCGCAACCCATTGGATCTTGACGCAATTGCAGCAGATCACCCTATCTGAGGGTTGCGATGAATGGGTATGGATCAAAGGAGCCACCTGTACACTACGAAGCTGTTGGGAAGCCACATGTGTGGCAGGTCCGACATTCCCTTACTATAGCCTCGTGTGGTTTGCACAACACATCCCGAAGATGTCTTTGGCTTTGTTGCGAGCAATCCGAGGTAAAATGCCGACTAATGATTATCTTTTTAAGGTTGGAATCATAAACAACCAGACTTGCACCCTCTATACTGGAAATGATATTGAGAGCATTCGGCCATATTTTTTTTGAATGTGCTTTCTTTCGGTACATCTTGAGCAGAAGCTTGCTAAAATTGGGTTACACAGGAGCAGTGCCATCCTCTATCAACGGCATTTGTGATCTTATCCTTGACTGATATAATAAAAAGGACCCGCTGGGAGTGTTGGAAAAATTAGTGTTATCGGCTATGGTCTGGCACGTTTGGAAAGAGCGTAACAAACGCATATTTGAAGAGAAATCTACACCGACAACTACTTTATTTGAGGAAATAGCTTCAGTAGTCATGACTACTCTACTTCATCTGGATTTAGCCAAGGTTTCAGATATCACCCCATTTGCCAATGGGGGGCTAATTGCGAGCTAACCATTACACTATATTTTCTTAGTTTTGTAGATTTGTATTGTAGTTCTCTTTCCTTTCAAGTAGTATTTGTAGATTGTGAGTGGTAGAGGGTGATGGCGCTTGTGCCCTCTCCCCTCTCCATTTGCAACCTATACATTACTATCTTGAATGTTACTGTGTAAAGTTTTGTTTTTGATATTAATAAAGACTAACTATTACTCGTCAATATATATATATACACACACACATAGGCAGCTGACCCTCCCCTTCGCTCCATATCCTATTTGGGACTAAAAGTTTTGGAGGAAAAATTAATTAAAGTTTGCCTTCCACAAAGACCAAACTTTAGCAAATTTTTCTTCTCTCACCGTTGAGCTTTGCAAGTTATACAACCTATCAAATCGAAGAGGTTCGAACAGTGAACGCGTTGGAAGAAACGATACTCCATTTCGAGTTCGTTTGACCCCTTAAACAATACTCCAAAAATCAGCCCAAACGTAGTTTTTTTTGCAAAAAAACTGCAGCCACCATGACATGGCACAAAACCATAGGTTGTGGGGGCCTTTCATGGGCCCTATACGGGCTGCACCTGTGCACGCGTGTAGTGTATGCCTGGGTGTGTGCAAGGCATTGGCATGTGCCTTGCGCACGCCCAGCAGGTGCGTGCACAACAAGTGCCCTGCGGGCGCGTGCCTTGCGTGTGCCCAGCGGGCACGTGCACATGGGGGCAAGGCTCTGCCCGCTTCAAGCGGGTGGTCACACGCGGGTCAGGCACCTGCTGATGCGGGCCCGACCTGTAATCCCCCCAGATGGGCTTCTCTGGCTGTTTTGGCTATTTTTGAGCGTTTGGAGTCCGTTTCCGATGTGGCTTGAACCTACGTTTAGACTGGGACAATCTCGTCATCCATGTAACCATTTCCACGCATTTATTATATTAAATATGCACGTAAACATCTCACGAAACATTTAATCCTCTTTGCATCATATGCAAAATTCACACATCTATTATTAAAATTTATTTGCATTAAATACAAATGAACTAAGGGCATACATCACTCAACATCTCCCACTTGCACTCAGTATCATTTATCCCATGTCTGAAAGATAACTGTAAACACTTTGCAGTTGCCTATCTCTTGCATCAGATGTATTTTCTCCCTAATTTCTACCTATTACTTGACGAAGGTCTCACTCTGTGTGAGACCCTACCGCCTGACCCTACTATAGGTGAGGCTTGAAACTTTAGATGGCAGTGACCATGAGCAGTAGGTGACATCACTGTTTCGGTATCATAATTTTGTGGTTAACACATCGAAATGAGAATTGTCAGGACCACCCTGACTATGTCTGTGATGAATACCGTAGTTTTAGTCTCTTTGTCAAAACTATGCCGCTTAATCAAGCCTAGGGTATGCTCAACTGTCAACCATACTAGCTTGAACTTGATTAATCTCCATCGATCTTTAGTCAAATAATGTTGGACTTCTTCCAACATACTCTGACCAGAGTTTTCACTAAAGATCGAACTAACACTGCGATACTAACTCCCCTTGAGCGGGAGAGTTGAATCCTATCTTGGTCATTACTCTCCTCGCACACTTCATATGTCACCCAACCAAAAACCTTTTAACGGGGCTTTTTCGAGGATAGATCAGTAATCTAAGTGACACCGTTCACGCACAGGTCCGTACAATGATCTCAAGTCAAAAGACGAACTAAGAGTTATCAGTGACAGATTGGTCAATATAAAGCATATGATAACTCTTGTTGGGTCGTTCAGCGAACTCATTCTCCAATGAGCATATGTGTCTCGTCTTCGACTTCGCTAAGTCAAATGACCATGAGATCATCGTCACCATTACATAGTGAAGACTGAGACTCAATGGTCTATCCGATGTTTCGATATCCTTTTCTCGAAACATCTATGACCACGAACGATTTCAGACGTATGCTACTAACGGTCAAACAACTCTTCATGATCGAGATCCTCATTTGGATACTTGTTTCACCTCTCATTAAGTCATAGGACTTTATCTAAGTTCTAATGTCGACTACATTTTTATTGACTTAGATAAATTCTTACCATACATCTTACTATAATTTTGAACACGATGTTTGTGTAATGCCCTGCGTAGCTACTGCACAAGTACTAGAGAGGGGGGGGGAATAGTACTTTAAAATAATCATGAGTATAATTCCTAATTATTGTGCAAACACACAAACAACAATGCAGAATAACTACAAACAACAAGAATTAAACAATGCAAACAATCGATATAACGGGTTCGGATCCACCCAAGTCTCCCCGACTTGTTCCCGGTGATCCTACGTCCCAATCACCCGGATCCCCTCCGGATACTTGAGTTAGAAACCACTAACCCAAGTTTTGCACTATGAAATTCTTGTAGAAAAACCTCTACAAGACCAAATCATACACAAATGAACATGTGACTCCCACAACCCGGGATCACACACTTCTCTCACAACCGAGAGAACAACTTGCAAACAAAGTAAATGAAACAATGAAATACTTACCAACAAAATCCTATGCCTTGAGTAAACTTACCAATATTAGGGCAAGAAGGATTTTGAGGAAGAAGATGTCACCAAACCCTAGCTCCACCAAGATGACCAGCAATAGGTGGCTAGGGAGGAGTTGGTGACCTTGAATCAAGCTCTTGGCTTGGAAGGCTCACAATGAAGAGAATCTCTCTTGAGGAAATATGGCTCACGGAGTTTGGAGAGATTCTTGTAAGAAGTGAAAGCTTTAGAAATGGAGTTGAATAGCTTCTCTTTGATTTCTCTAAACCTCAATAATATCAGCCTTGATAGCCTTGAAGAAGCCCTTCAAGTATAAATAGGATAGAGGAAAGAGAAGAGCAAAATTCGTGCAATAAATGCTCCAACGGCTCTATTCTGAAGCAGCTTAATCGGTATAAGAAGGATCACTGACCGATTAGTTTCTCAACTAGTCGGTCGGTGATTCTTCTTGGACCGACTAAGAGGATGACAGCCAAGAAAGATGGTTCAGGCAATATAAAACTAGTCGGTCTAAGAAGACATGCCAACCGACTAGTTTGACAACTCGGTGAGTGTTCTTTGACCGACTAAGAGTTGAAAAACGATAGGCTGTCTACTAGGAGAACTAGTCGGTCTAAGAACAAATCCTAACCGATTTGTTTCTCAACTAGTCGGTCGATGATTGTTCTTTGACCGACTAACGATAAACAGTAGCTCAGGCTGTAAAAATGAAGATATAACTAGTCGGTCCAAGAAGGATTCCAAACCGACTAGTTTGACAACTAGTCGGTCGGTGAACTTTCTTGGACCGACTAATTGGTCAACAGTGAATGAGCTGAAATGAGGTAGGATATCTAGTCGGTTCACGAAGGATTGCCGACCGACTAGATTGCCATCTAGTCGGTTGGTTCTTCTTCTTGAACCAACTAAGATGCACTAGAAGCCGCGAAATGAAGCGTAAGGCTTCGGGAAAGTTTCTATAGGCTTCTATGATAATCCTAGCTCTAAATAATGTAAGACCTACTCAAGACTTAACATTCTACACGAAAAGAAGCTAGAAGACTATAAATAAAACTTGACAAACCGTCTTCAAAAGCTTCAATCCGAATCTCTTGACTTCAATAATGCTCCTAGAGCTTCAACGAAGCTTTAGGCACACGATCACACGCTTTGAGAAGTCTTGAGACGTCGCTTTTGATATACGTGGAGTTTTGGCGACGATCTCCATAACTGCGCTCACAAGAGTTAGTTCACGATATTTATGTTTGCTCATCATCAAAACCAAATCCGGGGAATCAATACTCAACATTCTCCCCCTTTTTGGTGATGACAAACCAACATAAATAATAATCAATAATAATGATTAAAATGAAATTTACTTACTCCCCCTGCATTGATGACACGTTAGTTCCGTATTCAATTATAATCATACGCATCAAGCAGATGAGGAAAGTATAAAATGTGAACTCAAGTATTGCAATTTTGGATCTAAATCCATTTTTATATCTTAACTCCCCTTGAATCTAAGATATCAAATTAGATTCATGGTAAAATGCTTTAAATTATCATTTAGCATATTGTCATTATTAATTCTCTCCCCCTTTGGCATTAGCAAAAAGAGTGGGAGGAGATCAACGACAACAACAATGACTAAAAAATTAAAGCACGAGAGTCTAAGAATACGACCACGGTCCAAATGACACCTATGTAAAATACCAAATGTAAAATACCGAATAAAATCAAAGCGTGCCAATGAGACCATAGTTGAAAATCGAAACACGAAATCATCAACACTCAAATCAATTTCACGTATTGATTTATGGAACATACTCTCCAATATCAACATTCTTATTGGATATAGTGCATGGAAAACAATTCTATGTTTTCATAAAAGTAAATCTATTTAACCAATATAATCGTCGAGCGACGAAGACAATATCAGAGACATAAATCCAATGTGCACAAGAAAATGATGCACACATCATACAACACCAAATGTCACAACATCGATTGAAAAGGATCACAAAGAATAAGCATTCCAAATCTAAGTGAAGTGTGCGATGTGAGGTGACAAGGTGAATAAACCATTATGCAATCAAAAACATGCAACAGTATTATGCCACAAAATAGACATAGAAACTTCGTAAAATTTATGGCATACACAAATCGAGTACTAGCATGCATTCCAAAAGAGATACTCACTAAATGAGTCAATAATAAGCATGGAATGCCATGAGCATGAGAAAGATAAGTATATAGTCATAAGCTCAAAACTAGCATCAAAATATGCAAGAGACAGTCTAAAACATAAACAGACATCTACATGCATTCAACATACATGGATACCATATGTAAGAATATACTTACAACATTAAGCTCCCCCTACTTTGGTGCACCACTTAAGCACCATCAACTCCATTTGAATGAAAGTCTTTGCAAATCAAGGAGTTGGTAGGGTTGGTATCCAATTATTCTTGGAGCTAAAATTTGATTTGATGCTCCTTCTCTTATTCTTGAGTACCTGAAGATAATAATATCCTTCCAAGGTACCCAAGGTCATTGGGTCCTAAGAGATTAGACCTTTGGAAGCCAAGTCCAATTGGACTTAGACTTCCCAACAAAATCATCATTGTGCACAACATTCATGAAATACGAATTAATATACGCTTCTTTTTCATGCATGCTTGTGTCCTTCGGGCCCCAAATAGTGAATTTCTTGGGAGCCCTATTCCTATTGGGAGCATGCACATGTGGTTGATTTCTATGTGATGCATGCGGCCTACGAGGAAGTGGCCTAGGAAATGCATGACGAGGATAAGCATACAACACATGATGAAATGGTGCATCATGGTAATTGTTCATATGATAGTGATGTGGATGAACATATGCATGTGGAGGAACACGTGCGTGAGGGTGTCTCACTTGGTGTGCACATGCTCGTGAATGAGGAGCATAAAAATCATCATAATTGTGAACCGGTGGAGTAGGATGTTTGTTCCTAAGTGGCATGGCTTTGGCATACATAAATGCATGACCCTTCTTTGGAGGTCCACCCAATGTGGATTTCTTTCCAAACGGGGTGTGTACCTAATGAAAGCACCATTGGTAGAAGAACTACCCACAGGGTGTCTACTCCCACTAGTTGAGGCTTCGAAAGATGGCCTAACAAAGGTATTGGATGATTTGGATGAGTCTCCCATCTTATACCCCAAGCCAATGTGATGATTGGCCGGAAGTAAGTCATTTAGGATATTATCCAAATGGCCCTTACCTTTATTGAATTTATTAATACGGCCTAATATGCACTCATACTTCTCGGTGAGAGAAAGCATAGAAGCATCCAAGGTGGACACTTGCGATGTGAGTACATAAACACGAGACTTGAGATTCTCATTCTCGATACTCAAAGTTGAGTTTCGAGAAATCCAATCCGCTATCTCATGTTCATCCAAATTCTCAATATGCACATGCTCAAGTTGAGATTTGAGATTTATGATCTCATTTCTCAACCCTTCAACAACGGTGTCGTTGATGATGATGATAGGCTTAGGTGAGGTTTGAAAACTAGTTAGCTCATTTTTAGTCTTAATATATCTATTAGCCAATTTAGAAAACTTAGACCAAAGTTGTTCGTTATTTAATCTAAGTTCATCCATAGTTACCTCATCGCCTTCATCCTCGCTTTCATCCTCTCTTTCATCGGAGGAGGACTCTTGATCATGTTCCTCTCTAGCCATGAAGCACATGTTTGCTTTCTCCACTTGTTCATCATTCGGCTCTCCACTTGAGGAGTCCTCTTCGGAGTCTGTGAATGAGCCGACAAGCCCTTTCTTGTACCCCTTCTTGTACTTTTTCGACTTGTCGTACTTGGATGCCTTCCAATTCTCCTTGTGTTTGTTTAGAGGACAATCCAACTTGATGTGTCCTGGCTTGTTGCATTTATAACACACAGGAGAGGAGGCATTAGTTGAACTAAATTTTGATTTATTCTTGAACTTACCTTTTCAGAAGAATCAATTTAACTTCTTTGCCAAATCGGCTAAAGCTTCTATGTCCAACTCGACTTCCGATTCTTCATCATCGGTAGATGTAGATGGAGCGGTCTTGAACGCAATCGTCCTTTTCTTTGGCACGTCTTGCTCCAAGTAAGACTTCATCTTTTCCTGCATCTTGATCTTACTTTCCTTGCGTACCTCATAAGACAACAAGGTACCCATTAGTTGTACGACAGTATACTTATTCATATCGTTACCTTCCTCGATGGCGAAGGTACGCTTTTCCCAACAAGAAGGAAGTCCGTCAATAATCTTCGCGACTTTCTCCTTTTGGGTATAGTTCTTCCCAAGTGCTTCCAATTCGTTGGATATGTCCACGAAGCGAGCATAGTACTCCTTCATACTTTCACCCTGTTCCATGTGAAATAATTCGAACTCTTTATTAGCAACAACGAGTTTAGAGTCCTTTACCGTACTCTTTCCTTCGTGCAAGATGAGGAGTTGGTTCCAAATTTGATATGCACTCTTACATGTGCATATCTTGTTGAAGTCTTCAGGCTCCAACGCACATTGCAAGGCATTCATTGCATTGGCATTGGTTACCTCCACGGCGACCTCCGCGGTAGTCCACTTCACGAAATCTTCTTCAGCGGGCTTGACATACTCCGTCAACGTAGCTCTCCATAATGAGGTGCTCCGGAGGAATGTTTCCATCCGGCATTTCCAGTACCTGTAATTGGTACCGTTGAAGAAGGGAGGCCTAGTTGAGGAGTGTCCTTCCATCACTGAAGAAGCTCCTTCACGGTTCCTGAAGGTGCTATAATCTGAAGGTGGACGAACGGTCTTGTTGTCGTTGGTAGACATAGCTATGAACTTGGCTCTGATACCAAATGTAATGCCCTGCGTAGCTACTGCACAAGTACTAGAGGGGGGGTGAATAGTACTTTAAAATAATCAAGAGTATAATTCCTAATTATTGTGCAAACACACAAACAACAATGCGGAATAACTACAAACAACAAGAATTAAACAATGCAAACAATCGATATAACGGGTTCGGATCCATCCAAGTCTCCCCGACTTGTTCCCGGTGATCCTACGTCCCAACCACGCGGATCCCCTCCGGATACTTGAGTTAGAAACCACTAACCCAAGTTTTGCACTATGAAATTCTTGTAGAAAAACCTCTACAAGACCAAATCATACACAAATGAACATGTGACTCCCACAACCCGGGATCACACACTTCTCTCACAACTGAGAGAACAACTTGCAAACAAAGTAAATGAAACAATGAAATACTTACCAACAAAATCCTATGCCTTGAGTAAACTTACCAATATTAGGGCAAGAAGGATTTTGAGAAAGAAGATGTCACCAAACCCTAGCTCCACCAAGATGACCAGCAATAGGTGGCTAGGGAGGAGTTGGTGACCTTGAATCAAGCTCTTGGCTTGGAAGGCTCACAATGAAGAGAATCTCTCTTGAGAAAATATGGCTCAAGGAGTTTGGAGAGATTCTTGTGAGAAGAGAAATCTTTAGAAATGGAGTTGAATAGCTTCTCTTTGATTTCTCTAAACCTCAATAATATCAGCCTTGATAGCCTTGAAGAAGCCCTTCAAGTATATATAGGATAGAGGAAAGAGAAGAGCAAAATTCGTGCAGTAAATGCTCCAACGGCTCTATTCTGAAGCAGCTTAATCGGTCTAAGAAGGACCACTGACCGATTAGTTTCTCAACTAGTCGGTCAGTGATTCTTCTTGGACCGACTAAGAGGATGACAACCAAGAAAGATGGTTCAGGCAATATAGAACTAGTCGGTCTAAGAAGACATGCCAACCGACTAGTTTGACAACTAGTCGGTCGGTGAGTGTTCTTTGACCGACTAAGAGTTGAAAAACGATAGGCTGTCTACTAGGAGAACTAGTCGGTCTAAGAACAAATCCTAACCGATTTGTTTCTCAACTAGTCGGTCGATGATTGTTCTTTGACCGACTAACGATAAACAGTAGCTCAGGCTGTAAAAATGAAGATATAACTAGTCGGTCCAAGAAGGATTCCAAACCGACTAGTTTGACAACTAGTCGGTCGGTGAACTTTCTTGGACCGACTAATTGGTCAACAGTGAATGAGCTGAAATGAGGTAGGATATCTAGTCGGTTCATGAAGGATTACCGACCGACTAGATTGCCATCTAGTCGGTTGGTTCTTCTTCTTGAACCAACTAAGATGCACTAGAAGCCGCGAAATGAAGCGTAAGGCTTCGAGAAAGTTTCTATAGGCTTCTATGATAATCCTAGCTCTAAATAATGTAAGACCTACTCAAGGCTTAACATTCTACACGAAAAGAAGCTAGAAGACTATAAATAAAACTTGATGAACCGTCTTCAAAAGCTTCAATCCGAATCTCTTGACTTCAATAATGCTCCTATAGCTTCAACGAAGCTTTAGGCACACGATCACGCGCTTTGAGAAGTCTTGAGACGTCGCTTTTGATATACGTGGAGTTTTGGCGACGATCTCCATAACTGCGCTCACAAGAGTTAGTTCACGATATTTTTGTTTGCTCATCATCAAAACCAAATCCGGGGAATCAATACTCAACAGTTTGTACACTTACATAAAAATAAATTGCCTCGAGTTCGAGGGCATACCTATCTCCTAACATCTTTCACTTGCACTCAGGCCCATTTATCCCGGTATCTTATACCACATTTACACATAAGTCTCTCTAGACTTTATGTTATAGAGCCTTCGTGAGTGATTCTGCTAAACCGTATTTAGTTCTAGACTTAAAGAGTTTCTATGTTCAGGTTTGACCACACATTTGAATCTCATCCAAATAGTTTCCTTGGTCTCTTGGAATCCATAATTTTTAATTTTCATGGATCTCATTCAGCTCAGTGTACCATACGAGAATAATCCTACATAGTTACCGGTCAACAGCACGGCTCATAATAATTTTTGATAAAGTGTCAAACTCTTTGACCACTTTGTCAAAATAAATGTTACGCTCCTTGATGCCTCACATGCTTTTAATTCACTCCCACTGACCTTGAAAACTCCCTAGATGATTCATATAAGTTTGTTCTTCTAAATCATATTTAGAAAACAGACTTTACATGAATGCTCCAGTTTTCATGGTCATCATGAACATTTACATCGAATCTAATCCGAATAGATCTGTTCACATTTGTTGGCAACAAAGTTTCATCACAATCTGTTTATAGGAGTTTTGATGATAACTATTCTTAACCAGCATAACTTGTACTTCACTCTTTTCCATCTGCACCAATCTTCTATCTTGAAGATTCACTTGTAGCCAAAGGAACACATTCCTTGGGCACGTAAACTAAAGTCCATACTTTATTTACGTGCACTGACCTTTTCAGATTGTGTCAAGTCATTTCTTAGAGTCATTACTCCGAGTGGCATCTTGGAATTTGTCTAGGCCTCATCAACTATGCTGTCTTACTCAACTTTTTGGCTTACGAGACTCGAGTAATCCTTTAACTTCCTAACGATTAATTTAATGAATATCATATTGCTAAGGTCCTCGTAGAACCTTATCAAGAACCTCGACATTACTATCTAGGTCTTAACCCAGAGGGAGGATTGTAACTCAGAGTCACTTGCCATGCATCGCACCATGTCTCACAAAGTGCGATTCATGCTCTTCAACACACCGATGTGTTAAGAGACTTGATTTGAGAGAAAATCACATTTTCTTTTAATTACACAAGAATTATATAGCTAAGTATTCGACTCCTTGATCTGATCGAAGCAGTTCAAATACTTCTGTCATTGTGTTATCTATTTTATCAGACTAGTGTTTCAGCAAGAACACGCGTCGTAATAAAATAAGATCAACTTATCCTGGCCAACTTAGACTTAGGTCCAGGTACATCCGTATGTACTAGACTATGAGTTCAACAAATCATTCTCCCACTGTCTTACATATGGAATTTCGGCCATCATGCCTTTAAGACAAGAATCACAAGTGTCTATTGACTCATAATACGAGAGGTCAGACCCCTCTTTATGTGACTTGTGAAGCTTAGTCTCTACGGTATGACCTAGTCTATTTCACCATGTAAGTTTTGCTATTATCTCGTATATTCATGTATTAACATTTAATATATTCTCGTTATACAAATGACTCATTGCTTCAGAAGCAAAGTGACAACATTCGCCAAAAAAATGTTAGACGTCCTCTATGGTCAAGAAACAACAATTGCTCCTTTTTCCAACACATACGACAATCTATTCCCTTTTGTATGACGATTATCCTGAAGTCATGACATCAAATATATTACATTTTCAGTCACTCCTACTTTTACCTTTACTAATGATAAATAAAACTTTCTTTCTCAATAGACTTTCCTTAATGTCTTCTTCCTTCTCTAAATCTCATTTAGATATTACGTGTCTCAACACAAATAATAGCCGTGCAAACATCTCATGTATCCAAGGCTTGAGCTTTGCAACCTTGAGTGTGCTCAATAAGTTACTCATCTCAAGATCCGGTTGGGATACATGTTGAGTATTGGACTTCTCCCTACTTGGTGTTAATGATGAGCAAATATAAATACTTGTGACTAATCCCCTATTTGCAGTTAATCCATTTCCTATGCCTATTATGGAGATCTGCTAGCAATGGATGATATTCAAAGATCATTGAAAGCAAATGAAATGGATTGGATGATCGTAGATGGTGATTGAAGCTCCTAGAAGAGTTCAAGCTCATGCGTTGGATAGAAGAGAGAGTTCGTAAAATGTAATTTCAGTATGTAGCTTAGAAGTAGAACATTGTTGGAGCACACACACATCTTCATTTCAGTCTTAGGATATCATTAGATCGATCTTCCTTAGATTCCAATTCATTTCAATCTGAATTGTGCATGTCATATTTTTAACAGTCGACTGCTGAACAATTTACAGCCGCCTGGCTCAAAACAGTCGACTATGTTTTGTTCTATAGTCTCCAGTTGTGCATAAACTTTTTCAGTTTAGTTTTGGGCTTCTCTATTTTAACTGTTACAGGCGACTAATGAACGATTCACAGGCGCCTGTCCAAGTGACAGTCGACTGTGTTTTGTGAATCAGTCGCATGTCTATCTTTAGCCCAAAGTCTAACACTCTGATTTATTTTGCCAGTCGACTATAGTTGTATTCACAGTCGACTGTCCATTGGAACAGTCGACTTTCAATGCTGCAACAGTCGTCTGTCCTTGAGCCAATTTTATGACCCTACTCTCTGGAATTTCTCAAGGTTTTGATAGTCGTCTGTAGAAGGAATTACAGTCGCATGTTACGTGTAACAGTCGACTGTCTTCTCTTCATCAGTCGTCTGTCCTGTTCTTCCAAACATTTTCCAGATTTCTTCAACTTACCCAACTTGCGGCCAGTCGCCTGTAGTAGGATTTACAGTCGATTGTTGGCTCAACAGTCGATCGTCATGCCTCATCAGTCGACTGTCCACGTGGTAAGTTACAGTTATGAATTATCACCTATCCTCTGTCACTGTGCACCAGTCGACTGTGATTTACTCAACAGTCAACTGTCGCGGATGCAGATTCTATCCGTTAAGTTTTTCCTCACGGATTTCAAAGGGGTTTTTGCTAATTCTGTTTTAAGGATTTGAAAAACCTATATAATGAGCATCTACTATTCCATTGAGATGTTACCAAGTTACTATCTCATTCATTCAAGCTTTCATTCTCTCAATAAAAGCTCTCAAATCCAAAAGCCCTAAGAATTCCAATCTTTGATCTCTTGCTCTCCAACCTAGAACCAAAGAGATATCTTCTAGGCATTTGGTGCAGTCAAGAGAAAGGGCTTTCCTCTCTTCCAAGAGAGTCTCAACACAAAACACACTTCTCCTTCAAGTTCTACTTCAAGGCATAGGTGATTGTAAGTGTTGTTTTATTTCATACTTTCATAACTTTTGTTATTGTTTTACTCTCGGTTTGTGAGAGTGGTTTGCTTGCTCCCAAGTTGTGAGATTCAAGGACAATCGATTGTATTTCGATTTCATTTGCAGGGTTGCTACAAGTGGGGTTTTAATGAAACCTCAAGTTAGGGTTCCAACTTGAGTATCCGGTTGTTAACCGGGTGGAAGGGACGTAGGATTACAGGAAACAAGTCGGGTAGTGACTTGGGTAATCCGAACCCTTGAAACATCCTTGTGTTTGCATTTGTTTAAGTTTGGGTTTAATTTCTGTTCCGCACTATTTTGTTGGTTAGGAATTTAAATTGGTGTAACTATCTTTTTAAATTGCTTAAACACTATTCAACCTCCCCTTCTAGTGTTTTCTCCATAGCCAGGGTCCTTGTAATTGGTATCTGAGCGCAAGGTTATAGCTATGGCATCCAACAACAACAACGTTCCTCCACCGCCTTCGTACAACAATCATGATCGTGATGGAGCGTATACTCTTTTCGAAGGTCAATCAACGGTGCGTCCTCTGCGTTTTAATGGCACGAACTTCGGCTATTGGAAATGCCGGATGGAGACGTTCCTAAGGAGTGCTCCCCTTTGGAGAACCCTCCACAAGGAATACGTCGAGCCCACCGAAGAGGATTTCGAAAAATGGACGGCTACCGAAAAGTCCACCGAAGTCAACAACACAGAAGCAATGAACGCTCTTCATTGTGCATTGGACCTGAATGAGTTCAACAAGATATGCACATGTAAGACTGCATATCAAATTTGGAATCATCTCATCGTTACTCATGAGGGAACGTTTTCTAAACTCTATGTTGCCGTGCAAAATTTCGATATGTTTTATATGCAGGCAAATGAGAGCATAGCATCGATGTATGGACGTTTTACCGACATCACCAATGAACTGGAAGCTCTTGGGCAAACATATACCCAACCAAAGAAGGTGAGAAAGATCATCATGGGAATGACCTCCAAATGGGAATGAAGTGCTATCGCCATTGAGGAGGTCAATGACTCGAAGAACTACACCCTCGTGAATCTCATCGGCACTCTCATGTCTTACGAAGTAAGACGGGAGAACCGATTAAAGATTCGAGCTATGATGAACCCTTCGGAGGCCAAGAAGGAAGCTTTGGCATTCAACGCCAATTCATCATCCTTCGATACTGAAGAATCAGAAAATGAGATGGACTTGGGTGAAATGGCCCAAATGGCGAAGAAGTTCCAACGCTTCTTTCACAAAGGTAAATTTCCCTCCAAGAATAAATTTGATTCTACTAACACTTCCTCTCTTGCTTTAAGTGTAACAAGCCAGGGCACATCAAGAAGGATTGCCCAATGCTCCGAAACGAAGAGAAGTGGAAGGCTCCGAAGTACCACAAGTCCGACGAGTACAAGAAAGATAAGAAGAAAGGACTCGTAGGTACATTCGATGACTCAAGTGGAGACTCATTGTAACGCCCCGCTCCCCAAAAGACACCGGAAGTGAGAACGTTACGCGGTCCACTTGAACTGGAGCGGTGAAGCTCGAGTTCAATAAGCGTCTGTGATAAAAACACAGGGCAGGTTCTTGCATTTGCATTTCAGAACAATCAGAAAAAACATTTCATTAAATTAAAAAGGGCACTTCCAGAATTGTTCTTACAAGAAATAAGACAACTGGGCCTCAGCATGGCCAAAAAGAAAACTACAACAAAACACTAATCCTACTACAAGGTACTAAAGCTAAAACTCAAAGCAGTGACAGAAAAGGGGCTCTAATCTTCCGCAGAAAACGGCTCGGCGTCTACAGCGAACTCTGGCCCTCTAAGTCAGGCGTCTCGAGAGAATCTTCCTAGTGCTCAAACTCGGGATCTGACATACATCCAAAAACATGAACGCATGTCAGCAAAGTCTGCAAGAAAAGTTAGCATCCCAAGACAAGATATATGACAGATAAGAAATTGAGAAGCATTTAATATTTTAAAGAAACGACTGCAGCAATTTAACATTTAACAATTTATAGAAACAGAAATGAACAACCCTAACATGCAGTTCTAGACGGTTACAAGATTAAAGTAAAGACTTCTCTGAGTTCATTAGCATGTCGATTTCTAAGATGACCAAGTTAGCGTTGCAATTTCCATGTCAAGAGTTCACATCTAATCTAGGGTTCTCGCCTTTAGGTCGTGATGAGAAGGTCGTTCCTCTCACGGGGGCTTACTGTGATTGACGCTAACCCACCGCATGCGGGTGGTGCTCTTGAGGAGAGTACCCTTCATATGCCCAGTGGCCGCTCAACCCTAAACCCACCCAAAAGTTTGCTGGAACACGAGCCGGCCTAGTCGACTCACACGACATCACGAATTCACGATACCGCCTTCGAGGCGCACGATTTTCACGATGTCCATATATGTTAGGCATGTCAAGACTCACTGAATTTTGCTGTTATCAATATCATTACACATTTGTGACAGTTCTACACAGTAAAAGAGGGTTGAACAATTTTAATAGCGGTTTCAAAATAATGACGAGCACGAGTTTTCATTGTGTTTGCTACAGAAACTATTTTTTTCTCATAATTGATTAAAGTTAAGGTATATCATATGATATACCGTTGGGTCACAAATTTCGTCCTGGTCATTATGGTGTCACTTTCTTACGTCATTTCACGTCTAATTTTTGAGTTATCCAGCAATACATGAAGGTGGCGTAAAAGTGCCGAAACTTCTAAAAATCATATCAAATCATATACTTGCCTGTTTTTGACGTTCTTAGTGTCGTTGGAAACGTCTTGACGAATACTACGCTACAGAAGAGACGGTTCACTGGTTTGATAAAACATGAAATCAGAATATACGTTTTTCGATCAGGACAGATTTACAACAAACTCCTACGACGTCTAATCACCCGGTTTTATTAAGTTCTTTACTTTACGGTGTGGGTTAAGAGTTTTTAAGGGTAAATCTACTGACCTGATGTACAACGAGGGATCAGAATGCTACGAGGAAAACTGGCAACGCGTACGACTCCGAAATAGCGAGCATCAAGTGTCGGGTGGAGAGTTTTGCGTCGGATCCATGCGTGGGGCGAGGAAGTGGTCGCTGCGAAAGGGCGGGGCTGCAGTTGGCATGCGAGCGTGATGCACGTGAGGAGATCGACAAGCCGGGCTGTCGTTGCGGCGAGGGAGGAAGAGAACAGCCCACGGCCGAGCTGCTGGGCGTTTGCGGCGGCCTGGGAGCAGCCGGCGGCGCTAGGGAGGAGGAGTGGCAGCCGCGAGTTGGGTTGTTTGCTGCGGTTTGATGGTGTGGTCGGCTTCAAGTCGGATGGGGAGAGATAAAGGAGCTTATGGCTTCGGTGTGGTTGCGCTTGCGAGGAGAAGTAAGAGGAGGAGGACGGGGGTGTGTTGGCGACTAGGCAGGGTGAAGGAGGAGGCGCGGGCTGCGGGGGTTGCCATGAGATGGGGAGTGATGGCCGCTGGTTTGTGTGGGGAAGGAAAAATAGAGGGCGGCTACTCGACGTGGGTTCCTGGCGTTTGCGAGAGGGCTGCGAGGCCCAGGGAGTCAACGCGAAGAAGAAGAGGAGGCTGCGGCATGGAGATGTGTAGGGCCGGTGGCTATCTTTAGAGAGTAGCCCTAGGTCTACTCGGGTTTTGTTTATAAAAGGAAGTAGGGTGGGGGAATGGGCTGATGTAGAAGGAACCTAGGTTGAAAAAGAGAGCAATAGGTTGATAGTCTAGGTTGGATTTAAACAAAATGTGGGGTTTGGAGCACACAGCACGTGAAGGCTAGATAGGTTCTTAGGGTTTTATATTAAAAATATAGGGTGATGTTGTTAGCCCATAGTGTGCTCTAAGGCCATATTATAAAGAGTTGCAGACTCACAGACCCACATGAATAGGTCTCTAGGTGTTTAATATAGGTAAAATAGGGTCTATAGGGTTTATAAAAATATGAGGGTGTGTGTGTTCAATAGACATCACGTGAGCTAATGTTCGGCCATGGAGTAGAAAAAGAGGCTAGGTTAAAATAGGAGGTGATTTGAAATTCATTAATAGGTTTTAATAGATTTAAACAAGGGAATTAAAGCTAATCAAGTCAATTAATACTAGGTTTAAATAGGATTTTAAATGGAAAGTTTTCAAAATAATGTTTAAATTAATAGGTTTAATTATGGAAATAGGGCTAATCAATATGGGTTTTGGAAATATTTTTAATAGGATTTAATATGAGAAGCTCTCATTTGAATTAGAAAGTTTAAAATCTTGAAATTTGAATTCGAAAATAATTTAGAATGGGTATCAAAGAAATTGTTTAAACTCAATAATAAAATATTGTTAAAGATAATAATAATGATGGCTAATACGTATAAAGCTAGTTGCGGTTGCGGATACGGATACAGGGTCCTTTACGACTTAACTACGGATACGAAGAAGGATAAGCACACAGAAGAATACGGATAAAACGCCTCGTGAAAACTGGTCGTTACATCCTACCCACCTTAAAGACGATTCCGTCCTCAGAATCTCATCGGCTAAGACACCAGAAAAACGTAAGGGTAACGCTCGTATCTCCTATTCTAATGCATACACACCATAAATAAGCATCACGCCATACTCAAATAGTACTTCTAATACTAATACCAGTACCAATAGTATTACCGTGGGTAATACCACTCAACGTCCATGCTATTAATAGTAGCAATACACATACACACATTACTAACTACATATTAACATAACACGTTTAATATAATACCATCCAATATCTTCCTCGGGCAAATAGTGACACACGACCACATCGATTTACTAGATGTAAGTGTGCCATCACCCCGCGCACTCACATTATTACTACATGATGTATTACCGTATATCTCACAATCTATAATAGTACTACATGTCACTTAACATACCACTAACACATAAATACCATCATTCTTAGTCTATTAACACTTCAATCGTACAATCACTTTTACATACCGTATATTACCATATACACATTATAATACATATCACCACACGTATATACATGCACGTAATACTTCACACCATACACAGATTTATATAAGCCCTACTCATAGCACTAGGGTCCTCGTAATCTACCCACCTTAGGATCAAGTCCATCCTCAGACTTCCTTAAATAGGCCGACATAGGGGTGAGCGGACTTAGACACTAAGGTCATTCTATCTCAGTCATACATACATTCTAATGAAACCATATACATCCATATGTATACACTTATGCATATAGCACACACTTTCAAATACTTATACGTACGTTCATTTTACACACATATACATGCTTACACTACTACATGCCTACCTCATATCTATATAGAACAGTTATATACACACACACAGGTATTCACAACCATGGTAATTTACATAGGGCTAGCACACTATTATATACATTCACATATACATAGTCACAAACATACGTCCATGCATACCTCCTGGTATACACATGCTCACACATCATCCCGTAGGGGTAATACGATATAACAATCCTACTATACATAAGACACACTTATTCATACAATATATATATACACACACACACACCTATAACTAACCACATACATATATACGCACGAGTACACGCCAGACATATCAACATATAAATCACACAATAAATCTGCACACACAGCTATACATACACTTATTATCATTACGCCTAACACGCATATCACTGTACCAGCATACAATTACAAACATTAACAAGTGCCACTCAGGTACATATACTCCCAGTAACTAGTCAATACTAAATCTAATATGCACAGACATTCCTATAGTGATATAGCTAATCACTCGCCAAAGTATAACTATAACACTTACTACTTTATACTCGATTATATACATATATGTCACATATTACCGTACATGCACATACGACACAATAGATAATCACACTATATTAATATACTAAGGGTAAGCATACTCATACATGTGTGGTATATAGAAATTATCACACACGGGTCCACACTCACTATCTATATACATGCACTACAACGCCACAATCAAGCTAATGGTCCCACTATACTTAAACTAAGGCTGACATAAGCAAAGATAAGCACTAATGTGGTAACTAAGTAATAGGGTAGGATTCAGAGTTGAATGAGGCAACGAGTTAATGTTGTGATGGACGGTTCCGAATGTAAGACGGTAAGAGGTTAGTCGGTTGGGTGAGATAAAATGTTTATGAACAAAAGGTAAGAAGATAAGGATACGTGTAAAAATAATAACATCGTTATAACTTATGTAAAATAGTGAGCATACGGTAGGAGTTAAGACGTAAAATATGATCAGTCAATAATAGGTGAAGAGTAATATGAGCATAGTGTCGTAGTGCTTGTTTGGTAAATGGAAATGGGTTTGTAAAATGGAATTTTTTTAAATATTAAAATGTGAAGACAATGATTTTAAAACTGACACACAAGATTTTGAAGTTCTATTTAACTTAGGTCGGTATTTTTTTAAATGTATACATGAATGACTGTTTTTGAAATACTTTGGTAAGAAAAGGGGATAATATTTTGAGCTAGCGAAATAGAAATAACGTTTTTTAAAAAAGAGTTCATTACATGAGGAAAATAGAGTAGCTATATGATGCTATGTGAAGTATAAGTGCGGAAGGTGTATGTTAGAAAGTCGCTATAAGATAATAACTAAAGATCGCGTCAGAAGAGTTTTATAATCACGGTTAGGTTTAAGTCGACTGAAGTGTAGAAAATCTAAGTAAAAGTTTTTCGAAAGAATTTTAAGCTTAGTGAAGAATTCAATAAAGGGATTATTGAAAGAAAATACTTTTTAAAAGACCCCGGATCTGTAATGGTGAGGTTCAAGGTTAAAGATGGCGAACCTAAAGAGTTATGTGAATTAAGGACAAGGAATAGGCTTGATGATCGAAACGTAATGACGACTAAGAAGTAACCCCGTGAATATGCTACGATGGGTTTTTACGATCACTAACCTAGAAGTGTAATGATTAGGAAGTAGTAAAAATTTAGGGAGAAATAAGCATTGGGTCGACTAAGTTGTAGCACTAAGGTTCATCAACGAACTAGACTGCGATAGGGAAGCCGAGGTGAGGGTTCGTTGAGGATCGAGATATAGAACTTATAGATCTGGAATATCTTACGCTTCGAATTCTACTCATTTCAGGCGTCTCAGGTTCGACTTGCATGGATGCGACGATTGCTACACTCGGTTGGGCCCTAGATTCGATAAATCTGAGCGAACAACGAACGGAACTGAAAAATCTAATATGGTCAGAGATGGATTATCAATCGCTAGGGTGACTTCGAGGATGATAATACTAAGTCGTGGTAAGGGTGTCTAACTAACGAGCACGAGCGTCTAACTAACTCTTCCTATTATCCTGGTATTGGGTTTCCTATCGTGCTGAGACGAGGTATTCGAGTAATTTTGTGTACGAACTAATTCTGGATAATTTGGCTAATGAAAAGTGTTCTCATTGTTCTGAATTTCGCAGTTGCAGGACCTGCATGGGCCGCCACTAAAACCTGTAACGCCCCGCTTCCCAAAAGACACCGGAAGCGAGAACGTTACGCGGTCCGCTTGAACTGGAGCGGTGAAGCTCGAGTTCAATAAGCGTCTGTGATAAAAACACAGGGCAGGTTCTTGCATTTGCATTTCAGAACAATCAGAAATTTTTTTTCATTAAATTAAAAAGTGCACTTCCAGAATTGTTCGTACAAGAAATAAGACAACTGGGCCTCAGCATGGCCAAAAAGAAAACTACAACAAAACACTAATCCTACTACAAGGTACTAAAGCTAAAACTCAAAGCAGTGACAGAAAAGGGGCTCTAATCTTCCGCAGAAAATGGCTCGGCGTCTACAGCGAACTCTGGCCCTCTAAGTCAGGCGTCTCGAGAGAATCTTCCTAGTGCTCAAACTCAGGATCTGACATACATCCAAAAACATGAATGTATGTCAGCAAGGTCTGCAAGAAAAGTTAGCATCCCAAGACAAGATATGTGACAGATAAGAAATTGAGAAGCATTTAATATTTTAAAGAAACGACTGCAGCAATTTAACATTTAACAATTTATAGAAACAAAAATGAACAACCCTAACATGCAGTTCTAGACGGTTACAATATTAAAGTAAAGACTTCTCTGAGTTCATTAGCATGTCGATTTCTAAGATGACCAAGTTAGCGTTGTAATTTCCATGTCAAGAGTTCACATCTAATCTAGGGTTCTCGCCTTTAGGTCGTGATGAGAATGTAGGATGCTGTCAAAACAAGGACGTTAGGATCGAAAAATAACATAGACTTACGTTAGCGTATGCTGCACCGTAGTCTCTGAACTTCACCCTCGGATTCGCCACAACGGTCGGTACTTCATCACGGAGGATCGAAGCAGCGTTTCACCGTCTAAATCTCTATTTAGAAGAGGAATTTAATGGAAGGGAGAAGAAGAACACAAGTTGCCTTATGCAAACTTATGGCATGGTTAGATTAGTGTAAATGCCTTACCCTTGGGTCCTATTTATAGGCTTTAGGGGTAGTTATTGTAGGAAATAACTAAATATAAGCTTATTAGCCTATATTAGCACTTACACTTATCCTCTTCTTCATTCACTTATCAAGTGCCTTTATGCACTTATAAAGTGGCTTTTTCCACTTATCGAGTGGTCCTTTTCACACGAGAAAAGGTTCCCTTCGTGCACGCTTTCGTGGACGTGACATCTGAGGTTCGTATACCCTCATACATCCCCTCATGGGTGTATTCATGTCGTCCATATCCAACATCTCCCACTCACACTTGAGGGGATTGTAAGGAAACATCTTTTCCTTTAGTTCTTCTATTTATCTTACCGAGAAATAGACCGTGTGACCGTCATGCGCATAGAGTCCGCTATTGTGCACTTGTTAGAGATACACAACACTCCTCAAGGTGCAAAGTTGAGTAGATCAACGCATGCTTTACCCTAGATTATTTCTTCACATTTCTTATACTTTATATTCAACAATTGAATCCCATCTGGATTATAATTGGCTGGCCAGCTTTGAATCTTTAAAGTCCAAATGTGAATATGAAATTAATCTTCCTCTTCTTGCGATCCTTTCGATCTTGACTTGACTCGCTTTTCTAACATGCCCCGCCGGACCGAATTTACCATAGTCCATAAGCAACATGCTAAGATAGCGATCACCCAGTCAAATCTAAAGGAACCAATTATATTCCATAAGGGTAAGAAGTTAAGACCCATGTGGTCTTTGGGTCTCACATAATAGTAAACACAATTACTATTCTAACCCAATGGTCAAATGCATACGTAGTATGAATACGTATTACAACATCACTCCTTTCCCAGGGAGCGTATGTCTTAATGATGTTGTAAGGATGATGATCAGAAACCACAATGTCTGATTTTGAGTCCCTTTTACTACTCAAATAATCTTCTGGACCCACATCCCGCATAAGACAGATATGATTTAAGCATTCTCTTAGATCTTTTGTAAGCATCCATATGACGCAGATCTTTCATACGACCATTTTGTTTAAGTCATGACTCTAAATCATCCGTCTGACGATTTTGACTTTAAACAGGTCTCATCTTTATTTTATCCGTCTGATATAATAAAGGCGGTTGCTCATGTGAGAGAGCCAACCTCAATCTGTCCGATATACTAGAAAATATAGCTGAGATTTTAAAATGTGCACAAACATTTTCTAGTAACTCATATGCAATGTTGAAAAGAACTTATTCTTCTATTAAATGTGATCTTTTACAGACATGGGAATTTACATTGGTACAACTCGGCTCTTACGCAATCCTTGAGATGATAAGTGTTTGTAAAACACATCTCTGGGGATCGCCTTCGTAAGCGGATCCGCTATCATCTCATGCGTAGATATGTACTTTATGTCTACCTTCTTGGTCTTATCATAGTCTTTTGCAAATTTGTAGCGGATGTCAATGTGTTTGGTCTTACAATGGAATTTTGGATCTTTGACATAGGCTATAGATGCTTGACTGTCACTGTGTATTGGTACATCACCTGAGTCACTTGCTTCAATTAGCCTGTCTAAGAATTTCCGAAGCCAAACAGCCTCTTGGACTGCCATGCTAAATGCTACAAACTCGGCTTCCATAGTTGAAAGTGTGATGTAGGATTGTTTCTTGCTACTCCAGGATATTGCACCAGATCCGAGTAGAAAAACATATCCTGAGGTCGATCGTCGCTCATCGAGATCACCCGCCCAATCAGCATCAGTGTAGCCTTCGAGCCTCAAGGCATCTCCTTGATAGCATAAAGCATAGTCCTCAGTTCCTTTAAGATACCGCATTATCCTCTTAACCGCTTTCCAGTGTACTTGCCCTGGATTGGATTGGTAACGACTTACCATTCCAACGGCAAAACAGATGTCTGGTCTTGTACAAATCATAGCGTACATAAGACTACCAACTGCACTGGAATATGGAACTTTTTCCATAATTTCCTTTTCCTTTTGGGTCTTTGGACACGATTTCAGACATAAATTATCGCATTTGCTTATAGGAGTATCAATGGACTTGCAGTCCTGCATATTAAAACGTTCTAGAACCTTCTTTATATAAGTCTCTTGTGAAAGAGAAAGAAGTTTCTTCGAACGATTCCTTGAAATCTTAACTCCAAGGATATATGCGGCTTCTCCCATGTCTTTCATCTTAAAAACTGATGAAAGCCAAGCCTTGATATCCATCACAAATTCCTTGTCATTTCCGGCTATTAAAATGTCATCTACGTATATAGACATAATAACATACTTGCTTTTAATCCTCTTGATATATACACAGTTATCTTTATCAAGCATGGTAAAATCATTTGATAAGACAACTTTTTGAAATCGTATATACCATTGTCTCGAGGATTGTTTAAGACCATATATGGACTTACGAAGTTTACAAACCTTATGTTTGTTTCCTTCTTTTACAAACCCTGTTGGTTGTTCCATATAGATCTCCTCGTCCAATTCTCCATTGAGAAAGGCAGTCTTTACATCCATTTGATGTAATTCGAGGTCTAAGCAAGCTACCATAGCCAGAATCAGGCGAATCGAGGTAAAACGAACAACAGGTGAGAAGGTCTCTTCGTAGTCTATCCCTTCCTGTTGTGTAAAACCTTTCGCGACAAGGTGAGCTTTATATCTGTCTATAGAGCCATCAGCCTTATGCTTGATCTTGAGAACCCATTTGTTCACAATAGCTCTACGTCCTCTGGGTAAATCAACCAAGTCCCAGACTTGGTTAACTTTCATGGATTCTAATTCCTCCTTCATCGCTTCCATTCATTTGTCTTTTGCATGGCATGATACAGCCTGTTTGAAAGTAGCAGGCTCGTCATCTTCTTGTAGTAAAGTCATAAAGGTTTGCGGGAATTCATCCTCAAATCTTAGAGGAGCTAACCTTGTACGACTACTACGTCGTATTTGAGATCCTTCAAGTCCTTGTTGACTCGAATTTAGATCAATTCTAGTATCACTCCCACTTGGAATGTCGTTAGAAATGCTCCCACTTGGATCATTATTCCCGTATGGAATAGGATTCGCATCATTCGTATCATCCATTGGTGAAGGTTGAAACGTATTTTCGTCTTCACCAAGAATTCTCCCACTCGAATGAGGTAATCCTTCTTGATCATAAATCTCAAATAGAGATAAGTCCTGACTTATCTCGCCCTGTCTTGGAAACTCGTTTTCCAAGAAAGTGACATCCCTCGACTCAAATTCAATTAGTCCTCCATTGTCTTCCTGACCAATGAAAACATAACCTTTGGAGTTTTCTGTGTATCGTATAAAGATACATTTCCTCCCCCTTGGCCCAAGTTTGCCATACTTATGTGAGAAAATATGTGCGTAGGATGCACACCCCCAAGGTTTTAAAATGCTTAAGTCAGGAGACCTTTGGTTCCACAACTCATAAGGAGTGGAGCTAACTTATTTCTAGGGTACGCGGTTCAAGATGAAAGCAGCCGTCAATAATGCATCACCCTAAAAGGTGATTGGCAAGTTAGCTTGCGCCATCATTGAACAGAACATTTCCATTAAAGTCCTATTCCTCCTTTCAGCAACACCATTTTGTTGAGGAGTATAAGGCATAGTTACCTGATGAACTATGCCCTTTTCATCACAAAGTTCCTTAAAACTTGCTGATTGATATTCACCGCCTCTATCGGTTCACAATACCTTAATCTTGCGATCTAATTGATTTTCCACCAAACTCATATAGTTTTTAAAGCAGGTTAATGCTTCACTTTTGTGGGATATCAAATAGATATGACCGAATCGGGTGAAGTCATCAATAAAAGTGATGAAATAGGACTTCCCGCGTCTTGTCTTGACATTCATCGGACCACATATGTCCGAATGGATGAGCTGTAATGGAACCTCGGCCCTTGTGCCGGTTCCAAACGGCTTGCGACAAGATTTCCCTACAAGGCAATGTTCGCAAGTCGACATTTCGACCTTTGAGACATTGGATAGAAGGCCACGTTTGGCAAGTCTATCCATTCGTGTTGGTCCAATGTGACCAAGCCTTGCATGCCAACAAATTACATCTGATTCATAATTTGATGAATTTGCAACAAGGAAATTTTCATTATTAAATGAAGAATCATACATTGTATTTAATACAATAAATCCTTTAAATACATACCCAGAACCAATTAGAGTATTATTACAAGACAAGTCAACTTTACAATTATGAAAAAACCAGCTATAACCAAGACCCATTAACACGACCACATATATAATATTCCTTCGAATATCCGGAGCGAAGAGAACATCATGAAGTAGGATAGTGCGGCCGTTGTCCAAGACGAGCTTGCACGTCCTAACGCCTTTCACTTCAACACGTGTGTTGTTTCCTACGTAGATCCACTTCGTTCCTTGGGGTATCCGGTGATACTCCACGAAGGACCGTCTGTCCCTTGCTATGTGGTCGGTGGCACTTGAATCAATTATCCAAAAGGGATTAGATTCTACAAGAAATATTGAACTAGAAACACATATGTAACTAGTATTATTACAAGTTACCTCGTCACCTCCACTTGTACATGAACGAGCATAGTGACCTAACTTGTTGCACTTAAAACACTTGAACTTCTTCAAGTCCTTCTTCTTGTGCCATTTCTTGTGCCCACCCTTATGTTTGGGTTTCTTGGTAGACTCAGGTTGCTTATTACGTTCATTAGTAAACTTCGAACGATTTTTTCGTTTCTTTCCCCTGTGTGAGGAACTAGCAACCATGTGCACTTCTGCACTTGGCTTGGCAGCCGCAAGCCGCTCTTCCTCTAACTCGAGGTGCTTAGAAACATCGCTGAAGTTCTTGATGCTCTCATTATGAGTGAGATGCATCTTCATTTTGTTGGGAATTGGGGTTCCCTTAGGGCACAAAAATTCTAGTCCCGTCCTAAGTCGGACGGAACATAGACAGAAAATAATAGCAGCGGAAGAAAACTATGTTAACTGATTAACATGCAGTTAAAAACAATTTCTAACTTAGCCCTAAGGTCCAAGACCCTATGCCAAGATCTATGCCGACTTGGGATGGGTCTGACCATCCCAAGAAGGATCTAGCCTACTGCGATTAAACTAAACTAATGCTAATAAACTACTTTAACCACATACCCGGAATCTCAGCCCTGGAGCAGGCGAGATGTTCCGCGCCGTCTTCCGAGCTGCTCCCGTCCCACGCCGAGCCGCTCCTTGAACCGCTCCCCGAACCGCTCCTCGAACCGCTCCGCATCCCGAGGCGATCAATCCCCGTGCCGCCGAGCCAACCAACCGCCGAAGAAATTTTCACGCGAGTGAAACCTCCGCCAAGATTTCGGATCCAGAATCCGAACTCCTTTGTGGCTTTGCTAGAGCCCGCAGGAGTAAGGTAGAAATTTAGGGAGATAGAGAAATATTTATTTAAGCTTAGATCCGAGCGTGCTCCAACATTTACGAGAGCCGCTCAGATCTAGAGCTTGGGACAAGTTTAGAGGAAGGGGGCAGACCCCTATTTATATAGGCGGCTGACCCCTCCCCTCTACTCAATTTCCGATGTGGGACTAAAAATTAGAGTTAATTAAATCAAGTTAGTTTGCACTTCACAAAGTGCAAACTTCCGTGAATTTTAACTCACTCACCGTTGAGCTTCAAGATTGATACAACCTATCAATACGACAAGCGTTCAACGGTGAACGCATAGGAAAAACCGTTCGTCAATCGGAGTCCGTTTGACCCTCCAATTGAGTGTCCAAAGATTGACAAAAATCAGATTTTCGCCAAAGTAATCAGCCGTCATGCAAATCTGTTACTAGGGTTCGAAACCCTAGGCTTGGGGCCCACCAGTGGGCCCTGCTGCATCAAATCGCGCGCGCAGACCCGCCTGGGCTCGCCCAGGCCCGCGCCTGGGCAGAGCCCAGGCGGGCCTGGGCTTTGCCCAGGCGGGCCTGGGCTTTGCCCAGGCGGCCTGGGCTTGCCCAGGCCGAGCCTGGGCTAAGCCCAGGCTTGTGCCTGGCTAGCCCAGGCCGAGCCTGGGCTTAGCCCAGGCAGCGCCTGGGCTAGCCCAGGCAGCCTGTTCTGCTTGGGTCTGATATTTTTGGCTTTAACTTGATCATCTGGCGTCCGATTTGGACGCCGTTCGAACCTGGGTCTAGACCGGGACATTCCCGTCTTACCCGTGAACTTTTCCTTGCGTTTATATTATTAAATATTGTATTAAACAATTTAATACACATTTAATAGTCCCTATTTAAGCTTAAATTACCATATTGCATCTAATGCAATTATTTCATCCCTTGCATCAAAAATGCAATTATTCTCCCTAACTAATTTCTACCTATTACTAGACGAAGCGTTACACTCTGTGTGAGACCCTACAGCCTGACCCTTACAACAGGTTGGGCTCGAAGCCCTATACAGCAGTGACCACGAGCAGTGGTTGTCGTCCCTGCTTCAGGAATCATCATTATGTGGTTAACTCATTGACATGAGTATTGTCGGGACCACCTGACTGTTTCCGTGATGAATTCCGCAGTTATAGTCTCTTCGTCTTAAATATGTCGTGTAGATCAAGTCTGGGGTACGGTCAAACTATCAACCCCAATAACTTGACTCCGGTTAGTTTCTATCGATCTTTAGTCAACTAATGTTGGACTTCTTCCAACATACTCTGCGCAGAGTTTTTACTAAAGACCGTACTAACTCTATGACACAAACTACCATTGATCGGGAGAGACGAATCCTCTCTTGGTCATTACTCGCCTCGTACGTTTCAAGTGACACCCAATCAAAAGACCTTTCGACAGGCCTTGCCTCGAAGCTAGGTCAGTTGATCTAAGTGGTACCGTTCACGCACAGGTCCGTCAAAATGACCTCAAGTCAAAAGACCAACTATCCTATCATCACTCAGAGTTATCACTGACAGATTGGTCAATATAACCATATGATAACTCTAGTGGATCGTTCAGTGAACTCATTCTAATGAGCACCTGTGTCTCATCTTCGACTTCGCCAAGTCAAGCGATCATGAGATCATTGCCACCGCTAAACGGTGAAGACTAAGACACAATGATCTATCCGATGTTTCGATATCCTTGTCTCGAAACATCTACGACCATGAACCATTTTAGACTTATGCTACAGACGGTCAAACGTTTCTCCATGATCGAGATACTCATCTTAATACCCGTTCGACCTTGCATAAAGTCTCAGGACTTTACCTAAGTTGATATCTAATGTTAACTACATTACAATATAACTTAGATAAATTATTACCAAACAGCTTACTGTTATTTCGAACAAGATGTTTGTGCTATTCACACAGGAATAAATGGCCTCGAGGTCATCATATTCCTACATCTCCCACTTGCACTCAGGCCCATTTATCTCGATATCTAATATCGTTTTTACACATAAGTTTTCTCGACTTCATGTGGTAGAGCCTTCGTGAGTGGATCTGCTAAAACCGTCTACACTATAGACTTAAGGGGTTTTTATGTTTGTGTTAGACCAACCTTTTGAATTTTATTCAAATAATTCACTTGGTCCATCGGAATCTATAATATTTTATTTCCCTGGATCTTATCCAGTTTATCGTACTTTACGATAATCATTTAAATTAGTTACTGGTCATTTCAAATGGTTCATATCCATTTCTGATAAAGTATCAAACTCTTTGATTACTTAATCAAAATATATGTTCCATCTCTTTGATGTCTCGCATGTAATTTACACGCTCCCACTGACCTTGAAAATTCTCTGGCTAATTCATATAAGTTGGTTCGTCTAAATCATATTTAGAAAAACGAACTTCTAAGTGAATGCTCCAATTTTCATGGTCAACTTAAGCGTTTTACATCAGCTTTGGTCCGAGTAGATCTGTACACATCTGTTGGAGAAACCGGTTTCATCATAATCCGTTTTATAGGAATTAGGATGAAAACCGTTCCCGTCCAACATTATTGTACTTCACTATTTCCTTTTCTGCACCAATCTTTCAACTTAAAGATTTACTTACAGAAAGTGAGGAAACATTTTCCTTGGGCACGTAAACTAAATTCTCAAATTTATTTACGCACACGGACCTGCATCAAGTTTTAAATCGGAGTTACTACTCCGAATGTCATCCTAGAAGTTGACTAAGTCATCATCAGTTATGATGTCTAGCTCGACATTTCGTCTTACGAAATTCGAGTAAATATACAACTTCCTTACTATTGATTTATTGAATATATTATTGATAATGTTCTCATAGAACTTTATCAAAACTTAGGCATTACTATCTAGGACTTAACCCAGAGGGAGGACTTAACTCAGATTCACTTACAATGGATCATACCAAATCTAATTAAGTGTGATTCATACTTTTTAACACACCGATGTGTTAACAGACTTGATCTGAGAGAAAATCACATTTTCTTTTAATTACACAAGATTTTATTTAGCTAAGTATTTGACCATTCGATCTAGTCGAATCAGTTTAAATACTTTAGTCATTTCGTTTCTTTATTTTATCAGACTTGTGTTTCATCAAGAACACGTGTCTTAATAAAATATACGAATAACTTATTTTGTAAAAAATAGACTCGGGTACATCAGTATGTACGAGACTGAGTTCGACAACTCATTCTCCCACTGTCTCACAGATGGGTTTCGGCCATTGTATCTAAGAGGCTAAGACTCACAAGTGTCCGTAGACTTCATAATACGAGAGATCAGACCCCTCTTTATGTGACTTGTGAAGCTTAATCTCTTGATACGGCCTAGTCTAATTTTACCATATAAGTTTTCTACTATCTTGTGTATTTATATATTAACATTTAATATATATATAGTTATTTACAAATTACTTAACACAAAACATTACTTCAGAAGCAATGTGACGACATTCGTCAAAATGTGTTAAACGTCTTTTGTATAACAATTTATTCTGAAATCGTGACATCAAAATATGTCATATTTTCATTTCCTCCTACTTATGCCTTTACTAATGATAAATTAAACTATTTAACTCGATTGACTTTCCGGAGTGCCTTCTTCCTTTTCTAAATCACATTTAGATATCAACATAAATAAATAGCTATGCAAGCAACTTATGTATCCAAACGCTTGAGCTTTGCAATCTTGAGTGTAGCTCAAGAAGTTGCTTGTCTCAAGATCCGGTTGGGATACATAGTCTTGCATCGCTCATGCACTCGTATTCGACTCAAACGGTTTGATCGAATTTTCGAACTTTGCGGATCAAAATTGTTTGTCCATACAACCTTGAGGGTAGCTCGACAAGTTGTAGGGAGAAACATACTTTGAATGTCCTATATGTTCAAGCTGCCTCATATAGAGACGAGTGACATGTAGCTTTAATTTATTTGTTGGACCCAGAACTTAATGAAATCATATTTCTTAAGTCTGTTCTTTAGAAGGTCATTTAATGTCAATGAGAATATAGTTTTAATTCTATCAATTAGAATTTAACTTGATATTCAATTAATCAACTTATTGACCAGTTAACTAATTAAAATATTATATTTTAATTCCTACGGTAAACATAGTCTTGCCCTAGTTTTAGCATATGTTCAATATTAAATATAGGTAGATTGGCTTTTATCTATCTATATCCTCCCACTAATTTTACGAACGTTTTAAAGCTTAATAACGAACGATTTAATCGAATTAAAATTAATGGGTAAGAGTTCCAATCACCTTGAGTCTAAACAACCTTGAGTGTAGCTCAACAGTTGATTGACTCTGTGATCGGAAGATGACTCTTCATCGATCATATCGGATATGACTCTCTTAATCGGTTTTTGCCCCTAGCCATTTGTGATCATGAGTGTGCTCATCCAAATCACAATGTCTAGTCTAGTCGGACCCTTGTTTTCATGTCTAGCCTGACTTGCCCCTCAGCTCGGTGTATGCACGACACGTTGGTTTGGGTCAGGTCTTAGACTACATCAAGTCAGACTACATCGTTGACTTAACTTGCGCCGACGCTCGGGGTACGAGACGACGGTTAGGGTTAGTCAAGATTTCATCTTATGTATTTAAGGAGTTGGTTTCTACAGGGTTGCCATGTCAGAGCTTGAGTGTATCTCAACAACTATAACACGGGCCCTATAGTTGCTAACCCCTAAAACAAGGAGGGCTACGGCTAATCTTGAAAAAGATCATTAACGTATTTGACTTAGATATAGTCCAGGGTGTCATACAATCATGATTCGCGACATTGCGGTCCAGCGGAACTCAGCCAGGGAATTGACTAAGCCAGGATCACTACCCCTTGGACTAGCAAGGGTTGACCTAGAACTCTTAGCCAAGCACATTGACTGGATCATGGTCCATTGAATGAAGCTTGTCATTTTTGTATGTATGCCATAGACTAAACAGCTTTTATTAACAACTAATTAATCCTATCAACTAGTTGAATCCTTAAATTCAAAATTTTTAGGATTTGTTTAATAACTTTTATTAAGTCCTTATCAACTATAAGGTTCACGTGCTACCCTAATCGTTATTAGGATTTTAATAAATTATTAACAATGCTAGAAGCGAAGTCCTTTAATGAAAATTAATTATAACAATTAGAATTTGAAAATCCATTTAAAGGACTACCCTAATCAGGAATTAGGTCTTTAATATTGTTGTTAATGATTTATTAAAGCATAGCATGTCATTAAAATTCAAGTAATAAATTTTAATCAATTTTAATGGCTAACCTAAAAGGTTGTCTTGTGTTATCAAATAAGGGACAAGATGCACTAGCCATTAAAATAAAGCTACACTAATTTATCGCATAAAGATAGTGCACAACTAAATAACATTTAAATATACTAAGTTTATCGCATAAACAATTTTTGCATGCAAACATAAATTTAACAATTAAATTTAAAATATGATTTTGAAATTATTTTATTTTTATCTCATAAAAACTTAATTTTAAAATCATAAATTTGCATGCTACTTAAAAAAAAATTTATCGCATAAAAAATTTAATCTTTAAAATGAGTTTTAAAATTATCTCATAAAATTAAAACATCATTTTAAAAACTTTCAAGCTTAAAAATTTATCAAATAAAAATTTTAGGCAATTTAAACTTATCGCATAAATTTTAAAAGATTTAAAATTGGTTTTAAAAATTATCACATAAATTTTAAAATGTCATTTTAAAAAATTTCCATGTTCAAAATTTATGAAAAAGATTTTTTTGAACATCTAAAACATTTTAAAATATTATCTCATAACTTTAAAAACTTTTGAAAGTATTTAAAAGCATTAACACGTTTAATCAAATCGCAGTACCTAGATCGCTACGCAAACCTAGGCTCTGATACCACTGTTGGGAATTGGGGTTCCCTTAGGGCACAAAAATTCTAGTCCCGTCCTAAGTCGGACGGAACATAGACAGAAAATAATAGCAGCGGAAGAAAACTATGTTAACTGATTAACATGCAGTTAAAAACAATTTCTAACTTAGCCCTAAGGTCCAAGACCCTATGCCAAGATCTATGCCGACTTGGGATGGGTCTGACCATCCCAAGAAGGATCTAGCCTACTGCGATTAAACTAAACTAATGCTAATAAACTACTTTAACCACATACCCGGAATCTCAGCCCTGGAGCAGGCGAGATGTTCCGCGCCGTCTTCCGAGCTGCTCCCGTCCCACGCCGAGCCGCTCCTTGAACCGCTCCCCGAACCGCTCCTCGAACCGCTCCGCATCCCGAGGCGATCAATCCCCGTGCCGCCGAGCCAACCAACCGCCGAAGAAAGTTTCACGCGAGTGAAACCTCTGCCAAGATTTCGGATCCAGAATCCGAACTCCTTTGTGGCTTTGCTAGAGCCCGCAGGAGTAAGGTAGAAATTTAGGGAGATAGAGAAATATTTATTTAAGCTTAGATCCGAGCGTGCTCCAACATTTACGAGAGCCGCTCAGATCTAGAGCTTGGGACAAGTTTAGAGGAAGGGGGCAGACCCCTATTTATATAGGCGGCTGACCCCTCCCCTCTACTCAATTTCCGATGTGGGACTAAAAATTAGAGTTAATTAAATCAAGTTAGTTTGCACTTCACAAAGTGCAAACTTCCATGAATTTTAACTCACTCACCGTTGAGCTTCAAGATTGATACAACCTATCAATACGACAAGCGTTCAACGGTGAACGCATAGGAAAAAACCGTTCGTCAATCGGAGTCCGTTTGACCCTCCAATTGAGTGTCCAAAGATTGACAAAAATCAGATTTTCGCCAAAGTAATCAGCCGTCATGCAAATCTGTGACTAGGGTTCGAAACCCTAGGCTTGGGGCCCACCAGTGGGCCCTGCTGCATCAAATTGCGCGCGCAGACCCGCCTGGGCTCGTCCAGGCGCCTGGGCGCGCCCAGGCCCGCGCCTGGGCGAGCCCAGGCGGCCTGGCTAGCCCAGGCCGAGCCTGGGCTAGCCCAGGCCGAGCCTGGGCTAGCCCAGGCAGCCTGTTCTGCTTGGGTCTGATATTTTTGGCTTTAACTTGATCATCTGGCGTCCGATTTGGACGCCGTTCGAACCTGGGTCTAGACCGGGACATTCCCGTCTTACCTGTGAACTTTTCCTTGCGTTTATATTATTAAATATTGTATTAAAAAATTTAATACACATTTAATAGTCCCTATCTAAGCTTAAATTACCATATTGCATCTAATGCAATTATTTCATCCCTTGCATCAAAAATGCAATTATTCTCCCTAACTAATTTCTACCTATTACTAGACGAAGCGTTACACTCTGTGTGAGACCCTACAGCCTGACCCTTACAACAGGTTGGGCTCGAAGCCCTATACGGCAGTGACCACGAGCAGTGGTTGCCGTCCCTGCTTCAGGAATCATCATTATGTGGTTAACTCATTGACATGAGTATTGTCGGGACCACCTGACTGTTTCCGTGATGAATTCCGCAGTTATAGTCTCTTCGTCTTAAATATGTCGTGTAGATCAAGTCTGGGGTACGGTCAAACTGTCAACCCCAATAACTTGACTCCGGTTAGTTTCTATCGATCTTTAGTCAACTAATGTTGGACTTCTTCCAACATACTCTGCGCAGAGTTTTTACTAAAGACCGTACTAACTCTATGACACAAACTCCCATTGACCGGGAGAGACGAATCCTCTCTTGGTCATTACTCGCCTCGTACGTTTCAAGTGACACCCAATCAAAAGACCTTTCGACAGGCCTTGCCTCGAAGCTAGGTCAGTTGATCTAAGTGGCACCGTTCACGCACAGGTCCATCAAAATGACCTCAAGTCAAAAGACCAACTATCCTATCATCACTCAGAGTTATCACTGACAGATTGGTCAATATAACCATATGATAACTCTAGTGGATCGTTCAGTGAACTCATTCTAATGAGCACCTGTGTCTCGTCTTCGACTTCGCCAAGTCAAGCGATCATGAGATCATTGCCACCGCTAAACGGTGAAGACTAAGACACAATGATCTATCCGATGTTTCGATATCCTTGTCTCGAAACATCTACGACCATGAACCATTTTAGACTTATGCTACAGACGGTCAAACGTTTCTCCATGATCGAGATACTCATCTTGATACCCGTTCGACCTTGCATAAAGTCTCAGGACTTTACCTAAGTTGATATCTAATGTTAACTACATTACAATATAACTTAGATAAATTATTACCAAACAGCTTACTGTTATTTCGAACAAGATGTTTGTGCTATTCACACAGGAATAAATGGCCTCGAGGGCATCATATTCCTACACATTTGGTCCCACCCATTTGGTAGGGAACGTATGACTGCTTGGATTTGTTGCTCGTCAGTGAGCACATGACCTGCATCCTTTAACTCTGAGATGAGATTTGCTATATGTCACAGATGTTTCCCCATAGAATGATCTGGACGTTTCTTGTATGAATCAAATCTTATAGTTAAAGAACGAAGTTTGGACATCGAGGTGCCACCAAACTTCTCCTCAAGCTTGGACCATATGTCCATGGCTAGGTCATGCTCTCGAAAGATTCGCATTATGTCGTCTACCATACTTGATAGCAACGTAATGCGAGCAATCTTGTTCTTCCGAGACCAAGCATCAAAAGCTTCCTTGTCTCTTCTATGTTGGGCCGTAGTGCCCAACTCTGGTTCAATCATTTTGTTCTTTAGAGTTTCGAGCACATCTTGCTCCTCTAGAACATATTGTATCTTTATGGACCATAGTTTGTAATTATCGCCGTTGAGTTTTTCACCTTTGTTCAACTCAGCGACGATGTTCTTAGCGGCAGAAGACATTTTAGCTTTAAAATGCTGCAAAAGATATGAAAAGAAAGGTTTGATCAAAAACATTGCATTAATTTCATATACATAGTCATCATATTGTTACATTTTCATGATTCATTAGTTTCGGCCAGCGGACCGACCAGGGAAATGGCTAGTCCAGGGTTCACTACCCCCAGACTGAGCTGAGGTGTCCTACAAACTATTCCAAAAGACCACTGGTCGAATCATGATCCATTGAGATGCTGAATCAATCGAATGTGGAAATTTTCAGACTAGTTTAATATCACTCCCACTTGGAAAAACACACTTGGAATGATATTATTATATTTGATAAGTTACTTTCGAAAAATATTGAAGATGTTGTTCTAGAATCGGAAAAGTCATTACGATCCCAATCACCATCTAGAACAACTTTCAATATTTCCCCATCACTTTATCAAATAACAGTACTCTTATATTACTTTGCAGCGGAAAAGCGTTTTTGAAAACGTATTTTTCAAAATGTATATTTCAACCTAGTACCCTTATGATACTAGCGAAATATTTGGCAATCCTGGCCATTACCGGGGTTGAGCCGTAGCCGTGCCAAGGCCGAATCCTCCTTGAGGGGATTTTTATTCAAGCCATCGTCACCGGCTCCCGTATGGATCCAGGCGCTCCCCTTCTGCAGGAGAATTTGCCGCAGAGAACTGCCGTCGGCGCCGTATGGGCTGGCCATGCATGTTCCCATCCATGCAAGTCCCCCCCAAATACAGGGTCAACCGGGGCTCGGCACTGGCCGAGGCCAGGGCCGGCAGTGACCTGGCACTGGCCGAGGCTAGGGCCGGCAGTGGCCCTGGCAGTGGCCAGGGCAGGCCTCGGCCTGGCCCTGGCCACTGCCAGGGCCGGCCGTGGCCCTGGCAGAGGCCAGGGCCGGCCATGGCCAGGCCCTGGCCTCTGCCAGGGCTGGGCCAGGGCCCCCAGGCCCTGGCCGAGGCCGGCCAGGGCCCCCTGGCCGAGGCCGGCCAGGGCCCCCTGGCCGAGGCCTGGTCGAGGCCAGGGCCCCCAGGCCCTGGCCGAGGCCTGGCCATGGCCGGCCATGGCCTGGCCATGGCCCATATGGCCATGGCCGGCCTCCCCCTTGCATGGGGTTGGCCGGACACCCCCACCGGAGGGGTGGCCGTGGTTGTTATTGGCCATAGCCAACCCCCTCCGCATGGGGAGGGGGGATGCATAGCCTCCATGGCCCATATGGCCATGGCGATCATGCACCAAAGAGGTCTCCTTCTTCGATGAGAATTGTTCCAACCGCCATCTTCTTCTCCGATGAGGCACCCGTTCGTCGAGAAAGTAGTTATTCTTTAATGGCCGTGTGCCAAAATGAAAAAATAACACACTTCCGCAAAATTCACGCTCCACATGAAGAGAGTTCACATTCCCTATTGAATGGAGACTCAGCATCCATGAAGAGTGCGAGTTTAGCGAGATGAACGGTCAGTTCTTCCCGTCACGGAGAGTTCCTGCCATATCCGTAATGACAGAAGACCCTAACGTGAAAAGAACAACTGCTGCGATTCTCTCTGTCACGATGTGCTCCTACCATATCCATAATGGTAGGAAACTCATTCGTGAAAAAGACAACGCCTCGTTCATCGGTTAGACCGGGGCGACGGTTAGACCGGGGCGAACCCATATTGCTCCGATACCAATGTAGGATCCTGTCAAAACATGGACGTTAGGATCGAAAAATAACATAGACTTACGTTAGCGTATGCTGCACCGTAGTCTCTGAACTTCACCCTCGGATTCGCCACAACGGTCGGTACTTTGTCACGGAGGATCGAAGCAGCGTTTCACCGTCTAAATCTCTATTTAGAAGAGGAATTTAATGGAAGGGAGAAGAAGAACACAAGTTGCCTTATGCAAACTTATGGCATGGTTAGATTAGTGTAAATGCCTTACCCTTGGGTCCTATTTATAGGCTTTAGGGGTAGTTATTGTAGGAAATAACTAAATATAAGCTTTTTAGCCTATATTAGCACTTACACTTATCCTCTTCTTCATTCACTTATCAAGTGCCTTTATGCACTTATAAAGTGGCTTTTTCCACTTATCGAGTGGTCCTTTTCACGCGAGAAAAGGTTCCCTTCGTGCACGCTTTCGTGGACGTGACATCTGAGGTCCGTATACCCTCATACATCCCCTCATGGGTGTATTCATGTCGTCCATATCCAACAGAGAAGGTCGTTCCTCTCACGGGGGCTTACTGTGATTGACGCTAACCCACCGCGTGCGGGTGGTGCTCTTGAGGAGAGTACCCTTCATACGCCCAGTGGCCGCTCAACCCTAACCCCACCCAAAAGTTTGCCGGAACACGAGCCGGCCTAGCCGACTCACACGACATCACAAATTCACGATACCGCCTTCGAGGCGCACGATTTTCACGATGTCCATATATGTTAGGCATGTCAAGACTCACTGAATTTTGCTGTTATCAATATCATTACACATTTGTGACAGTTCTACATAGTAAAAGAGGGTTGAACAATTTTAATAGCGGTTTCAAAATAATGACGAGCACGAGTTTTCATTGGGTTTGCTACAGAAACTATTTTTTTCTCATAATTGATTAAAATTAAGGTATATCATATGATATATCGTTGGGTCACAAATTTCGTCCTGGTCATTATGGTGTCACTTTCTTACGTCATTTCACGTCTAATTTTTGAGTTATCCAGCAATACATGAAGGCGGCGTAAAAGTGCCGAAACTTTTAAAAATCATATCAAATCATATACTTGCCTGTTTTTGACGTTCTTGGTGTCGTTGGAAACGTCTTGACGAATACTACGCTACGGAGGAGACGGTTCGCTGGTTTGACAAAACATGAAATCAGAATAGACGTTTTTCGATTAGGACAGATTTACAACAAACTCCTACGACGTCTAATCACCCGGTTTTATTAAGTTCTCTACTTTGCGGTGTGGGTTAAGAGTTTTTAGGGGTAGATCTACTGACATGATGTGCAGCAAGGGATCGAAACGCTGCGAGGAAAAGTGGCGACGCGTACGACTCCGAAACAGCGAGCGTCGAGTGTCGGGTGGAGAGTTTTGCTCGGATCCATGCGTGGGGCGAGGAAGTGGTCGCTGCGACAGGGCGGGGCTGCAGTTGGCGTGCGAGCATGATGTGTGCGAGGAGATCGACAAGCCGGGCTGTCGTTACGGTGAGGGAGGAAGAGAACAGCCCACGGCCGAGCTGCTGGGCGTTTGCAGCGGTCTGGGAGCAGCCGTCGGCGCTAGGGAGGAGGAGTGGCCGCCACGAGTTGGGTTGTTTGCTGCGGTTTGATGGTGTGGTCGGCTTCAAGTCGGATGGGGAGAGATAAAGGAGCTTGCGGCTTCGGCGTGGCTGCGCTTGCGAGGAGGAGTAAGAGGAGGAGGCCGGGGGTGTGTTGGCGAGTGGGCGGGGTGAAGGAGGAGGCACGGTCTGCGGGGATTGCCATGAGATGGGGAGTGATGGCCGCTGGTTTGTGTAGGGAAGGAAAAATAGAGGGCGGTTGCTCGACGTGGGTTACTGGCGTTTGCGAGAGGGCTGCGAGGCCCAGGGAGTTAACGCGAAGAAGAAGGGGAGGCTGCGGCATGGAGATGTGTAGGGCCGGCGGCTATCTTTAGAGGGTAGCCCTAGGTCTACGCGGGGTTTGTTTATAAAGGGAAGTAGGGTTGGGGTACGAGCTGATGTAGAAGGAACCTAGGTTGAAAAAGAGAGCTGTAGGTTGATAGTCTAGGTTGGATTTAAACAAAATGTGGGGTTTGGAGCACACAGCACGTGAAGGCTAGATAGGTCCTTAGGGATTTATTTTAAAATAATAGGGTGATGTTGTTAGCCCATAGTGTGCTCTAAGGCCATATTATAAAGAGTTGCAGACTCACAGACCCACATGAATAGGTTTCTAGGTGTTTAATATAGGTAAAATAGGGTCTATATGGTTTATAAAAATATGAGGGTGTGTGTGTTCAATAGACATCACGTGAGCTAATGTTCGGCCATGGGGTAGAAAAAGAGGCTAGGTTAAAATAGGAGGTGATTTGAAATTCATTAATAGGTTTTAATAGATTTAAACAAGGGAATTAAAGCTAATCAAGTCAATTAATACTAGGTTTAAATAGGATTTTCAAATGGAAAGTTTTCAAAATAATGTTTAAATTAATAGGTTTAATTATGGAAATAGGGCTAATCAATATGGGTTTTGGAAATATTTTTAATAGGATTTAATATGGGAAGCTCTCATTTGAATTAGAAAGTTTAAAATCTTGAAATTTGAATTCGAAAATAATTTAGAATGGGTATCAAAGAAATTGTTTAAACTCAATAATAAAATATTGTTAAAGATAATAATAATGATGGCTAATACGTATAAAGCTAGTTGCGGATACGGATACGGGGTCCTTTACGACTTAACTACGGATACGAAGAAGGATAAGCACACAGAAGAATACGGATAAAACGCCTCGTGAAAACTGGTCGTTACACTCATCAATCGAATCCAATGATGAGAAGGATGAAAATGCACACATGTGCTTCATGGCCCGAGAAGATTCACTTTACGATGAGAGTGATTCCGATATGGATGAAACCGAGATAAAAATGGATGAATTACGTATTGCTAATGAAGAATTATTTGCTAGGTATCAATCTTTAATGCTTAGATATACTAGATTAAAGAAATTGAAGAGAAAGCGAATTTAGCTTCTCAAAATGTCACTTTGAGAAATAAGGTTGATATCCTCAAATCTCAACTAGATCAAACACATCCTAAGGATAACAGTGATCTAGTTACACGACGCACACAATTGGGTTTAGATAACGAAACTCGTAAAACCCAAGTGCACGAGCTCAAAGTACGGGTGTCCACCTTGGATACCAATATTTCTTCTCTTAAGGAGAAATATGAGCTCATGTCCTCCCATATTATGAGATTAAATAAGGGAAAAGGACAATTGGACGATTTGTTAGCAAACCAATTTCCGGCCACACATCATGTTGGTCTTGGTTTTATGAATGCAAATGCATCTAATGCTCGCACTTCCTATAGTGGTGTCACTATAGATTTTGTGAGGCCATCCTCCGGTGCATCCACAAGTGGTGTCAAAGACACTATAGGTAGCAAACCTACCAAGAATGTCACCACTACACCGTCTCTTCCTTTTGGCAAGAAACCCACTAAGGGTGGAAACCAAAAGAGAAGCCATGCTTACATGTACACCAACATTCATCCACGTAGGAAATCTCCTACTTCACAAGTGGATAATCATGACACTTTCTATGCTCCACACCCATGGACACGTATAAATTCACACATGAGAAATACTTATGTACGTGCTCCTATACACCGATATGCTCATACGCATCATTCTTACATGTATGCACATCCTCCGCATGGCATGCATAACCCATATATTTCATACAACATGCATATGCCCAAGTATACATATAATTCTCGTATGTCCAATGCATACCCACCACCACATTCTTATGCTAGAAACCATGCTCTTAAGAAGCATGCACCACATAGAAATCTAACTGCTATGCATGCAATTAGGAAAAGGACTCCCAGAACATACACCATTTAAGGTCCTAAGAACACTAGCTTAAATGATAGGAATGCATATATTGATTCCTATTTTCGTGATGTGATTAATAATGGTGATTATGTTGGGAAGCGGAAGTCCACTTGGACTTGGCTTCCAAAGGGCTAATCCCCTTGGACCCAACAAACATTGGGTACAATGAGCTTATGGTATATTATGTAGGTACCAAAGAGAAAGAAAAAGAGCAATAAAGGTCAAACTAGCTCTAAAAGGAAAGGATGGATTCTCGACAGTGGTTGCTCCAAACATATGACAAAAGATCCCTCATTGCTCTCCGAAGTGATTAGCATCAAGGATGGTGCAACGGTCACTTTTGGAGGTAACCAAAAGGGAACCATCATTGGAGTAGGTATAGTCGGTAACCCTTCCAAACCCTTAATTACTAATGTATTTCTTATTAGTGGTTTATGTCACAATCTCATTTCCATTAGTCAACGTTGTGACAAAGGTTACAAGGTTAACTTTGGAGAAGGATTGTGTAAAATTATTGATTCTAATTCACATGTTTTATTTACCGGTATTAGGCGTAAAAATATTTATTATTTGAGCTTGCCTAAAACTGTAGAACATTGCTTAGTTGCTAATACAAGTGAACAACTATTATGGCATCGCCGTTTTGGTCATGTTCATTTCAAGCACTTATATAAGTTAGCTAAACATGATCTAGTCAAAGGTTTTCCAAAAATTGCTTTTAGTAAGAAAAACTTTTGTGATTCGTGTCAAAAAGGTATACTTAGTAAATCATCTTTTAAGATTAAAGAAGGCATTACTTCTAAGAGGCCCCTAGAACTTCTTCATCTAGATTTGTTTGGGCCAACTAGAACCGCTTCTTTAGGCAATGCTCATTATAGATTAGTTGTCGTTGACGACTTCTCTAGATTTACTTGGTTTTCATTCGTAACTAATAAGAATGAAGCTTATGAAGAGTTTACCATATTTGCAAAGAAGATTCAGAATCTCTTAGGATCAACCATTATCACTATCCGTGGTGATCATGGAGGAGAATTTGAGAATGAGTCTTTTACAAAGTTTTGTGATGACACAGGGATAACTCACAATTTTTCTTTTCCTTGGGCACCACCACAAAATGGTGTTATAGAGAGAAAGAATAGGACTCTCATTGAGTGTGCTCGTACTAGGCTTCATGATAGTCATCTTGGACTACAATTTTGGGCAGAAGCGGTGCACACTGTATGTTATGTGCTCAATAGGATCCTGGTGGAACCCCGAACGAACAAAACTTGTTTTGAGTTATTTTATGACAAAAAGCCTCAAGTTAAATATTTTCGAGTTTTTGATTCAAAGTGTTTTATCAAGAGCACTTTTGGTAATTTAGATAAATTTGAGCCAAGATCCGATGAAGGAATTTTTGTTGGATATTCCACACGTAGCAAAGCCTACCGGATATACAACAAAACTTCTTCAACGATCGAGGAATCACTACACGTATCATTTTATGAAGATTTTGATTTTCCTCATGTTGATGATGATATAATAGATGCTATTTGTGATTCTCTTAGTAATGTTACGATTAATGATTCGATTATTGAGACTAACACTACTAATGAGATTGTTGAAGATGTTCCAAGTGATGCAGGAATACCCAAAGCTTACCCAACCGTTTGCAACTATCCACATAACCAAATTATTGGAGATATTGGTGTGGGTGTTCAAACGAGGTCAAGAATTGAAGAATTCTCTCATTGCGCATTTGTCTCTACCATTGAGCCAAAGAACATCCAAGAAGCTTGTGAGGACAGCTCTTGGATAGTGGCGATTGAAGAAGAACTAATGCAATTCGAGAGAAATGAAGTTTGGGAGCTCGTTCCTCTTCCAAGTGGTCGCCAAGTTATTGGGACCAAGTGGATCTTCAAGAACAAAACTGATGAGAATGAGGTCATCACAAGGAACAAAGCAAGGTTAGTAGCTCAAGGCTACCAGCAAGAGGAAGGTATCGATTTCGAAGAATTCTTTGCATCTGTAGCTAGATTAGAAGCTATTAGACTGTTTTTATCTTTTGCATCTCATAAGAATTTCAAACTATTTCAAATGGATGTTAAAAGTGCATTTTTAAATGGGATTGTCAATGAAGAAGTGTATGTTTCTCAACCTCCCGGTTTCATTCATGAAAAATTTCCAAACCATGTTTTCAAACTTAAGAAAGCGTTGTATGGGTTGAGACAAGCTCCTAGAGCTTGGTATGATCGACTCAAGAACTTTCTTTTGGATTTAGGTTTTAAAATGGGTGAAGTTGATTCGACACTATTCATTAAAGATTATGAAAATGACATCATACTGATTCAAGTTTATGTAAACAATATAATTTTTGGTTCTACTGACTTTAATCTTTGTCAAGAATTTTCTAAGTCCATGAAGGATGAATTCGAGATGAGCCACATGGGTGAGCTCAATTATTTTCTTGGATTGCAAATTCGACAAATGAAGGATGTGACTTCATACATCAAACAAAGTACACAGGGGAGCTTATCAAGCGATTCGAGATGGAATCGTCTTCAAGCAAAAGGACTCACATGAGTACGACAACCCATCTACACAAGGATGAGAACGGAAAAGATGTAAACATTCGTCTATATCGAGGTATGATTGGTAGCTTACTTTACTTAACTGCTAGTAGGCCCGATATCATGTTTTCCGTATGCTTGTGTGATAGATATCAAGCTAGACCTAAGGAGTCACACTTGATTGCGGTTAAACGAATTTTTCGTTATCTCAATCATTCATTAGATTATGGGTTACTTTTCCCTAAATCTAGCACATATGAGTTAATCTCATATAGTGATGCCGATTTTGCCGGATGCAAATCCGATAGGACAAGTACTAGTGGCACTTACCCTTTTCTAGGAAATTCCATAGTTCCTTGATTCTCCAAGAAACAGAACTCGGTATCATTGTCCACGACTGCAGCGGAATATATTACCGCGGGTCTTGCATTTGCACAAGTTCTTTGGATGAGACACACTCTTAAGGACTATGGTGTCAATTGTAATACTTGCCCTATCATGGTTGATATCCAAAGTGCTATATGTATTTTCAATAATCCGGTACATTGCTCCCGTACCAAACATATATATGTGAGACACCACTTTATCAATGATCATGTAGCTAAGAAGGACATCACCTTAGAGTACATTGAAACCCAAAAACAAATCATCGATATCTTCACAAAACCTCTTAAAGAAGACTCATTTGTGAGGTTGCGTGGAGAATTAGGGATTATGGGTGAATCTGAAATTTAGGAGTTCAACTTACTTGTTATAACATCTTTTGAACTCATATCATCATGTTGCCTCTCTTATTTTGATATATCATATATATTGGTTTTGAGATAGGCTACCAAGATTTCGTATTTTCATGAGTTTTCAGATTGTTTTAAGAGATTTATGTTATCAATGATTTATTGTTCGATATTGATTTTCTGATGAGTTTTTGTTAGAGTATAGGTCCTAGGGTGAGTTGTGCATATCCTCTGGATTTTTACCTCACTGTGCATTTTTGGACCAGGACAGACGGCTGTCATTTCTTTGACAGTCGACTGCCCTACTCTATCTCCTTTGTCAGAAAATTGTATCTTTTTGAACATGCGAATGTTGACTAATTTACAGTCGACTGTTGAATCAACATGCGACTGCATTTTGGTCATCAGGCACCTGTCAATTTCGTCAGTAGTCTCTGTTTTATCATCAGTTTTATTGACTCTCAGTCAGTCGACTGATGCGTGTAATCCAGTCGACTGTCTAACAGACAGGCGATTGTATGTTACCCAACAGTCGATTGTCTGTCAACCTTGCTCATCAGTTATCACTTCAAACAGTCGACTGAGTTTCGTTCTACAGTTGACTGTCTCCTGTTGTGGTGGTTCACTGCTTTGATCTGAGCCCTCGATTCTTTGATCCAACGGCCCAGATTATTCCACCTCATCTTTATATTGTCAAGACACTTCATTTGAACCCACGATTTTCACTCTCTCCTCTGATTGAAACCGTTCGTCTTCCACGCTCAAATCCTCAACCGTCGATCTCTCCGCCGTCGATCTCCTCTTTGTCGTTTGTCGATTGCTTCTTCGATTGTCTCTTCATGCCTTTCGACTAGGTTTGCTTTCCTCCCATTGGTTCTTTCGTTCATTATCTCTCTCTCTCTCTCTCGTGCGATTTACCATTTGTTTAATTCGATTGTTCTATGGCTCCCAAAACCAAGAACAAGGGGAAAGCGGCTAGTCCTAAGCGCCCTAGGATTCCTAAGCCTACTATCGCCAAGACCAAACAACCCTATAAGGCCCGATCCAAACAAGTCGAATCTCCCTCTCATTCTACTTTGCAGGGTTATTCTCCTTCGTCAGGGTCTTCTTCACCTGAAGCTGAACGCCTCGTCAAGCGTCAGCGCAAGCCCATTGGTGTTTGCATCAATGAGCCTTGTGTTGAGGCTTCTCCTTCACTCTCTGTGTCGAATTCTACAAAAGAAACCCCTGTAGTGCCACCCTCTGATCCTCTCATTCCCATCTGTCGTGACGATATCTGTTTGGCTAAATTCCACTCTCTCCTTGGCATCAAACTTCTTAGAGAGTGATTCATAGTCTATCCCGCTTTTACTGCTGAGAGACTTTCTGAGACCTTATCTGCTAACATTTGGCTGACCTCTTTCGCTTCTCTCAGAGTAAGTCTCCTCGAGCTTACCCATTTTTGGTTAAGCTTTTCTATTCTAACCGTGTTCGCGGTGAGTATTCGACCATTGGAGTCATTGACACTAATGTCCAGGGGACCCCCATTCGTATTGATCCCACTCTTTTGGGGACCATTCTTAGGATTCCCACCACTGGATCCCTCCCTGCGGACATTTCCATTTCTGACGTTGATGAGCTTGATCAGTCTGTCCTCCTGGACATGTTCCGTGAGATACCCTCTGCTTTGTCTTTTGGTGTTCGGTCGTCGATGTTCTCGGTTAGGGGTTGGGCTGTTCACCTAGTGGTGAAATCCAACATCTTACCGAAGTACGGTTCTTCTGACCAGCCGTCCCAGGAGATACTCAGGTGTATGTACGCGATCTTTTCCGGCATGTTGGTAAACTGGGCTGGAGTCCTCCTTGATAGGATGGACAAGGTCGAGTTTACTACTGCCTCCTCTCATATTCCATATGGTGGTCTTCTTACACTCGTCTTTCTTCATTTCGGTATTGATTTGACTCCATACGAGCCTCTTCCCTTTGGTCGTCTTCTCGATGCTTCTGCAAAGTCGAAGTCTTCTTCGGCTCTGTAGTCTGTATCTAAGAAGGGGTAATCCACATCTACTCCATCTTCCTCCACGGCTCCTCCTGCTGACCAGCCATCTTCCTCTGCTCTGTCGTCTCATGACATTCTATTTCAGATGGTTTCTGGTCTATATAAGCTGGCGTTTCTATCTTTTCGGCATCAGGGTATACCCTTCCCTGAGCATCTCAGACGATTTGTTCCTCCCCAGCCTCGTGAGCCTCCACCTCACATCATCACTGATTTGGTTATGCATCCTGCTGTTTATGCCACTGAGGGTGTTGCTGCTGCTGCTCCTCCTCAGAGGATGTTCCCGTTGTCCAAGAGACAGCTTCTCCCTCTACTGCTCAAGAAGATACTCACTCTTAGATTTGTTTGTTTTGAGAGTTTTTAAGTGTTGTATGTATGATGGATATTTTTGTGTGGTGATGATGTATTTGAGTATCATGATGTATTTTGATCGTTTTTGATGGACATGCTGATGTTCATCTGTCGTGTACTCATGTATCCTCTTATATATATATATATGTATATATATATATATATGTATATATATATATATATGTATATATATATATATATGTATATATATATATATATGTATATATATATATATATATATGTATATATATATATAGGTTGACTAGGATCCATTCGGATGGATCAAACATGCGGATCCATCCAAGTGGAATTTAAAGCTAGACAATGTAAATAGAAAATCCGACCGTTGGATGTCATCTAACATGTCTAAACTAGCTCCAAACAAAATTTCAACTAATTTGGACATGTTTTGCCCATGAATCAAGTGGTTGCAAAATCAATGTTTTTGAATAGTTATAAAATCAGCTAATTTTGCAACCACTTGGTGCATGGGCAAAACATGTCCAAATTTGTTGAAATTTTGTTTGGAGCTAGTTTAGACATGTTAGATGACATCCAACGGTCGGATTTTCTATTTACATTGTCTAGCTTTAAATTCCACTTGGATGGATCCGCATGTTTGATCCATCCGAATGGATCCTAGTCAACATATATATATATATATATATATATATATATATATATATACTAGCAAATAACCCGTGCCCAAAGGGCACGGTTCATTTATGATTCCCCCCTCAAAATCTTAGATCCCCCAAAATTTAGCTCATCCCAAGAAATTTAGTTCGTCCCGAAAATCTTAGCTCCTCCCATAATTTAGTTTCCTACAAATTTATGTCCGCTTTAAAATTTGGTACACTTAAAATCCCAGGAAAACAATGCAAGCCGGCTGTGTATGAAAGTTGATGTAAATTTCAACTTCCCTTAAGGCATGCAACATTAAAAATATCTTTCCTTAAAAATTTCACCTTCATTCAAAATCTTCATCCTAAAAATTTTAACCACTACGAAGGTTGTAAATGCAATAGATTGTTCGTAATATGGCTTAATATATAATGTTGATTTACGTCATGCATCTTAATGAAACATAGGCCCCCTTGTGCATTAACTACATAGACAATGTCATACAATTTTTTTTTTGAAAAAAAAAAAATTCTGACATATATAACCCATGGGATCATCCTACGTAAGAATCAGATTTCCTATATAATGTTTTAGTTCCTAATTTTATTCATTCATTTACAATACATATAATCTCCTTTCATTACAGTTTATTGGAAGAAATTTCCATCATCTAGTTGCATGTCAAAAGATGATTTTTCTAGGACAAAAATATCAGATTGTTTATTTCAATACTGACAACAAAATTAAACAAAAATGAACAAAACATTACTGAAATTATACCCCAAGCTTTGGCAATGTGGCCTCAGTGGATGATGTGATGTTGGCGACATGGCTTTGATAGAGAAGGCAGAGGAGGTGTCATAGCACATGCGCGAGTGAAACCAAACAATTTAATCAAGTACAGAGAGCAGATGATACTATAATTCAATCAAGTACTGCATTTTGCTCTCTTGATTGGAATGTATAATGAATCAAAATGCATGAGCTAGACCAAGATTCAAAAGGGGTAGATTGAATTAGGTAGCATTTCTCTTTATAATGGCAAGGGAGGTATGTAATCATGGTCTATGCAATCACATGTCGCACCAGATAAGAAAAAAATCTATTACTATAAAAGGCATTTGATATCATATGGTTAATAAAATCAAAATATGTTAATCCTCAACATTAACAATCTAATTAACCAACACTAACTAATTTAATAAAATAATTAAATATGCCACAACAATAGAACCAGCAACTTCTTCAGTTCATAAACATATACACCAAAACAAAATTTTCTAAACCATCCCTTTACGATGTTCAGTTCATTTAATTTTCTAAACAATTAAATGTGCTCTTCCTCAGTCCAGGCGATTCCTTTCCGATGTTCTTGCTCAGCCCTTGGTGCCTTCCCAACTTTGACCTTCTTGATGCCATGGGTATCGACATCCCCCACCTCAACCTCCTAGTAGTTAGGCAAAGCTTTGGTCCCAGTGAGCCGCCTTGTTCTGCTCCTAGCTCCAGATTCACTACAGTCATAAAGAAAAGCTGGTTTACAACCCAATAAACCCATTAATACCTAACAATAAATTTTCCAAGAAACACTCTAGAAATTGCAAAACATAAACTCACCAAATTTAATCAATTCATTGGAATCCATGGGTTTCCTTCAAATTCAGAAACAGTTTCATTCTTGCTACCACTGGTACCTTGAAGGAATTTCATGACAAAAATAAGCAATTTGGTCAGTTAGTTAATTAGTTTGCTTGCTTGCTTGTGTTTGTTTTTCAAGCTCTCATATCCTATTAATAGTTAATAATTATTCAAGTGAAAACTTGAATTTGCACACCTGTGACACCCAACAAAAAATTATAGATATGAGCAGTGGGATTGTGCATATGTGGGAACATGCGATTGTGAATATGTGCATGCAACCCATTTGAAATAATGTTCAGTGCATATGGACATTAGTATTCCCCCAAAGGGTTCCACCAAAAATTTTCAAAATTCAATATCAAAGGAACATGATATCAATCGCATATTGTTTACTCAATTATCTGTCAGAAAATAATGACACATCAATTTTGAACTTAAATATGAGACTAAGATGGAAAGAACACGTGCCTAGATTCCTCCGTCAGGATAAAAATGCAGCATCTCCGATCAGGGATTGGTTGAATTTCACGGGGCATTTTACACCCCTGGATCAGGACAAATAAGCATTGATCAGGAATACATGGATGGAGGGTCACTTGCAGATATTCTAAAGTGTAGAAATGTATACCAGAGGCAGTTCTTTCACATACGGTTTGCAAGTTGTTAAAAGTAAGGATCGATGCACTTCGATTTTCTCTTTTTAATTCTAAAATTGATATGATCTCAATCTTTGCCCAGTTTTGTATTGGCCAAATAAGGTTGAGAATCTTTCCAGTGTCTAAGCTATTTGCATGGAGTAAAACATTTAGTTCACAGAGATATAAAGCCAGTAAATTTGCTTATAAATCTCAAGGTGGAGCCAAAGATTACTGACTTTGGTATTAGTGCGGATTTGGATAATTCGGTTGCCATGGTATGTTAGCCTGTCAATATCTGGGACTAATTGCTACCATTTAGAAATCTATGTCAGTGTAATGCGAAGACGTGTCAATATCTGGGACTAATTGCTACCATTTAGAAATCTTCATTGACCGGTCAAGTGGCTCAAACCCAGTCAAACACATCTAAGCTCGGCTCAGGAGACAGGTTTGGAGTTTTATTAGCATGAAGGGACATGTGAATACCTCGCATATCAGGCATGTCTGATGATTAATGGCTCAACTCCTGAAAATTCCTAAGATAGCAATTTATGTTTAAGAATTCAAAGTTTGACAATTTAATTTAATTATATGTTTGACAATTTAAATATAATTGGTAATGTATAATTGTAAAATCCATCAGTTGCAAATGTCATCTACACAATAGCTATCCAGTATACATTTTCATGCAGTTTTCAGTTTAGAATCAATAGAAATACGAAATATAAATTTTTATTTAAAAAACAAAATAAAAATAAGAGCTATACTTGTATTATCTTTCTCATATATATAATTGATTCAATGCCCTGACTTTGGTGTGTGGCCTATATTCTATTTCAACCTTCTATTTTTAACATAATATCATAGCCATAATTATTTCCCCAAATTATATCCCTAAATGTATGCTCTAATCCAAATTTAGTAAAACCAATCCCAACCCAAATCTCCACTATTTAACACAAAGCCAAGGGGGTCTCAATTAGAACAGATTTATAGTGTCATGAATGTTTTTCACCTCATTTCCCACCCAATAAATAAATAAATATTCCTCTTTTTATTTATTCGCATCTACCATTTTGAAAATTGAGCAAATGGATGGTAACCACTTATATTGAGCTAATGGATAGTAACCACAGAAAATCATCTACGGAAAGTCCATGCTGCTCACATCAGATCATCAAGAAACTACATAAAGGAACACAAATTCCAGAAATTTAGAGGGAGAAAAACGAAAAACCTTGCAAAGACATGCTTCGCTCAAAGAAACCAATTGGCTGAAGAATTGGAGCAAGATGAAGTTTTTTGGGAGCTTCTAGCAATGACAGTGGTTTGAGGGCTAAGGTTTTTCTGGGGGGAAATGAAGCGACCGCTGGCTGCTCCCATCAAAAGTTTGATTCTTTAAACTTTTCGGTTCCTGATCCATCTTCAGTCAGTTTACATAGAGATCACATTGCTATTCGAGTAACAGAAAACGCCTGATACCTGCTCAGAATACACAATTGAGAACTCCAGGATTCAAGAATGTCTCACAATATGGTTTCTGATCCATCTTCATTCAGTTTAGAAAAACTAAAGACATGATAGCTGACATTTGTATCCTTCATCCAGTCAAATCTTTTAATTGATATAAATTAACAAACATTAATAGGTTCAGTTAAATATTCAAAATAAGTAGTTTAACACGAATTGATATGATGCTTACTTTTGTTCAGTATATATCTAACAGAATTTGCTAGGGTGTGATCCTCATCCTTAAGAGAAAATGTTGAAGCGCTCGAGTCTGTCAGTGATCCGTGCTCCATTCCAAACCACGCTTCAACAACAAAAAGCAAAATTCATGGACCTAAATATCCTTTGTAATAAAAACAAAATAACAACAACATTTCATACTCCAACATTTGATTTACAAACCCTCGTTCCTAAGAAGAAAAAGAAAAAGCAAAGAACAAAATAGAGCAAACTCTGAAAATCCAGAATTTAAACCCAAATTCCAAAATGGGTTGTGATATAAGATTTTATTGATCACCGTGAAAGGAATCAAAACATAAAAGAGTGCCTCGGAGCCTATTGATTTATATCGATTTTAGGGTTTTATGAGCGTATGTCTGGTTCGCTCTATTCTGCAATTTTTTTGTCAGAAGCGAACCGATATGATTTGATTTCTCAAGAGGGGAAAACAATTCAGCAGAACTCAAGAGGGGAAAACAATTCAACAGAACTCAAGAGGAGTGCCATTAAGTTGATGGTCAATATGATTTGGTCATAAAGATTTTTAAATTTTGAGTCATGCTTCAGAGCCAACTTAGCATGATGGGAAGAGGGTTGGAATGTTTATATCAAGATTAAACAGAACATAGACATTAATAACTTTCTATTACTACATGTTATTTTTGTTTTAAAAAGAACAAATTTATTTCGGTAAATCAAATTAGACAAATTTCGATAATACACAAAATTAGGTCTCGGTAGAGTACGATTCCAACTAAACAATTAGAAGTTTTGGTGCCAATAAATGTTAAAAGAACACAAAGTAATAAAAGCAACCCCCTCTTAGAAGTTCACACATCCGCTGCAACTTAGCTTCTATTAAAAAGGTAACATTAGGAAAAACATAATACTTGTAATGCACATGATCATAACAATAATCTTTTAGGCTCTAGAATCACACAAACACACATTATTGTGCTCTTGGTGCTAGTATGCCAAGTCCAGATCATATAAGATTCTGTACAAAGCAAGAACAACCAAACACACGTGGTGGTAGGGAAAAGATAAGTTTGTTAGGAAATAAGCAAGAAATAGATATTCAACCATCGTAGACAGATATAGGTATTCTATTAATCAAATAGCATGCACATAAAACAAAATCCGACCATAAATACATGAAAACATTCAGTTCAAGCATAAATTACATCTAACAGCTAGTAAGTGTGTGTTTTCTTATGATGAAAGGAACAATGGGTTGTTTCTTCATCTACTTCACTAACAGAAATGAGATTGCTAGGTAATTATGGTGTAGTATTATGCCCTAGCCATTCCTTCAGTTTTCTTGTTTACAGTATCTGAAGCCTACTTATTTCTCTTTATCTGCAATGTCCAATTCATCGCGTTTATTACTTCACCAATAAAACCATTGATTTCACATGTGTAATGCATCTCAAATTCGATATATGTGAGTATTGACAATCCAAAACTTCATATGCTCAACCGTAGAGAATTAAGGTCCCATGCAGTATTGACCGAGTGATATTTCTTTGTTTAAGGGATAATTACCATGGTCCATTCTCACTTTTTTATCTCCTTGTTTAAAACCTGCAATGCTTAATTTTTTTCCCCAAAGGGGGCATAGCAAAATCATTATAGTTTGTTCTTGAGATTTGAAGTATGTTTGCTTTTGCCTTTACTATCTATATATCGTTTCTGTGTTTGATTTTTGCACGTGCTTGATTTCTTCCAGATTGGTCTAGATAAAGGGTCACATGGGAAGAAAATTGAATTCACGGAACAGGTGTGCAGGCTTAGTTTTTCAATTACTCATATCTATCTATCTATTGCACCTTCTTTCTTTTATTTTTATCATCATTTCATCTACACCAATATCAATTCGAAGTGGGAGCACATGAAGTCTGATGCAAGATCAAACTCAGTTGATAGAAATTTAGAATATCTTTTAGCACATGTTCTACAACATTATCAATTCGCAGAATACAAATAAAAACTGAAAAAAATTCCGTAGTACCCATCATGTATAAGCATGCTCCAGTGTAAACAACATAAGGCTTATCAATATAAACTATAAATACAGTACTTGAGTTAGCAGCATAGGTAGCAGATTAGGAGGCATGTGGTGACCAAGTTTGAAACTAAAAGAACCTTTCATACTCTACCTGAGAGATCTGAACAGTAGATGTATGACCAGAGATAGACTTAACGGCAGCAAGAAAAGGATCATCTATAACAACTGTAGGAGCATTAGCAATCTTCTTAAACAGTATCCAATAATTTTCAGAAGGATGATTGTTCCTGCCGTAATGTATATAGTAACGTGGGTAATTTTCATCAGTAGATCTTCCCTTCCCTCCTCTTATGTGCTGCACAAATAAAGCAAATGAAATAATCATATAGAGGATCATGATTAGTATTGGTAACAACAGAGACCGTCACAGTCACTAATTTGGTTCAACTCTAATTCTTCACCAAATGTAATAATTCAAGAATTTAACTGATATTACTGCATATCATTCAAAATTGTAAATAACCACTTAAAATTAACAGTTAAACTCCAAATTCTAATAAATTCTATAAGTCCTAAGATATTTATTAAGAAATTGGAATTCAAAATTTGGAATTGTCATATGTGATGGTTCACTCGGTAAATTAGATGAAAACCATTATAAGTTCTGACACATATTCAAACTTTGCTAAAAGTTTTGCCAAATTTCACTTATTAATGATTAATGAAAACCATTATAAGTGCTTACAGGTGCAATTAATGATATTTCACAGATTTTGGATACTTTGCAGCCAAGGAAATTGCAAGTACACAACCCATGGAATAAGCAACAAAGTGAAAAGAATTTAATTGAAATTATCTGATGACAGAGTTATCAATCTGTTCCAGATGTTCTTCTAATGTATACATACAATTGGTTGGCTATGGACATCTACCTAAACCCAAAAGATCCATGGCGATCAATCTAAGCTTAGTTGTTGCAGCCTCAGAGAGGTTTGGGAAAATTGTTTCGACCGAAAATGAAGAAGAAGATTGGAAGCCATGGAGGAAAATAACACTTTCAGTTGAGCTCGTCCCATGATCTTCGCTTGTTTTTGCAAAGCTTCACCATCATAAGGTTAACAAATTTTATTCGAAGCGAACATATGAATGTTACAATTTACGAAAAAAAATGTCAATATTAAAGCAACACTTAGTAATAAGATCATGTGCCACTGGAAATAGCTAGAATTTCATTATTTACAACCTTGAGGCCATCAAGATGTATTTGTTTCAGGTTTAGGGTCCAGCAAGTCTTCCCTTATGTATTCGTGTGTTGGCCTTCATCAAAAATCCGAATCAACAAAAATCTGTCATCTGAATCAACAAAAACCTGAATAAACAAAAACATGTAATTATCTTATTGCAGAACTTACATAGTGATGATTCTTGATGGGACAAAGCTAACTTCACTACAACTTAAGCCATCCCAAGGAAAACCCTTGCCAGAACTCATAAATGCAATATAACAACTAATCTCGAATAAAGGAACTCTATTTCTCTTAAGAAGACAACAAAATACGTACAAAAGAACAACAACAATAACACTCTATATCATCCACTTAATTCTGTTAATGGCCATCTGCTTGATTACGAATATACCAGGCTACATTTGAAAAGCAAATTCTTGAAATTAATTACAGTAGTGGATCACATTTAAAGAAATAATTAAGATATAATTTGCTTTTCAGATTATGCAAAGCTCTGCATCATTCTAAGAGAAACATGTTCTGGACTCCATAATGTAGAATGAATAATAATAATAAACAAACCACCAAATAAACTAAGCCAACTCTATGGTTTTTTTACATGTGGTAACTCAACTGACATGATCTATTTGGAAGGGAACATAAATCAAGAAATTATAAGTGACACTGGAGATAATCGGTTGTTATTTGAAAGGAATAAACATAACACCATAATCTTTTATGCCCAACTGACTTACTCTTTGCCGCAAACCCCTTAAGTGAGATTTCTTCACCAACCCCTTCTTCTGCTTCTTCTGCTTCTTCTTCTTCTTGTTCTTCGCTTTTACTGCTATCACCATCATCAATATCCCCACCCTAAACACAAATCATGTAATGAGAGAATAGAAACTTGACCCCAATTGAACCATATGAAATGGACACTATTACATGGGCAAAACTAACTGCAATTTTTCATATGCATTATTAGAAAATTCTAGTTGTTATTTATAAGTTCTAACATACATTTGATCAAAGACATGTAAGCACTGTATACTTGCTACCTCAAGATCAAAGACAGATTGATCCATTTCATCATCCGAATCAACTGCTCCAACAACTACGTGCAAACAGCAGAGCAATGAGCAACAAATTGGACTTTAAATTTTTTTAAAAAAACTGAACTTTATTGGCAAAATCCACCTTCATCCTGATTAAAGTCTAGAGGAAGAGAATTATTCGACGACAGATCAATCATGGACTTCAAGTCATTCATATCTGAGCCTAATGAGCTTGAAACCAATGGAAATACTTCCGACATTCTACCGCATGAAACAAAGTTCCAGAGGTAGGGCTGAGCATGTTGAGCTTGCCAGAACCTGAATTCTTGTCGCGGATGCTGGTTGTTCTGTCTTCCCCCAATTCGTTCTAGGTGATTATGGGCATGTGGGAATTTGGGTCGAAGCCCCTCTGCTTCAGGTCCTTCTTGATGCTTGGGTCGATACCACCTGTTTTGCAGAAACATATCATGATTAAACTCAATGGAGAAACAAAGATGAATCAAATATTGTTACATAAGAATCACACAGCACCAGTTGCCTAAGACTGCATGAAGTTCAATTATAAGGTTCTCCTATTCCTGTGAGAATGTACCTCTCTTACGATCAGGCCTCAGATAATTTATCCACCGAAAAGAAACTCATACCTAAAAAGACCCCCTTTTGCAAGCATATTCAGTAATAAGCAGCTCCAAAATAATTCTTTTCTTAACAAAATCCTCCTTTTAGAAGATGAGAACAAAATCAAAAAATTTCAACATAACACTCGCTAAAAATCGTATTTTTAACGACAATTAATCAGCAATAACCCAAAAAACACCAGATCTGCGAGAAATCGAAAGGGGCAAAAGATGGAACCGACCTTCAGAGATGGCGAGCTGGATTTTGGTGCACTTGGTGATGACTGTGTGGTTGCTAACTCCATCCTCCTCTTGGCGATGACTGTGTGGTTGCTATCGTTCTTCTTGGCGATGCTAGTGTGGGCCTCCGGCGAGAGCTTCACCTTGGAGACGAACTGTAGATTTTGATCCTTGATCCTTGATGAGCTGGAGTAAGGCGTAGGCGATGCTGATCCTTGATGAGTTGGAGGATGAACCGCGAATGAGCTTCATGCGAATGAGCTTCATCTGAGAAATTTTGTTTTCAAAATGTAGGGATTGTTCTTTTTGATTTCCCCAAAAATGAAGTACACGTGAACCAATGTTTCCCCCTTAAATTTCGAATTTTCCCCCCAAAGTTCAAAATTACAATTCAAACTCTTATCCAATTTCTCATATCCATTATCTCATATCCAATAACTCATATAACATCCCTCATTTTTATACCCTAAATACAACTCAACCCTTTATCCAATTTCTCTTATCCAATTTCTCTTATCCATATCTCATTATAACATCCCTCATTTATATACCCCCAAATACAATTCAAACCTTTATCTAATTTCTCTTATCAAAAACTCTTATCCAAAAACCCATGATAACATCCCTATTTTATAATATAGATATATATATATATATATATATATAGGGCAATCTTCCATTGCGAAAAAATGGTGCGAAAGGCCGTGCGAAAACATTTTTTTTATTTTTTTGAAATTTTTTTTTTCAAAATTTTTTTTTTGATGTTTAATCCATACAAATATATACCCCAGGGAAAATAATGGGTGAACCCGTTGGGCATTAGAGCACCCATCCACCCGTTACAAATTTAACGGTCTCAAAACGTGCGAATTTGATGAAATGCCTTGATCGAAGGCCAAATGACATTATTTCTCAACCATTATTTTTTGAGGGTGGTATAACAACATATGATGAGGGTGGAAAAAAGAATTTTTGAAAAAAAAAATTTCAAAAAAAAGATAAAAACATTTTCGCACCGTGCGAAATGTTCTCATTTGAAAATTTTCCTATATATATATATATATATATATATATATATATATATATATATATATATATATATATATATATATATATATATATATATGATGTTGCAGTCTTTTAGTCCGTTTCACACTGTGTATAATTGCTCATCATATCTGTGTGTTTTTTTGTGATATTGTCTCCATGAATGTTCTATTCCCTGTGTGATGTGTTTTTGAGACGATATTGGACTTGATATTGGATTATACATGCTATATGTGATGTGATGTATTTTTAGACGTTATGTTTTCTTCGTATATCTCAATGTTAATATTGGACTCCTATTCCTTTAATCACATAAGTTTATGATGTGGTTGGATGAGATTTTGATTTTAATATCGTTAGACTCTCGTAATTGTTGCTAGTTCGTATTTAGCACGATTGTTGTTGTTATTTTACTCCCACCTTTTGGATAATGGCATAGGGGAAGAGAAATAAACATAGAAGCTTCATAATAGAATGTGCTAAGTATGTCCTAATAACACTTCAATCTAAGTTTGAAGTTGCCTTAGATTCAGTGGGAGTAAGATATAATGAATATGGATGTTATATCCTAGATTTCACTCATGCATATCTTACTCATTTGCTTCAATTGATATATAGATGCCATAATATTTATTGACTAACTTTGTTGGCATTTATGTAGGGGGAGTACGTTCACTTTAAGCACAATTATTTATCTTTTTGTTTATGTTTGTTTGTCATCATCAAAAAGGGGGAGAATGTTGAGTATTGGACTTCTTTCTACTTGGTGTTAATGATGAGCAAACATAAATACTTGTGACTAATCTCCTATTTGCAGTTAATCCATTGCCTAAGCTTATTATGGAGATCTACTAGCAATGGATGATACTCAAAGATCATTGAAAGCAAATGAAATGGATTGGATGATTGTAGATGGTGATTGGAGCTCCTAGAAGACTTCAAGCTCATGCGTTAGATAGAAGAGAGAGTTCGTCAAATGTAATTTCTTTATTTCTCTTCTAGTATGTAGCTTAGAAGTAGAACATTGTTGGAGCACACACATCTTCATTTCAGTCTTACGATATCATTAGATCTATCTTCCTTAGACTCCAATTCATTTCAATCTGAATTGTGCATGCCATATCTTTAACAGTCGACTGTTGAACAATTTACAGTCGCCTGTCTCAAAACAGTCGCCTGTGTTTTGTTCTACAATCGCCTGTTGTGCACAAACTTTTTTAGTTTAGTTTTGGGCTTCTCTGTTTTAACTGTCACAGGCGACTAATGAACGATTCACAAGCGCCTGTCCAAGTGATAGTCGACTGTGTTTTGTGAATCAGTCGAATGTCTATATTTAGCCCAAAGTCTAACTCTCTGATTTATTTTTCCAGTCAACTATTTTTGTATTCACAGTCGACTGTCCATTGGAACAGTCGACTGTCAATGCTGCAACAGTCGTCTGTCCTTGAGCCAATTTTATGACTCTACTCTCTGGAATTTCTCAGGGTTTTGACAGTCGTCTGTAGAAGGAATTATAGTCTCCTGTTACGTGTAACAGTCAACTGTCTTCTCTTCATCAGTCGTCTGTCCTGTTCTCCCAAACATTTTCCAGATTTCTTCAACTTACCCAACTTGCGGCCAGTCGACTGTAGTAGGATTTACAGTCGACTGTTGGCTCAACAGTCGACAGTCCATGCCTCATCAGTCGACTGTCCACGTGGTAAGTTACAGTTATGAATTATCACCTACCCTCTGTCACTTACAGCAGTCGACTGTGATTTACTCAACAGTCGACTGTCGCGGACGCATATTCTATCTGTTGAGTTTTTTCTCACGGGTTTCAAAGGGGTTTTTGCTAATTCTATTTTACGGATTTGAGAAACCTATATAAGGAGCATCTATTGTTCCATTGAGATGTTACCAAGTTACTCTCTCATTCATTAAAGCTTTCATTCTCTCAATAAAAGCTCTCAAATCCAAAAGCCCAAAGAATTCCAATCATTGATCTTTTGCTCTCCAACCTAGAACCAAAGAGATATCTTCTAGGCATTTGGTGCAGTCAAGAAAAAGGGCTTTTCCTCTCTTCCAAGGGAGTCTTCAACACACAACACACTTCTCCTTCAAGTTCTACTTCAAGGCATAGGTGATTGTAAGTGTTGTTTTATTTCATACTTAAAACTTTCGTTATTGTTTTAATCTCGGTTTGTGAGAGTGGTTTGCTTGCTCCCAAGTTGTGGGAGTCAAGGACAATCGATTGTATTTCGATTTCACTTGTAGGGTTGCTACAAATGGGTTTTTAAGGAAATCTCAAGTTAGGGTTCTAACTTGAGTATCAGGTTGTTAACCAGGTGGAAGGGATGTAGGATTACCGGGAACAAGTCGGGAAATGACTTGGGTAATCTGAACCCTTGAAACATCCTTGCGTTTGCATTTGTTTCAGTTTGGGTTTAATTTCTATTCCGCACTATTTTGTTGGTTAGGAATTTAAATTGGTGTAACTATCTTTTTAAATTGCTTAAACAATATTCAACCCCCTTTCTAGTGTTTTCTCCATAGCCAAGGTCCTTACAATCCATAGTCTTGCATCCCTCGTGCACTCATCTTCGATTCAAACAATTTGATCGAAGGTTCGAACCTTGCGGATCGAAACAGTTTTCCATACAACCTTGAGTTGACTCAACAAATTGTATGGATAAACATGCTTTGAACATCAGTATGTTCAAGCTGCCCCTCGTAGAGGTGAGTGACAGGTAGCGTGCATTTATTTTGTTGGACCCAGAGCTCAAGGAAATCATTGTCCTTAAGCATGTGCTAAGAAGGTCATTTTAATGTCAATGAGAATATAGTCTAGTCTATCAATTAGAATTTTAACTGATATTCCTTTAACCAACCATTTTGACCAGTTAACTTATTCTCTTAGGATATTATGTTTTGGATTCCATCGGTAAACATAGAACTACTGTAGTTTAGCATATGTTCAATTTTAAATATAGATAGAATGGCTTTTATCCAACTATATCCTCCCACTATTTTGCGATCATTTTTAGCCAAAATAATGAACTATTAAATTAAATTAAATTAAATGGGAAAGGGATCCAACCACCCCAAGCCTTACAACCTTGAGTGTGCTCAACAAATTTCTTGACTCCTCGATTGGTAGATGACTCTTCATCAATCATATCATATATAATTTTCTTATTGGTTTTTAGCCCTAGCCACTTATGATCATGAGTGTGCTCATCCAAATCACAATGACTAGTCTAGTCGGACCCTTGTTCTCGTGTCCAGCCTAACTTACATCGACGCTCGGTTATGTGCACGACGCGATGGTTTGAGTTAAGTTTACACTACATCTCATGTAATGAGAAGTTAGTTTCCATAAAGTAGCTATGACATAGCTTGAGTGTGCTCAACAACTATAACATAGAGCCTATAGTTTCCAACCTCTAAAACAAAGAGGGTTACGGCTAATCTTGAAGAAGATTTTTAACGTAATTGACTAAATGTAATCGACGATGTCACATAATCATAATTCGCATCCTTGCAGTCCAGCGAAACACGGCCAGGGATTTGGCTAGGCCAGGATCACTATCCTCAGTCAAGCTAGGGTGATTCACAACCCTAGTCAAAAAACACTAGACCAAATCATGGTCTATTGAAAGAAACTTATTATTCATATGTGCACCATTGACTAGAATTGGCTTCATTAAAAGTAGTTAATCCTATCAACTATGTGAATCCTAAAATTCGAAATTATTAGGATTGGTTAATAACTTTTAGTAATGTCCTTATCAACTATAAGAATGTCTAGGGTGCTATCCTAATCATGTATTAGGCATTTAAACAACTTTAAATCATAGCATGTCAAAAAATTATCTTATAATTTTTCTGAAAGATTTTAATGGCTATCCTAATAAGTTTTCTTGAATTATCACATAATCAAAAATATATGATATCACCATTAAATAATACAAAGATTTTATCACATAAAATTTTAACACTAGCAACTTAAAATTATCTCATAATTAAGTTAGAACAATTAATTATTACCATATAATAATTAAGATCTAATTTTAAAAAAAACAGTTTTGGAAAATAATAACATTGTATGGGAAACGACACTTTAACAGTTTAAATAAAACCTTCATATGATGGAGAAACATACTATATCATATGCATTTTATAAATACAAAATATAGATCAAGTAACCTGGCTTTGATACCAATGAAGGGTTTTCTTGGTCCTTAGAGCGATAATATCGACGTCTAGCCTAAGTTGGTCAGATGAAGATATCAAATAAAGCAGCAGAAAATTATCTTAAAACAGTTTTAAGAACAGTCCTAAAGATATTAACCCTAGGTAAGATATCTACTATCACTGGGTTGGGTCTGACCAACCCCTAAGTATAGATCTATCTAATATTAGCAATTTATAAACGCATGTTTAATTTAAATTACATACCTTTCACTTCGTTTCGGCAGAATTCGAAGCGTCATTTTTAGTAACATTTCTTTGGCCCCGTGCCGCTTCTCCCAAGCAGAACCGCGTCTCAAGCTGTACCTCGTACCGAGCGGAACCGCTTCCCGAATTGCTTCGCGTCCTAGGCGAGAAACACCCTTGTCACCAAGCCAACCATGTGCCAAAGAATACTTCACCTTGAGTGGATCCTCTGTCAAGACTTCGGATCAGATCTGAGCTTCTTCGTAGCTTTTCAAAAGCCCGATCAGGAGCAAGCAAGAATTTAGGGAGAAAGAGAATATTTTCTTTAAGCTCAGATACGGGCTTGCTCACGTTTAATAGAGCTACTCAGATCTGGAGCATGAGACAAGTTTCAAGGAGGGGAATAGGCCCACATGTGTGTGTGTGTGTGTGTGTGTGTGTGTGTGTGTGTGTGTGTGTGTGTGTGTGTGTGTGTGTGTGTGTGTGTCTGACCCCTCCCCTTCACTCCATATTCGATATAGGACTAAAAGTTTTGGAGGAAAAATTAATTAAAGTTTGCCTTTCACAAAGGCCAAACTTTAGCGAATTTTTTCTCCCTTACCGTTGAGCTTCGCAAGTGATACAACCGATTAAAACAAAGAGGGTTGAACGGTGAACACGTAGGAAGAAACAGCACTCAATTTCGAATTCGTTTGATCCCTCAAACGATGCTTCAAAAATCAACCCAAACATAGTTTTTCGCAAAAAACTACAGCTGCCATGAGATGGCAAGAAACACTAGGCTGTGGGGCCCTCACGTCGGCCCCATGCGGGTTGCACCTATGCACGCGTGCATAATGTACACACCTGGGAATGCACAAGTTACAGGTGCGTGCCTTGCGCGGGCCCAGCGGGCACGTGCACAGTACGCGTCAGCATGCACAGTGGGGGGGCTCCACCCGCTTCAAGCAGGCAGGCCCTACCTGGCAGACACGGGTGTGTGCCTGCCTTAGAGGGTGTGTGCCTGCTCGCCTTGCGGGTATGCACGGGTCAGGTGCCTGCTGATGCGGGCCCGACCCGCAATGCCACAGATGGGCTTCTTTGGCTGTCTTGGCTATTTTTTGATCGTTTGGAGTCTGTTTTCGACGCGGTTTGAACATGTGTTTAGACCGAGACGATCCCATTATCTAGGTAAGCATTTTTACACATTTATTATATTAAATATGCACGTAAACATTTTACGACACATTTAATGCCCTTTGATTCATATGCCAAATTTCCGTATCTAATATTAAAATCCATTTTCATCAAGTACAAATGAACTGAGGGCGTACATCACTCAACAATGCTCTCCCTCACGTGCACTTTCTCCAACAACTCACTTACCTGTCGTTGAAGTTCCTTTGTCTCCTTGGGATTGCTCCTATAGGCTGGTCAGTTTAGAATCGTTGCACCGGGAACAAAATCTATCTGATGTTCAATCCCTCGGATTGGAGGTAAGACATGTGGTATTTCTTCAGGAAAACCATCCCCATATTCCTACAAAAGAGAAACAACAGAACTAGGCAAAGCAAGGTCAAGTTCGTTAGTATTTAAAAATGCCTCTTTGTACAAAAGTATAATCATCGGCTGATTTGAAAACATTGCTCTCTTAATTTCACTCGTTTTTGCATATAAATTCTTTTGTTTTCTCTCTGATTGTCTATCAATTGCCAAATTTTGATTTTCTTTTTCTCTCTCATTTTCCCGGCCTCTCTCTGATTTTCACTCATTTTCTTTTGTTCACTCTCTTTCTTTTGGTCACTCTGTTTCTTTTGTTCACTCTCTTTTTGCAATCCCACTAGATCTTCATATACTTGCTGTGGTGTCAATGGTACAAGAGTGATTGACCTTTGATTAATTACAAATGAGTATTTGTTCGTAAAGCCATCATGCTTCACACGCCTATCAAAATACCATGGACGCCCTAGCAACAAGTGCCCCACTTGCATCGGTACTACATCACATAATACTTCATCTTCATATTTACCTATACGGAATGCTACTAACACCTGCTTATTTACCCTTACCTCACCATGACCTCCCGTCCGTTTGACACAAAAATCGGGACGGGGATACCATGATTAAAATTTGTAAACCGTAAGCGCACGGTGTCGAAGTGTGGCTTGGGGGTCGAACACGAGGAGGCGTGTGTTGTGCTTGTAAACAATCTGGAACCGGATCACCCGGTGGGTGAACTTGCCTAATCTCTTGGTGGTTTTCACGATATTAAACTAATGGAAAAGGTGTAAGAGATAAAAAAGGTAACCTAGGACTATGGCTTCTGCCCTAACATGAGTTCTCACTATTACGACCGACGGATAGGAATGTGATCGGATTCTAGCGTTTAGCGGTGAGACGTTGCCTGTAAAAGTGGTACGTCGCGTCCCATGGGCCCGATATTTCAGTCGATGCCCAGGATGATACGCTAGGTCTACACAGGTTCGGACGGTGCCGACCGACTCCGGGAGCAGTAAGCTCGCAACGATTGCTCCCGACATTTCATCCAAGCTGTTCCCACGCGCGAGGAATCAATGTCTACACTAGGGGTGTGAGCTGTGGATAGAGGATCAAACTCCCGTTTTATTTCCCCTTGGCCCGACGATCAAGGGCGGTCTTTCCCCCGCCAATGACAATAAAACGCCCCCACGTAACCATCTAAATCCATATATCCTATCGAATCCCTAATCCTATGGCCGTTCTAGTGAGAACCCACGAAGGGGCTTCCACCAATGTCCCAGATTTAAGAACTACTCACTAATCATGGCATGCGATTTAATAAAACAGATTATAACCATCAAAATAGAAATCAAGCAATAGATTACTGTAGCAAATAGTAATATAAACGCAATATCAAAGTATTAGAACGATCAAAGAACTTACAAAATGAGTTTAATTGAAAGCAACCAAAATCCCTAAAAACAGCTTAAAATGGGGATTACGTTTTCTGGGAAACCTAGCTCTATGTATACATTTTGGCAAGATGCCAGGGAATATTCCCATTAAAAGACAAAAATAGACTTTCAATCGGGTGAGACTTCACCTGATCGGGTGAAAGGACGAGAAGTTCGGTCTTCAGCCCCTAATAAACCTCACCCGATCGCTGAACTGATCGGGTGAGTCTTTGAACTCTCAAGCTTGGGGAAGCAGCTGCTACAGGTGACCCGATCGGTTGACAAGTCAACCAATCGCGTGAACTTTGGCTCTCAGGATAGCGCTTTGTGTCACGACCACCTGATCACTGAACCAATTGGGTGGGGTTGCTTCTTCCTCAGGTCTGATACGGACGGACGAACCGATCGAGTGGGTCTCTCCACCCGATCGGTAGAGAGCTGATACATGATTTAACTTGACGATTGGCTCTCAAGATCTCGTGCGACACCTCCCATTGCTCCGGGAACTCATGATGTTGGCCTTGTATGTCTCCTACGCCAGCAATATCCTGCAAAAGTACACAAACACAACGAAAGTGAAAAGAAAACAAGGGAATGGATACGAAACAAGAAAAAACAACGGGAAATTACAAAGAAGACGTACTTGAATATATAAAATATAAACGCACGTCAAAATCCCCCAAGCTAAACCCTTCCTCGTCCTCGAGGAAGACGAGTAAGAATAGAAGCTCGGAGGGGAAAATAGAAAGGAAGAAATATAAAAAGAAATGGAAATCCTAGATTACCCGTCAGAGCCAACAAAAACTAACACGGTACACTAAGCAAGCACGCGAGAAGCATAGCACTAAGCCCAGGAATACGAGTCCCTACTAGTGTTGTGGGTCTACGCGGTGAAGCGCGAGTGAGTGTGGTTGTGAGCTAGCCAACAGTGTAATTATCTAAATCGTGCAATCAAGCTCCATATACACATATCCATGGAATGACCCAAATATCGAATCAATTCGAATTAGCGGTGAATAATAGTTCAAGCATGCATGAGAATAGAGTAAGAATAGAAACATATCATATGTCAAGGACTCTACTGTTAGGAACTAGGAAATCACCGCACGAATGCCCAGATGATTGCTAGAAAGCTTTTATGCCAAGTGTGTTCGAAAACGAAAGGGGTTGAGTTGGTGTGGAGGAGAACACTTGGTGCAAATTCTTGCCCTCCCTTTATTCATAGCGGTAGGAGTAACATTCACAACAGAGAATTTTTTGGGGTTTTGGATATTTGTATATTTTTTGGATTTTGGCTATATATATTCTTTCTTTTCTCTTTTTTTTCTTTTTGAATTTTCTTTTTCCTCACTTTTTTTGAAGTGGGATAATGCGCATTCTCCAGAAGCGGGAGAACGATGCACAGGTAAGTGGCAAAATGGTGTACTCTCCCAAGTGGAAGTAAAGTACACGACGAGGGGATCTGCACCAAGTAAAACAAAAAAGAATTCGAATTCTAAACACTTGGTAAAAGGAAAAATTTTCGCAGATCAGAGCGTGGGCAACAAGGGTTAACCTAGTCCTATTGGTTGAGTCCCGACACATGCGATTTGAAGCGTAAATATAGATGATTCATGCATAATGAAGAAAAAAGTAGGGGCAATATACCACATATTCCAAATTGGAGCATGATAGTCTAGGGGTTATCCAAGATAGGCATATAAAACAAAATCACGACCTAGAAACACACCAACTAGCTAGTCACAACACACAACTCAACACAAAAAGCAAAATGAACCCATGGAGCATAAAATGCAATAGAACTCGGCCTCCTAGGGTTAGTGAAGATAGGTGTCGTTGCTTAGCTAAGTGTGTGTGTGGTTGAGTGGTGGTTTCATCATGTGGGGTCATCTCTAGGAGAGGGAGAAAAAAAAGAAAGAAAGAAAAAGAAAAACACGACGAAAACGACTCAAAACGGTGAAAAAGACACGACTGACGCACATAGTGCGACTCCCCCAAGCTGAACATTGCATTGCCCTCATTGCAATAGGATTAAATGCGGAAGGGCAACGAAAGATGGGAGGGAAGTACACACCGACAAAGAAACAGAAAAAGATGAAAAACACACAAAACGAGACATAGAAAAATAAAGAAAATAAATACCGAAACCAACTATACAAAAGACATACACACGAACACATATAACAAGCACACAACAAACAAGAGACACGACAACAATCACAAAATATTGATTTCCCCAAGCTGATCTTGACAATGCCTGAAAAAAGATATGATCGTGGTGAATCAGAAAAAATGTATTTTTCATGAAAATGGGGACCTTGGGGAATAATTGTCATGAATGCATTTGTTGATCTATATGTATGACAATGGGGGAGTTATTATATCAAGTATGTTTAAAATATTTTTAAAACATATTTTAACTCTCATTTTGGGGTGTCTTTGAGATCATTGGTTCATAATTAGTGTCTCAACTGATTAGTTTGGTCTCAAACTAAACCCCTTCGATATTGGTGTCTCAACATAATAGTTTGGTCTCAAACTAAACCCCTTCGATATTGCCAATTTGTTTCATGTTATATTTCCTTTTGGCAATATCATTGTGTATCATTGAAACATGATTTTTCCATATCTATTGATTTGATACACATTAGGCCCATGGCTCCAATATATGTTTATCAATTGGTAAAGATGATTATTTTCCTAGATTTCTTTTTCTACAATTGGTATTATCTCAATTGTTAGAGATTGTTTATCTCCTACTTTACAATTGGTATTAGATCCTAGAAGTCAAAATTTGACCATTTCTATGATCTAGGGGGAGCATGGGATAGTGATTGATACCCACTAAATTTTTACAATTTGGTATCATACATCTCCTCTTTATCTCGCATATTATCACATCTTTGATTAAGATGATAAGGGGGAATATTTTTTATGTCCACATTTTTGACGATGTCAAGGGGGAGAGGTATATGCATTATGTAAATCTTGATTTCATACATATGCATATTGGGGAGAGACATATCTATGGGGAGAGATATATGGGGTTGTATAAACCATTCATGTGTGCATGATTATTTTCTATTGCAATTGGTTTATGCTATACATGCCTATTATATGTCACCATGATTTCTTTTGATATAATAAGAATTTACTATTCATGTATCTCATTTTTCAATTGGTGCATATAAGTAGGGGGAGCTCATTAGCATTGTGCTTTATTTCTTAATGTTTTACATAATATGTGTCATCATCAAAAAGGGAGGAGATTGTTGAGTATTGGTGTTTCATACCAATGTTATTTTGATGATGATCACAACGTTATGTTGTTGCTAATGACTTCCTTGTTTTAGTCTCATAGTTACTTTTCAAGAATATCATTTTTGGAGACTAAACACTTGGTGCAAAGATGGACATCAAGTGGAGAACGGCAAAGCTTGGACTCAAGGGGTGCCAAAGCTTGGAGATGATGGGGAGCATCAAGGCATCAAGATTGAAGACATAGACTCTAAGGAAAGCAATGTAATCTATGTAATATTTCCTATATTACTTTCTCTCTCATTTGAGTCTAGGTTAGTGTAATGCCTTGATAGATGGTCTACTTATACATGCATATGCATTTAGCCATCTTAGTGAGCCTTAGGATTATCATAGAATCCAACCTAATAGGTTCATCTTGACCAAAGACTCATTTGAAGTCTCTGGCTTTCCATCAGTCGCCTGCTGACGGATTTACAATCGACTGGGTGATTTCCAGTCGCCTGTCGATCCTTCTACAGTCGACTGATATGCACTGCTCAAGTCAACTTTTCTATTGACTCTACTTGAGCTTTTCGCTTCAGTTGACTGATGACCAATGTACAGTCGCCTGTATATTTACAGTCCCCTGTGATATGGCCAACAGTCGTCTGATAGGCGTAAGTGCGAAGATTGCATCTCCCTGTTTTTCTCCATCTTCTGTATTACAGTCGACTGTACTTTGTTCGACAGTCGCCTGTATGCATATTGGGAAAAAGAGTGCAACTCTCTGTTTATTCCATCCCCTGCAGCAGTCGCCTGCTGAAGGTTTAATAGGGTAACAAAACATCAGATAGACCATTGTGTCTTGGTCTTCACCTTATAGCGGTGACGATGATCTCATGGTCGTTTGACTTGGTGAAGTTGAAGACGAGACACAGGTGCTCATTGGAGAATGAGTTCACTGAACGACCCACAAGAGTTATCATATGCTTATATTGACCAACCTGTCAATGATAACTCTTAGTAATGATAGGTAAGTTGATCTTTTGACTTGAGGTCATTGTACAAACCTATGCGTGAACGATGTCACATAGATCACTGACCTAGCTTCGAGGCTAAGCCTGTCGAAAGGTCTTTGGTTGGGTGACATTTGAAGCGTGCGAGGAGAGTAATGACCAAGATAAAAGACCAACTTGCCTATCATCACTAAGAGTTATCATTGACAGGTTGGTCAATATAACCATATGATAACTCTTGTGGGTCGTTCAGTGAACTCATTCTCCAATGAGCACATGTGTCTCGTCTTCGACTTCGTCAAGTCAAATGACCATGAGATCATCATCACTGTTATACTGTGAAGACTAAGACACAATGGTCTATTCGATGTTTTGATATCCTTTTCTCAAAACATCTATGACCACGAACCCTTTTAGACTTATGCTACAGACGGTCAAGCATTTCTCCATGATTGAGATACTCATCTCGATATATATTTGACCTTGCATTAAGTCTTAGGACTTTACCTAAGTTAATTTCTAATGATAACTACATTATGATTTAACTTAGATAAATTCTTACCATACAGCCTACTGTAATTTTGAACAAAATGTTTGTATAGATACACGAAGATAAATTGCCTCGATGGCATACATAGTTTTGCTCTGATAGGTTTTAAACATGTATCAAGATGGCTATCCTCAAACATCTTGGGATGGGTTTGACCATACAGGCTAGGCCAGAGTAATGACCAAGATAGGATTCGCCTCTCCCGGTCAATGGGAGTTAGTGTCGTAGTGTTAGTTCGGTCTTTAGTGAAAACTCTTGCTAGAGTATGTTGGAAGTTTTCCAACATTATTTGACTAAAGATCAATGAAAACTAATCTCCTTCAAGATATTAGGGTTGACAATTTGACCGGACCCTAGGTTTGAGTTAAACGACATAGTTTTGAGAAGAGACTAAAACTGCGGAATTTATCACGGACACTGTTAGGGTATTCCCGACAATACTCATGTCGATGAGTTAACAACATAATTTTGATACTGAAACAAGGACGGCAACTACTGCTCGTGGTCTCTGTCGTATGGGGCTTCGAGCCCAACCTGTAGTAGGGTCAGGCTGTAGGGTCTCACACAGAGTGTGACCTTCGTCTAGTAATAGGTAGAAACATTAGGAAGAATAAGCATTCGATGCAAGGGATAGAAAAACTGCAAAGAGTTTGCAGTTAGCTCCTGCATTCGGGATAAATGATCCTGAGTGCAAGTGGGAGATGTTGGGAGATGTATGCCCTCAGATCTTTTGTATTTGATGCAAATGATATTTTAAGCTTAGATTAGGGACTATTTTGCATATAATGCAAACTGGGTTAAATGTGTCGTAAATTGTTTACAACACTATTTATTATAATAAACACTGGGAAAAGGTCACCTGTAAGACGTGAATGTCTCGGTCTAAACACTGGTTCGAACGGCGTCCAAATCGGACTCTAAATGCGCGATTTAGAGCCAAATCAATATAGCCAAAGTAAATTTCAAAAGGCCCAAAAGCCTTTTTATTTGCCTTGGACCCAGCCCATTGGGCCGGGTCAATCTAGTCAAATAGACGCCCAAATTATTGGGCACCTGAGAGTCTGTCGCAAAAGAGAGAGGGGCGCCACTTGGCGCCCCCTGATTGGCGTCCAAAAGCTAGCGCCCATTTGGGCACCAGGCCAACCACGGGCACGGGCACGTGCAGAGCACGGGCACGCTGCGCATGCTGAGGCGTGTGCAGTGCACGTGCCTCGAGGCTCATGCACTACATGCGGCCTGGCATAGGGGTCCCACACGCTGCCTAGGGCAGCATGCCTTTTGCGACGGCTGGCTGTGTTCGTTTTGGGTGGTTTTAGGCTGATCTTTGGACAATCAATTGGAGGATCAAACGGACTCCGATTGACTCGCCGTTTTTTTCCTGCACATTCACCGTTGAATGCCCTTCGATTTGATAGGTTGTATCAAGACGAAGCTCAACGGTGAAGGAGTTAAAATTCATGAAAGTTTGGCCTTTTGTTAAGGCAAACTAACTTGATTTATTAACTCTAAAAACCCACATCAAAAGTGGAGTAAAGGGGAGGGGTCAGTCGCCCATATAAATTGAGGTCTGCTCCGCTCCTCTAAACTCGTCCCAAGCTGTAGATCTGAGCGGCTCCCAAAAATGTTGGATCACGCTCAGATCTAGGCTTAAATTAAATATTCTCTTCTCCCTATAATTTCTGCATTATTTCTGAAGGGCTCTAGCAAAGCTACGAAGGGATTCGGATCCAATCCGAAATCTTGGCGAAGGTTCACACTCGGGTGAAACTTTCTTCGACGCGTGGTTGGCTCGGCGACAAGAGGATTGCTCGCCTCGGGACGCGGAGCGGTTTGAGGAGCGGTTCGACAGGGGACGGGGAGCGGCTCGAAAGATGGTGCGGTACACCTTGCCTATACTAATGCAAGGTTCCAGGTATGTAAATTTAATTAGAGTTCTTTTAATTTAATCGAAGTAGCTTAGCTCCCTCTTGGGATGGTCGAACCCATCCCAAGTTGGCAGAGATCCTGGCTAAGGGTCTTGAACCTTGGGGCCTCGTTAAATAGTTTAATGTATCTATTTTTTTTCTGTTGCATTCTTTTGCATCTGTGGTCCATCTGACTTAGGAAGGGCACAGAATGTGCCCTAAGGGTCCATCAAAACCCTACAATTATAAGAAAGGATCACCCTCCACATTGATTGGTTATGCAAATACATGTTACAGGTCCGGCCCCCATAATGAGAAGTCATAAAATGGATACTTGTTTTCATATGATGGGATGGCCATCTCCTGTAGATCTGCAAAGCAAACCATGGCTGTACCTCATTCAATCATTCCGAAATTTTCAACATCCTTGTAGCAAGCAAAAAGTGTGTTTGGTTTGCTCATTTGTGCATCACATTCTGGTGACGACCAGATTGAAGACTGGTAACCTTGAGAAAACCACCATGTTTGAAGACAATGTCGCATGTATAACCCAGCTACGACAGGTTACATCAAAGGCAACATGACAAAACACATTTCTCCAAAGTTCTTCTGGACACATGAAGTAACAGCTTGTTTCTATCGGTACGTATCTTGTATGTATTTGTATTAATGTATTAAATTATTTGAAAAATTGTTTTACAATTTTATTTTTAATTTTCATAGCTTGAACACGCGATCAGACCCCATATTCGTGATTCTCACGACTACACAATCGCTCCGGTATTTTTTCCTTATAATTTATGGATGACGTTGATTGTAAGGGCGATATCGTAATAATTTAAGATATCGTAACCAAATCGATTTTCTAAATCAAACCTTATCCTAATGAATCTTAATAATCTTAATATCCTAAACAAATTGATCCTCCAAGATCTAATAAATCTTAATCTAAATATCTTAACTAAATGGATTTCTCCTAATCAAATCTTAATTAAATTGATTGTCTAAATCAATTTTTAACCAAATAAATTTTAATAACTGATTTTCGTATCAGTAGTGTAGGGGTTAAGATCTCATTATATCTTTACGATTTCCCTCTACGATTATATCTCCACTTCTCCACGATTTGTGCAACAAACCCATTTGTTTTCTCTTCTATTTTTTCGCAGCCACTTCTTCTTTATAAAACAAAACAAGAATAAATAAAAATCAAAACAATGAGGAATAAGCAACCCTCAACTCACGGCTGCCTCTATATCTCTCCCTTCCTATCAAACCCTCAAAACAAAACCCTTCAGCTACAACTTTTCCTCCCACCTCCAAACTCATGACAGCCCAAGGCAACCCTACTCTCTCCATCTCCCTAAAACTCCGGCACCCCCCAAGTTCCTATCAACCCTCACTAGTGGCCACTCTTTTTCTCTCCTTCTGACGACCCCCAACGCCACCACCTCTCAGCCTCCAACGCCGGTAACTTCGCAGCCGAACCATCACCCTTCTCGACAACACCACGCTTACCTCGCCACCGCCTGCTCGTGACCCCCACCTCATGCAACTTTCAGACCTCTGGCCAGCTCCACAAGACTCCTGACACCACCACAACTTCCTCCTCTCAGCCCCGACCACCACCACACTGCCACCATCCTCCCATACTCCTCCCACCGCAAACCTAATGCAGCGCCACTAGCCCCTCCGACCCCATCCAACCTCTCTTCGACTTTGCGGCACCTGTCGGATCCTGTCAAGACAACGTTAGGATCGATAAATGAAGTTGAGACTTACGCTTGCGTACGCGGCACGGTAATCTCAGAACTTCGCCCTCGGATTCGCCACAACGGTCGATACTTCGTCACAGAGGATCGAAGCAGAGTTTCACCGCCTAAATCTCTAACTAGAAGAGGATTTTAATGGAAGGGAGAAGAAGAACATAAGATGCCTTATGCAAACTTATGGCATGGAAAGTGTGGTATGAATGCCTTACCCTTGGGTCCTATTTATAGGCTTTAGGGGTGGTTATTGTAGGAAATAACCAATTATAAGCTTATTAGCCTATATTAGCACATTCATTTATCCTCTTCTTCATTCACTTATCATGTGCCTTTATGCACTTATAAAGTGACTTTTTCCACTTATCGAGTGGCTTTTTCCACTTATCGAGTGGCTTTTTCCACATATCGAGTGGTCCTTTTCACACGAGAAAAGGTTCCCTTCGTGCACGCCTTCGTGCACGCGACATCTGAGGTCCGTATACCCTCATACATCCCCTTATGGGTGTATTCATGTCGTCCATATCCAACATCTCCCACTCACACTTGAGGGGATTGTAAGGAAACATCTTTTCCTTTAACTCTTCTGTTTGTCATACCGAGAAATAGGCCGTGTGACCGTCATGCGCATAGAGTCCGCTGTTGTGCACTTGTTAGAGATACACAACACTCCTCGAGGTGCAAAGTTGAGTAGATCAACGCATGCTTTACCCTAGATTATTTCTTCACATTTCTTATACTTTATATTCAACAATTGAATCCCATCTGGATTGCAATTGGCTGGCCAGCTTTGAATCTTTAAAGTCCAAATGTGAATGCGAAATTAATCTTGCTCTTCTTGCGATCCTTTCGATCTTGACTTGACTTGCTTTTCTAACATGCCTCGCCGGACCGAATTAACCATAGTCCATAAGTGACATACTAAGATAGCAATCACCCGGTCAAATCTAAAGGAACCAATTAGAGTCCATAAGGGTAATGAATTAAGACCCATGTGGTCTTTGGGTCTCACATAGTAGTAAACTTATTTACTATTCTAACCCAATGGTCAAAAAATGCATACGTAGTATAAATACGTATTACAACATCGCTCCTTACCTAGGGAGTGTATGTCTCAATGATGTTGTAAGGATGATGATCAGACACCACAATGTCTGACTTTGAGTCCCTTTTTCTACTCAAATAATCCTTTGGACTAACATCCCGCATTTAGACAGATAGGATTTCAAAATCCTCTTAGATCTTCTGTAAGCATCCATATGATGCAGATCTTTCATGCGACCATTTTGTTTAAGTCATGACTCTAAATCATCCGTCTGATGATTTTGACTTTAAACAGGTCGCATCTCTATTCATCCGTCTGATAGAATAAGGCAGTTGCTCATGTGAGAGAGCCAAACTCAATCTGTCCGACATACTAGAAAGTATAGCTGAGATTTCAAAAATGTACACAAACATTTCTCAAGAAATTCATATGCAATGTTTGAAAAAGAACTTATTCTTTTATTAAATTTGATCATTTACAGACATGGGAATTTACATTGGTACAACTCAGCTCTTACGCAATCCTTGGGATGATAAGTGTTTGTAAAACACATCTCTGGGGATCGCCTTCGTAAGCGGATCCGCTATCATCTCATGCGTAGATATGTACCTGATGTCCACCTTCTTGGTCTTATCATAGTCTTTTGCAAATTTGTAGCGGATATCAATGTGTTTGGTCTTACAATGGAATTTAGGATCTTTGACATAGGCTATAGATGCTTGACTGTCGCTGTGTATAGGTACAACACTTGAGTCACTTGCATCAATTAGCCTGTCTAAGAACTTCCTAAGCCAAACAGCCTCTTGGTCTGCCATGCTAAATGCTACAAACTCGGCTTCCATAGTTGAAAGTGCGATGCAGGATTGTTTCTTGCTACTCCAGGATATTGCACCAGATCCGAGTAGAAAAACATATCCTGAGGTCGATCGTCGCTCATCGAGATCACCCGCCCAATCAGCATCAGTGTAGCCTTCGAGCCTCAAGGCATCTCCTTGATAGCATAAAGCATAGTCTGCAGTTCCTTTGAGATACCGTAATATCCTCTTAACCGCTTTCCAGTGTACTTGTCACGGCCCGCTTCCCTAAAATGGAGGCGAGACGTGAAAAGGTCCGCACGAGAGTGGAGCTGTGAAGCCCCAAACCCGATAAGCGTCAATAAAACATAAGCAGGTCCCTGTAACCACAACGGAACAACAATAATAACACAAAGAGAGACTGAAATAAAATCTCACATCTCATAAATTGTCCAACAAGAAAATAAGTCCAACATCCAGAAAAGCCACCAGGCTAAAAGAAAGAGTCTAAAGGCCCAGAACAAGGCCAACAAAAGCAACGACATAACAAGTATAGGTGCTACGCACCGATGACAAAACAACTGTCAAAACAAAAGTAAAACACAACGAAGACACTAGGACTGGTCCCCAGTGTTCACGTACTCCCCGTCAAACACAAGCTCGGGCTCGGCGTCAGCAAATACCTCGTCCTCAACAAGGTACTCAGGCTCAGGATCTAACATGTGTCACTCAAAAGAGTAAAGGGGCACATGTCAGCAAGTCTAAAAGACTTGGGCAAGGAAACTGAAAGTAAGGCAACTAGCAACCTAGCAGTTTAGTATGCATGACATGGCAGTTATAACATGAGTGCACAATTTAAGACATGGCAAGACAATTTTGTACAAGGGAACAATTATCGGGACAAGACAAGAGTAGCCAAGCTACTAACAATCTCAATCATTTCACGTTGTTTTGTAGATGTTTACGCCCTTCAGCTGAATGGTACATCATTCACACTGATCGGCACTAAACACTACCCCACCCCAGAGTTTACGCCTTACAACTGCAGTTGCTGATCAGGCAGACTCCCAGTTGAATGGCCGCTTAACCCTTACCCCATCCCACACGTAAACAAGCCAGGGTCCCTGCACATGAGCCCAGCAAGTGAGCCAGGGTTGCCCCGCACGGGAGCTTGTTTCCTAGTTCACAATTCAATATCAAGCGTTGGGGTTAGCAACTCATTATGCTCGCTTCTGGTCACGAGCCAGGAAACACAAGTATTGTAGCGATGCTACGCAATCACGGGATCACTTAAAGAATGCAATGACATGACAATTAAATTGCGTACCGTTAATGGAATTTAAACATGACATGGTAATTGTGCAACATGCTAAATGTCGAAACTAGCTTCGTTGTCAAGCTAGTTCCCCAATTTGTGCCTAGGCGAGTATCATTTCGTCGCCTAGCCTTTTTACGCCTACAACAAGCAAATGGCCTAAAACATGGCCTAAACCCTAAGTGGCAAGTTTCACTTGCCTAGCCCCGGAGATGACGATCACGAAGGTTCGTCTCGCGGATGCTAATCTACGGGGGGAAATCGCTGTTATGGGGAGACATTCATCAAACAACATGAAATTTCATTAGGGTTTCATAAAAATACAAATAGGATATAAAAACGTCAAGAGATCGATTTCTTACCGAGAGGAAGCGGAAGAAACACTCCGGAGAACCCTAGGATCAGATCTGGAAACAAATGGAGAAGTTTGGAGAGTTAGGGTTTTTGGGGGATTTTGGGGATTTGATGAGATTTTGGGGAAGATGAGAGGTAGATAGAGTTGATGGAGGGTTTAGATGATGAATCTAGGGCTTGGGATGAAGGAATAGGGCTTGGAGGAAGATGGGGGCTCAATGGGGGAGAAACTAGGGTTTTGGGTCGAGTGGAGGAAGAAGAAAACGTTTGGGAGGGGTATAAATAGGTTGGGCTGGCGGCTGCCCAGAAATTAGGGTTTTAACACAGATTAGTCGGTCAAAGAGCAACCACTGACCGACTAGTTTGGCAACTAGTCGGTCGGTCGACCAACGCAGACCGACTAAGTGCAAACAGTAACTTCTGAACGAAAATAGGATTTAGAATTAGTCGGTCCATGAACAAATACTGACCGACTAGTTTAGCATCTAGTCGGTCGATGAACGTTCTTAGACCGACTAAGAGTAAACAGTAACTGATACTAAAATTAGATGATGTGTTAGTCGGTTAAAGAAGCATTGCCGACCGACTAGTTTGCAACCTAGTCGGTCAACCAACGTTCTTAGACCGACTAACGATAAACAGTAACTCCTGAGAAATTTAGAAAGCTAACTAGTCGGTCCAAGAAGGATTGCCGACCGACTGGATCGTCATCTAGTCGGTCGGTGCCCCTTCTTATACCGGCTAATGAGCACCAAAAGTTCCGATACGGAGCGCGGGGCCCCGGGATCGATTCCTAAGACTCCTAGGTTTGATCTAATAGTAAGATACGACCGTTATGAAGTCCATCACGAATGACATACTTCGAAATCGACGATCCTAAGGAAGAAACGAGAAAATACGACGAATCGATCGAAAATGAAAGCTACGGAGACGAAAACCACACATGAGGAGAAAATCCACCAAAACATATATTATATTATAATAAATCCAGATACATGAAAAGCAGTCGTTACATCCTCCCCAACTTAAGAAAAATTCCGTCCTCGGAATTTCCGAATACTCACGAGTCCGGAAACAAAAGTGGGAAACGCTCTCGCATCTCATCCTCATTCTCCCAAGTAGACTCTCCAGGCGAGCCGTGTCGCCACATCACCCTCACAAGATTGACAATCTTGTTCTGAAGCGATTTCTGACGCCTGTCCAGAATCTGCACTGGATGCTGGTCATACGTCATGTCGGGGCGAACGGTAATCTCCGAAAAATCCACAGCATGAGATGGATCGCTAATGTATCGACGAAGCTGCGACACATGGAAAATATTGTGAACTCCTTCCAAAGATGGCGGCAAGGCCAAGCGATACGCTACCTCGCCAACCCTCTCCAAAATGTCAAACGGTCCAATGTATCGCGGGCTCAACTTCCCTCGCTTCCCAAAACGAATCACACCGCGATTCGGGGAAATCTTCAAGAACACATGGTCGCCCGGCTGAAACTCCAAAGGACGACGTTTAGCATCTGCCCAATGCTTAAAACGGTCCTGAGCAATTCTCAACCTCTCCCGAATATTCCTGACGATATCCACGACCTCCACGATCATCTCAGGTCCCAACAGCTCCCGATCACCAACATCATCCCAACACAATGGTGATCGACATTTCCTCCCATAAAGAGCGGTGAATGGCGCCATGCCAATACTCGCCTGGAAGCTGTTGTTGTAAGAGAACTCCACCAAATGCAGATGGTCCTCCCACGAACCCTTGAAATCCAACATGCACGCCCTCAGCATGTCTTCCAAAATCTGAATCGTCCTCTCGGACTGGCCATCTGTCTGCGGATGGTACGCCGTGCTGAAACTCAGACGCGTACCCAAACTCTTCTGCAAACTCTGCCAGAACTGAGATGTGAACCTCGTGTCTCTGTCCGACACGATACTCACGGGGACTTCGTGAAGTCGCACGACCTCCTGCACGATTCACGTTACATCACTATCCAAACTAGGAAAAGGAAATAAAACGGAGAGTAAAAGAATTTTACCTCCATATATATCCTTGCTAGCGCCTCAGTGAACTGTCCCACTCGGAACGGAATAAAGTGCGCAGATTTGGTCAATCGATCTACGATCACCCAAATCGCGTCATTCTGCTTCGGACTCCGAGGTAGTCCAGTCACGAAATCCATAGTGATGTGTTGCCACTTCCACTCCGGAATCAGAAGCGGTTGTAGCAACCCGGCCGTACGCTGATGCTCCGCCTTCACTTGCTGGCAAACCAAGCACTTGGCTACACTCCGAGCCACACTCCTCTTCATACCATGCCACCAATAATTCAGACGAAGATCCTGGTACATCTTGGTGCCACCAGGATGCACAGAATACGGCGAACTGTGTGCCTCCACCATCAACTCCTCTCTAATATCCCCAGCTGGCACACACAGCCTGGCTCCAAACCTCAGCGAGCCATCCTCATGAATCAAAAGGTCAGTCTGCAGACCGGCTTCCACCTGCTCCCGAATCTTCACCAGCTTCGGATCCTCGGCCTGGCCAGCCTTAATCCGATCCACGATCGTCGACTGTACCTGCATGTACATCAACGACGAAGCCTCCCCAGGAAGAACAATCTCCACACCAGACCCGCAAAAATCCTGCTGCAATCTCCACTGCGAAGTCAAAATCATCACCGCTGGAAGCCTACTCAAAGCATCCGGAACCACATTCACCTTGCCAGGGTGAAACTGCAAATCAATATCATAATCTGCCATAAGCTCCAACCATCGACGCTGTCGCATGTTGAGCTCCTTCTGAGTAAAAATGTACTTCAAGCTTTTGTGATCGGTGAAAATCTTCACTTTCTCACTCAGCAGGAAGTGCCTCCAAATCTTAAGAGCAAACACAACGGCAGCCAACTCCAAATCATGCGTCGGGTAATTCTCCTCGTGAACCTTAAGCTGACGAGACGCATACGCCACAACATGCCCATGCTGATGCAACACACAACCGAGACCCTTGCCAGAAGCATTGCAAAAGATCTCAAATCCACCTCTGCGATCAGGCACAACAAGAATAGGGGCAGTCGTCAACCTCTCCTTCAGAATACCAAAAGCACCCTCACAATCACCCGACCAAACAAAAGCAACATCCTTCCGCGTCAACCTGGTCATCGGCTCAGCAATACGAGAAAAGTGTTTAATGAATCGCCGATAGTAACCAGCAAGTCAAAGGAAACTCCGAATCTCAGACACCGACGACGGAACAGGCCACTCTCTGATGGCCCTAATCTTCTCGGGATCCACCGAAATACCATCTCCAGTCACCACATGCCCGAGAAAAGCAACTCTATCCAGCCAAAACTCGCACTTCGAAAACTTAGCATACAACCGATGCTTCCTTAAAATCTCCAACACCGTCCTTAAGTGTGAGGCATGCTCTTCCTCCGACTTCGAATAGATCAGAATGTCGTCAATGAAGATAACGACAAACTTATCCAAAAAGTCGTAGAAAATCAGGTTCATCAGATTCATGAAAACTGCGGGCGCGTTAGTTACGCCGAAGGGCATAACCACAAACTCATAGTGTCCATACTTCGTCCTGAACGCTGTCTTCGGAACATCTCCCTTCTTCACCTTCAACTGATGGTAACCACTCCTCAAATCCAATTTAGAAAACACCCTCGAACCTCCAAGCTGATCAAAAATATCATCGATGTGAGGCAACGGGTATTTATTCTTAATGGTCACCGCATTCAACTCCCGATAGTCCACGCACATGCGACGTGAACCATCCTTCTTCTTCACCAGCAAAACCGGTGCTCCCCACGGAGACACGTTAGGATTAATATAACCCTTCTGCAAGAGCTCATCCAGCTGCTTCCGTAACTCTTCCAATTCTGCAGGTGCCATACGATACGGCGCCTTTGAAATCGGCTGCGCACCTGGAACGAGATCGATAGAAAATTCTAGGGCTCGATCAGGTGGCAAACCAGAAATCTCCTCGGGGAAGACGTCGCCAAAATCACGCACCACAGCTGGCCACTCCAGCTCCATCTGCATAGCCACAGCCTCCACCGGCCTGGCCCGAAATCTGACAGGACCAAGCGAACTGCTACCACGACTGAACTCAAATACTGGATATCCGGGAATCTCGAACACCACCTTCTTTCTCCGACAGTCGATCGTAGCATAGAAGCTCGCAAGCCAGTCCATCCCAAGAACTGCATAATAGTTGATGATGTCGTGGACAATGAAATCAGCAAAAAGCTCGTGTCCACATACCACCAACGAGCAAGAATTGCAACCACGATGCACCGAGACCACGCCATTCCCTGTAACGATGTTCCAAATCTTGGGAAGAGGGGACGTCGACAAGGAATGCCTCTCCACGAAGCTCCGAGAAATAATGCACATCGATGCACCAGAGTCAAAGAGGACTCGTGCAGGAAATGTGTAAACCAAAACCACACCTACCAATCAATTAACAATCAAACTCTAGTCTAGCAAACAACCATGTTCAAGCAAACAACACAATCTAACAATCAAAACCAGCTAGGAAAGTAACAGCTAGATTGAGGATTACCTGCGATAACCTCATCCACAGCCTCGCTCTCCGCAGCGGTCATCAGAAAAGCCTGCCTCCTCGGCGGAACAGCCTGCTGAAAAGCCTGCCTCTGCGGAACAAGAGCTGCTCCACGACCAGCAGGAACAGACGCTCGCTGCTGCAACGGTTGAGCTGCAACAGGTGCCCTCCGCAGCGGACCTGCATGCCGACAATCCTTCGCGACATGGGAAGCATCACCACAAACCAGGCACTGGCCCAGAAACTTCCGACACTGATCCTTGATATGGCCAGGCTTGCCGCAGAAATGGCAAGTCTTCAGAACAGGCCCTCATGGCCTCTTAAAC